>JANZLQ010000031.1:24639982-24680480 GCA_026212715.1 Elanus axillaris
AGTCTGTTTTGCCCGTGACGGTGATTAGTGAATGATCTCTCCTGTCCTTATCTTGACCCACAAGCCCTTTGTTATATATTTTTTTCCTCTCCCCTGTCCAGTGAAGAGGGGGGGAGTGATAGAACGGCTTTGGTGGGCACCTGGCGTCCATCCATGGTGAACCCACCACAGTCACTGTAAATAGTCATCTTTTAGCTGAGCAGGAACAGTCTTTGCAAGTAGAATATTGACAGATACATCCAAACATATATGTTTATCTATGTGCATATATATACAAGGTGTAAGGCAATTATGTATTGGTTAATACACACACAAGATCACAAGGAATTAATAAACTGCTAGGCTAAGCAGCAGTAGGCTCAATACCCCAGTAAGACATCTATAGACCTTTTGCTGGCAAGCAGGCATCAAACAAGTAGGAAGGAGTCCTCAGTGTTGGCAGATTGCTGTCTTCCAAATCCTCTGCCACTGATACTTTTCTGCATTTTCCCTTTAGGGTTTTAAACCTACCCATTTCACTGGGTTTCCACCTTGAATTTTGGGGGTACTAATAATCTTTATCTCCACAGTCCTACTTCTGTCTACATTTCTTACTTTGCATGGGTCTGCTACCCAGACTTTCTCACTGCTCTTAAAATGTAGCAAGTTCCTCTGATCTCTGAGCAATGGTATCAGTGCTGGGCCCTGGATCTTTCAGGGATGCAGAATTCTCTGTTTGGGGTGAGAAGAAAATACATTGATTTAGGAAGTAAAGGGATATACAGGCATCTTGACTTTAAAATTCATTATAGTTAAATCAGGTAGCTTTATCAAAAAAGCATTAGGAAATTTCCATTTTAGAAAGAAAACGTAGTAAGGCTAGAACAAGCACATGAGCTTTCTGTCATGACAAGGAGTGCTAAAATAGTCCAATAAGTTTTGAAAATTACAGGAGGCAGCTACTGCTAAGTGGTTTATTAGACTTGGCACTAGACAAAAAGGACTAACTTTGGCACACAACACTTGATCAAATCCCATCATTCTCCACTTTCCATTTCTCTTGCGTCTGAGCTTAAGTAGCAACATCTAAGAAAGCTGGCAAATGTCTGGCAGCAACAGATGTAGAACTGGAGTATGACAATGTTAGGTGCAATACATATGGAAATGTCTTTTCCTTCATTTAAGCATATGATTTTCTATATATAGCACACCTAGTACAATCATAAAGCCTACATTAAAATCTTCTGATCTTAAGACTTGTTTTAGGAGAAGCAACACTGTTATTCTCAGCTTACAGATGGGGAAAATAAAATCACTTATCCAAAGTCATAGAGAAAATGAAGCACAGAGGCTACAAGGAAGATCATACTTTGAGTCTCAGTTCAGTATTGTGTCTGTGTGGCTTCAATGCACACTTACCCACACCTAAGGCCCCTGTAGTACTCCAAAGTATATGATAAAAATCTGGTGTATGCAAGTCAGCCCAATGAGTAACTTCAAATCATTAGCCATGATAAGTTCTATTGTTTGAGAACATATTTCATTCCTAAATTAATTCACTAAGGCTGTCTAAATAAGAACAGATTCTAATATGACATTTCAATAGGGTTATTGGTGATGTTGGTGTTTTTCTTTAACCATCTATAAAGTTCTTGGCCAAAAGGTAGGAGGGTTTAGAAATTAAACCTCTGCCCTTCTTTCAGCTTTGGTACCTAAATAGGATGCATCGTGCACTTTTCTTGCTTGCAAAAGGAGGATACAAATAAGGTATTTTCAAATGACTTGAAATCTGGACCAAAGTTATGATGGTTCTCAGATATAAATTAAAAACAGGCCTGCTTCAATAGCTTCTGATATTTAGTACCTACATAATACTTTTTTGGTGGGAAGTGGGGAAAGGTCAGAGTTGAACATTAGATGTCTATGATGAAGAGCAAGGAGAGCAAAACTCATATGATCTCCTCTACATGTTTCATCATAATGTCCCCATACCTTTTAAAATGTGAGAAGAGACACTGTTCTGATATATGGTGCAGAAATAATTGCCTTCTGTGTTCTTCTAGCACAAAATATAAAATAAAAGGGTATCTAATATTTTATACTTTTTCACCACAAATATTGTAGAAGGCCTTGAAAAGATTTGTGAAAGATCCTGTAATGTGATTTATTTTTTTGGCAGCAGTGGGGTCATTGAAGTACCTCAGACTGTCTTCTGAAGGTTAATTAATTTTATGCTAAGAAGCTAGTCTTTCAGAAGCAGCCATCTAGTGGAAATAGAAAAGTCTTTAATTATCAAGCATCAGATCTGCTACTCAGTAGAGTTATTTGAAGACATACAAACCTGCAGTCTTTATGTTATCTCACTATATAATTATTTTTCCATATCCTCCACTACCCCTGTTTTTCAACAAAATACTCAAAGCGTTCGTATTCTTCAAATTGGATCTTGATTTTTATTAAACTGCTGCTAATACTAGAAGAATACTTCAGAATATAGAATTTGAAGGAAGATTCTTTCTTTGGAATATTATATAAAATAATGAATATTAAACTCTTTGCTTTCAAAGACTGACTTTTATATGTGTTCTTAATTCCAAACATTAAGAAGCAATATTTTAAGAAACTATTGATCTATTTTTTTTAGTAAATATTTTGCCATCAATATTCAAAAATTAATACATTACACATCAGGGATTGTGTAGGACATGAATCACTACAATTTGAGATAAATATTTATTACAGTTAAGGTTTTACGTTCTGTCTTAAATTACAGCTTCAGTCTGTATTAGAATTAATTAGAATTTAAAATGTACCTAGTGAGGGATAGTTCTCTCAGCCTATAGTTTTAATAGGTGAGACAGATTATGGCCAGGGCAGAGCATGGGAGCAAAAGACCAAGAGAAAAGAAATTAACTTACCCCACATCTTGCAGTGGCCAGTACCTGGTAGTATGCCGAGGTTCTGACCAGGCCCCTGGAGAGGTTCATTTTACGCCTCTACACCTTGCATTATATTTTCTCAAATTAAAAAAAAAAAACCAACAAAAAACTGAGAATGAAAAGATAGGTAAAATAATCAGTGAAAAAACCTGTGGGCTATTAATCTTCTTACTTACATATAAAATTTCTCTGCTGTGTACATAAGACTATTCTCTGTAACCATTTCTACACCTACATGAATCATTTCTACTGTCCATTGTGGTTTACCTTACCTGGCTAGCACATGCTTGCCCAGTTGCTCTCTCACTCCCCTTCCTCAACAAAACAGTGTTGCAGAAACACTAAAGCCACAGAGATATGTTTCAGAAGTCAGGGTTTTTTTAGAGATATCAGAATGCAGCAGTCAAATTGAATAGGAATGTTGTGTTGTATTGAGATGTAACAGCCAGATTGAACAGGAATATTAGGCCGTAAACACTGCGACAAAGACAACTCATTACAGGTTCAGGATGTCAGTTGGGAACTATCACTACATGAACAGTAACCAAATCCAAGCTTAGAATGGTGATTCAAAATGAGCACATCACTCACTGAAAAGGCGAGGCGCTCAGTCCTGGGAAGTTTCCTTAGACGATGTCCTGATCTAAGGGGAGAGTCTGACTGCAGACCCACTGCTCAGAGGAAGACAGTCTCAAGTCTCAGTCTTCTGGCAGGCTCCATCTACACATTAGGTCGGATTGAGGCTTGTGGTCATACATGGTCAGGGGTCTAGAAACTTCTAACCTAGGTGTTTCGTTGGATGAGGTTCATCGCTGGGGTTCATGACTTTGGGCACTCTGTGTACATGACTCCAGTCACCATGAAAGCTGGTTGGCTTGACGTCAAACTGTGTCTTCTAGTTTAACCTTTTCCTCCCAGCAGTCAAGAAGTTTCCATCTTTATCAGGGCAGGTGCACCTGCCACAGATGGGGAGCAGAAAACAAGATGAAAAAGCTCATGGGTTGAGATAAGGACAGGGAGATTACTTCCCAGTTACTTTCATGGGCAAACAGACCTAACTTGGAAAAAAAAATCATTTAATTTATTGCCAATTAGACAAGTGTTGGATGGTGAGAAACAAAAACAAAAATTAAAATGACACCTTCCCCCTTCCTCCCTTGTCCCAGGTTCAGCTTCACTCCTTTACCTCACCTCTGCCCTCCAAGTGGTGCAGGGAGATGGGGAGTGGGGGTTATAGTCAGTACATAATAGCTCCTCTCTGCCGCTCATTCCTCTTCACACTTTTCCCCTGCTCCAGTGCTGGTCCTTCCTAAGGGCTGCAGTCATTCAGGATAAACCTGCTCCAGCTTGGGGTCTCCACAAGCTGCAGCTTCCTTCAGGGCACGTCCACCTGCTTTGGCATGGGGTCATGCACAGGTTTCATAATGGATATCTGCTGCACTGTGCTCTCTCCAGGGGCTGCAATGAATCCCAGCTGGGATGCCTGTACCACCTCCTCCCCCTCTCCCCTCAGGCCTCACAGGCCTGTTTCTCACACTTTTCCCCCTCATTCCTCTCTGACTGTCCAGTATTTTGCCCTTTCTTACATAGGCTTTCCCTGAGGCTCCGCCATGGTGGCTGGGGGCTAAGCTGTGCCCTGTGGTAGATCGGTCAGAGACGGCTGGAACCGGCTGTGTCGAGCTCAGGGCAGCCCCAGCCTCTCCTCACAGAGGCTGCCCTGCAGCCCACCCTGCCAGTGCCTGGGAAATCTCATGTAAATGTCTTATCTATGTACAATTTAATCATTTCTGCAGTAGAAACTGTCTAGGACTCTCCAGGTCACTCCACCAAGGATGCTAACCAGCATGTTTAAGGTGCTGGGAGCTCAAGTGATCATGCAGTTTCAAGTCCGTCCTCTCTTTCAAACCAGGGCATTATGTTGCCTGTGCAGACAAGTAGCTGGGGAGTTGCTTGTTCACTCTGGGAGTTAACTATGGCTTAAGAGCAGTGGGTGTGCACAGAGGCCCAAAGAGTGAGTTAAAGCACAATTAAAACTCTAGAAGAAGCCTGAATCTCATCCTTATATCTCACTTAGCTCTTGGCACACTGTACATACTCACTGGGAGCAAGATTCACCGTTTCATGTGTAATGCTATCTCCCAACATGAGGTAGCAAGCCTTCTAGCAGGGCAGTGCACCTCTGCCCCTCAGAACCCCTGGTTCTCCATGGCAGCCTTCTTGCCTGGCTGAGGCGACCTCCAGAAGACATGCTGTCAGTGCATAATGGCATCCCACAGTAGTTTATGAAAGCAGTCCTGAGTCAAGCCCATTTTTGTAGCTAGTTACCAAGAAGACGGGATGCATTGAGGTCTGCTCCCATTTTAGTTACTCAAATGCATGCCTTCAAGTCTGTTTACAGAGCTGGTTACAAGGCTAATATTTTTAATGTAATTATTCAGTTTAAGAATCTTTCAAGAGATAATGTTATCTGAGTCTTCTCATCATGTCTATCTCATAGCAAATTGTTTTAGGACTTCTAAGTTTCTGTAGCACTTCCATTTTACTTTGAAATCATTAGAGTATGAAGACAGCCATATGTCTTTATTTGGATATAATATTAGAAATTTAAAGGGTGGATAAAAGAGGAATACATCCAAAATTCACCAATTTAAGTGTTTAAAACAGGTGACCTCTGTTTCACCTAAATTAACTATGATTTTCCTGTAGAAAACATTTTATTCTGGGTCAGACCAGAAGAAACATTTAATTACTTATTCCTGATCTTAATTAACTATCTCCCAGACAACATTCCTTTTTTAACCTCAGCCAAATGCATCTTGAACTTCCAAGATAACTGTTTGTTCTTAGTAGTTTCAGTTTGGACTCTATTCTTGATGCCATCCAAGTTAAGAAAAAGGCCATACTTCCGTGGAAGAAAGCTGTTTGAAGTTGTTTGCCTAGTCTCGGAAAAAAATTTGGGCATTCTTAAGCAGAAGTATTCTATATATCATCATTATTATCAAAAATTATCAACATTAAATCTTGGAAAAATTTTGAAGGTCTTTTTTTGGGGGAGTAGGTTGTAAGTTACTTGCATACAGCTGGTTTATGTTCCTAAGAATAATTGTAGGCATGCACTGTGATGTTTCTTGCATTGTGTATTCTTGCCTGCCCTCTGTCCTTTGCTTTGCACAGCAGCTTAAGTCAACATTTCTAAGGTCAGACATCTCACAGTCCATCATCACCCTGGCCTTGCTGCTGTTGAGGAATCTACCAGTTTGCTGACAGCGGCTAACAATTCATTTGTCAGGGAAGGGTTTTCTAATCTGGGCAAGAGCTGTCACATATGGGATAACTTTGTTCTCAGAGACAGACAATGAGTATTGTGTTTGCCAAACTTCCTGGGGTATAGGAAATGTTTTATTGATTCCATACAGATGAGGAACACAACTTAACTAGTATCCTGTCTTTGATTGTTGGCAGAGAAAGATATATGTTTAAAGCTGAGTACCTGCTTCAGTGGCTGAAATGGTATTAGTTGGATTTAAATAAAACAAAAGAACTATGTGATTCATAAATTTCTGTCCAAAGCTATCATTGGCTCTGAAAGTTTCTTTATTAGCACAGAACAAAAATAGTGGATTTTTAATGTGTTTCTTGCTCTTGTGTTACTTTTTAAGGAGATGATACATCAACAGAATAAGATCAATGCATTTCTACAGAATTTTAAAAAATAGCAAGATCTACAGTGCAAAAAGTTAAAGTACTCTGAACACTATTCAGACAGCAAGTTATTTCACTCAATGTGTTAACTCTGAGATACTATTAAAAATAGAAAAGACTCAGCAAAACATATTTTCTAGGCATATGCTTTAGAATCATTAGAAGTAGAAATAATTTTCTTTCTTTTTTCTTAATATAGATACATTTGCCAACCTTCAAGATGATTTCCCAGGAAAGAGTCCAGAAAAGCCAAAGTATAAATATTTCTGGGGACATTGTTAGACTTTTGAAAAAGGCATCAAGGACTTCCTAGATTTGGTATGTATGATTGTAAAAGGAAACAACAAGTTTGGAAGTTCTAAAGGTAGACACAGATGTTTAGATTTTCATTCCGCATCACCAAGATTTAAATGCTTAAGCGTAGGAATACTTCCACCACAGTTCTTAGTTTTGTGATAATTCTCACTAATGGCACAGCTGGAATCTTGCAAAAATGAATAATAAAGACTAGCAACTTCCTTTTCTGTTATTCATGAAATTTTCAAGGTTCAGAAGCTTACTTATTTCTGGCCCAAATCCAAACAGCTACACAGTGCTACTAATCCAGCTGTACAAGTAACAGTGAAATGCATCTAATAATTTGTGTTTGAACCTCCTGCCATGTTAGTGGTTTTGATGTTTTGTTCTCAGTCAATTTTATTGACAGTACCAGTGAAAGCATCCCAGTGTAATTTAGTAAAATGAATCCTCAAATTAGTATAGATTTTGTCCACTGCATCTACACACACTTTCATGCAAGGTCCTCCCATGGATTTCTGTTGGATAAGTAGAATCTTGGAAATTATTTTTTTTTTCCCACCCCTAAGCTTTTTTATAGATGGCAAGAAGGAAAGTCTCCATGAAGAGTCTGCATCCCTCCATACTTGCAAGGGTGCTGCAATCTCAAGTTTTATTCAAAACATAGTCAAAAGCTAATGGGTTATAGAACAAATGTTGGTATCTGAAAATGAGAATTCAAGGAGTGGATCTATGGTTAGGAGCTCATGCCCACTTTCACATGAGGGATAATGCCTATTTCATTTTCACCAAGGGCATGAAATTCTAATGTAATACTAAGGTAAGACTTCATACCTGTGCTGAAGGCCAACACAATATCTAGGTTCACTGCAAGTACCTTTTAAATATGAGAGCCAAAACTTATGCAAAGCCATCTCCTGAACCCTCTGTGGGGTAAATTTTGCTCAGAGTTTGAAGAAGAACTTCTCTACATACTTCAGATATTTAGCAATCCATGCCAGCATGTTTGTTAGCATGATTTTAACTCAGCTGACTAGTATTGTGCATGATAACCAAGTTGTGAAAAATAGGGTGATATCTTATCCACAGCTGTGGATAAGAACAAGTATGAGGAAAAGAGAACATTTAAGAAGTGTGAAAAAGCAGTGCCTACAATTAATGCAGAGAGGTAAAAGAAATGAAAATAGGTTTTCAGAGTCCCTGTGTTTTCAAGACCACAGGTCCTTGCTATCCCGTTTTTCACCATTAGAAATGTAATGAGAAATGGTGGAAGGCACAATGAACACAAGTTTACCATGTTGCTA
Organism: Elanus axillaris; assembly: GCA_026212715.1. NCBI lineage: Eukaryota > Metazoa > Chordata > Aves > Accipitriformes > Accipitridae > Elanus > Elanus axillaris. The sequence continues at coordinate 24,648,204 of JANZLQ010000031.1, forward strand.
GCCTGTAGGCTTCATTCACCCAAGCTGTCAAATAGGCTGATACATTCTGCAACATGAAAACCATCCTTATGGTTAAGGTGAGCATATGTAAGTTACTAAATTATGCAAATTGTTTCCTGAAAGAATTTGCATAAATACCAGACATAGAGGTGTGCAAAATGTAGTACTTATATAAAACAACCAACCTCTAAAAAGATTACTTTGTTTTTAATATGTTTGCCATTTCTATGTCCTGTTCCTTAAGTTACTTAAGCATATGTAGGATTTTCAGTCTTGTAATTATAAACTTAATTCTTTTTTATTTCAGTTCTTGCTGTCACCAAAACTATGAACGTGCTGTTCCCTGTGTGAAGATTCACTACAGAAGCAGATCAAAACTCCACTGGGCTCACTGGGGCTTTGGGTAAACAAGTGGCCTTTTCCTGCCCATTCTTTTCAGTCTCTACCTATATCCACCAATTCAGCACTCACCACAGCTGTTCAGTCAGCATATCCAAAAGAAAGAAGCTAGCTGTTAAGCTGAAGAGTCTGTTCCATCTTTACATGTATGCATTTATCAATATAATAAATATCAATATACTTAATCCATAGATGCATACAAAATGGTAGCTCAACAAATATGAATAAGGTCTTCTTGAAATGCTTACTGCTATTAACATTATCCTTTTTTTCCTCCTTCCAGAAAGCACAAGAACAGCAGTTAAAACAGCTCAGGATTTGTCTGGATTTTACCTCTTTTTTGAGCTAGGAATGAACTAAAAAAGGAAATTAATTTTTTTTTCTCTTCCTTAGCAAGGAATTTCTGAAAAAAGTAGTTTATACTTTTTGGTAACTATAAGAAATGTGTCACCTCAAAATGCTACAAACCTCTGAGGCCAGATTCTGTCACCCTGGAGTATTAGTAGCCAGTGAAATAGGCATAGAGCCTTTGTGTCAGGTTTCCTTCACTAGAGTTATATGAATTTGTTCATTTGGAAAAAAGTGACATGACAGAGTAAAGTAGATCAGAAATTAATTGCACCTTTACAGTAAAGTGGGGAGGTATGAAGAGCACCTGTTCACTTTCTGATTAGTACAAGCCAATGCTTCAAGTCTCCCTGTTGACCAAGAAACTATAATTACTTCCCAAGTAACGCATAGGCACAAAAAATGCTTTATAGGAAAGAGACATCATCGTTTCAGAAAAAAGGATTGATATGCTGAGCTTATATGTAATTTTAATTTTTAAAAAGTTTCACAAATACTGATAGTTTTTTTGTATTAACCTTTTCTGAACTGAAGCTCTTGAAAGGTCCATGTTCCTTATTGCTGTGAAACAAAGGTGTTAATGAACAACTATGGCATAGTGGTACATTTTTAACCTACTATAAGCTACCAAATGTTCTCACAATGGCAGCTTTTCAGTTTCCAAAATGTCCTTCAGCATCTAAAGTTCTGAACAGATGCAACTACATCCAAACTGCTGTACTAAGTAATATGCAAGTGCCATAAATATTTCAAGGTTTTAAAAAATTGTGCCTAAATTCAAAAAAGACACAATGAATATTGTTTGGCACTACTCCAATTACATGAGTATGGCTTCAAGGGAGAAATTCAGGTAATGGCTGAGTCAAAGATAGCAACAAAGTGGCACAAAGCCTTGCTGCTGTTTATAAGGTTTAAATAACTCTGCTGAGGCTGGATAAAAGGATGAGTTTGACAATGGAATTAAAACCTGCCTGACTAAGGCAGAAAACTTTGGTGTTGATTCTGAGCATTTTTAGTCCACCTTTAAACAAGTGGAACTCCAGTGACTTAAGTAGTATTAGTTCTGATTTATGCTAGTATAAATGAGAGGAGAATCGACCCATATGTTTTCCTGCATGCCTGTAATAAATCGTGCAAGCTATTGATGCTATATAAATAATATGTTAGGTTAGGGATAAATTGCCAGACAGGGTGTTACACATAAATATTGTCAAAAATGAGGTTTATAAGGTGGTTTTTGTGTCATAGCTTACAAATAATGTCATCACATGCAACCTTCTCATAGAATATTCAGGAACAGGATGAAATGGCAGAAATTCCATTTCAACCACAAAGGCAAGAGAATTTGGGGTTCAAGTGAAATTTCTAAATGCTCTGTGGCCGGATGCAGAAAATTTATTTCCAAGTTGTGATTTCTGTATATATCTTACTAGCTACCCTTTGTTCTTTTTCTTGTAATACTGGTTACAATGATATGAAAAAGACAACTGCCCCTTGCAGCCTTCAGTTAGGAACATTTCTATTGGAGCATTCAAAAATTCTTTGTAAATACTGGACTCAGATGCATCTAGATTTCAATAATCGATTGAGAGTTTGAGGTTTTTTGCTTTTATCCCCTTCCACCACTACCACCACTACCACCACCCCTGCTTAATTTGGTGCTTAGCTGCAAGACACCAGTGCTGTTTACAGAGCATTTAATGGTGAAGATAAAATCACTACTTTTTAATTGATACCCAGAAGGCTGCAGTGAGAGCTTTTAATTTAGTAGTTTGTTAAATTGTAAATAAATAGACAAAGATATGATGAACTTCAAGACCTGCTATCAGATTTATACCTCTCTTTTTATTAATGTTCTAGACTGAGGTTTCCTTGAATTTTGGGGGGGGTTGCATGTGTGAATACATTTAAGCACTATACATTTGGCAAAAATTGCTTTTCCCTGGCAATCTCTCAAGTACTAGCATGGAGAAAGAATATCTACTTTATTTGATCCATGTACACCACATTCACTGAAATCCTACTGGGTGACATAAGGACCAGTGCATGTTCATTTTTCTGATTTAAGGTGCTTTTTTTAAAAAGTGATTTCATATCCCAGTGAAAATTGTAAATTCTCAAAAATTCAAACAAAACAGAGCAGTCTTAAAACATAATCCACTGTAACAAACAGAAGAACATCACATGCCTGAGCTTATAGAATCCATTCTGACACAGATCAAAATGTTCATCCATTACTGGAAGGAAGCAAAGTGCAGAGAATGTACAAAGCCCTGAGATTGGCATAAAGAGAGAAATTACTGCAGAAGGTACAACACTTAGGAAAGGATGCCAAAAAAATAGAATCACATTTATGGCCTTTTTTTGAACACAGGCTTTAGTATATTTTGCTAGACATTTGGATTTGGTTTTGGTTTTCTTTGGGGGGCAGAGTGGTTGATGTAGAGATCATTGAGATGTTTAAGAAATGAAACAATGTTTTCTGAGATAAGAAAAACTATATATTTGTTTCTCATGACCCACTAAGAAAAAAACCCAACCTATGTCTCCAGTCACTTTAGTTAAGGAAATTCTAGGACATATTTTAAGGAACATTACATGCTGGGAGAAGTTTACAGTGTGCCAGAGGAAAGGAGTAAATAAGTAAAGGAAAGGAGTAAATAATCTTGGGAGAAATCTTAATACTTAAATCTGAGTAGGCTAAATGATGATACAACTTTACATTATTTAGAGTTTATTTCATCCCTAAAAGACTGGTTAGTAGAAGATCTAAGAGACCTATTAAGAAGGAAAAATGTCTCTGTCTGCAGTCAGATGATCTATGTCTTCACACAGCTTTGAATTTAATGGGAAATGCAAACTTTCAGTACTTCTAGAAAATGGAGTCAGTCATATGTTTTCAACCAGACAGTGAAAGACATTTTGAATTTTGGGTCTTCTCTCTAAGTCACTACTAATCAACTTCTTGATCAATTCACAAGCCTTAGCCCTCAGACTTTCTCAACAACTAACATAGTTACATAAAACTGAGGAATACAGAAAGTTTGGTACTTAGTGTTATTTTGTGACCAGCTGCAGATCTAAGCTTTCATGCATTGGCCATGGTCCACAATTTGTGCATACAATTGTTGTCTCACAAGTTCAATTAATTTTTATTTTCTTCATTATCTCAGAGTTTATATTAATCCTTATTGTTATTTTTGAACTTTTTTTAATATGTGAATGTTAGGGTGGGTTTAGTTCTGTCACTTTCTTATGTTATGATTGTTAATAATTGATTCCACTTAAGATGAAATTTGTAATTAATAATTTGCTCATTTTACTATCTGTACATTTTACTAATACAGTTATATTTCATTTCAAGCTTTCTGGCATAAGACACTATGTATTCTTGATGAACCTCCATTATGTCTAGAATGATTTACATATGAACAGTAAAAGGTATATACTGTAACTACTTTTAATCCCTCTCTGCTAAGTAAACTGATTCCCAGGAATCTATAGAAGTAAAGGTAGAATAAGTTCAAGATACGTTCAAATTTCTTGGTTATCATGAAGACTGTTCTTCCTTGGGATGTAAATTATTTTAACACTACATTCAATACAGTTTTCTATTGCTGTTTCTTTTTATAGCTATACTCTATCATTTTGCACAAATTCTCAATGGCACATCTGTTAAAAGATGCAGAAGTCTTGTGGAATATTCATGGGACTGATGGATTGGATCCCTGCTTTCATTCACTTTCTGAAGAGCCAGGCTAAACTCTGCTATACACAAAGGCCACAAATAAATTTTGTGATATTGTCTCATGTCCTGTTGAGGAAAAGTTAACATTGGTTCACAGTTTAACAGAATTAATACTGATGAATATTTAGCAAGAGCTATCCTGATAGTCTTTAGATCTTATTAAAGCTTAAGCAGAGCTTAAAATTTTTGAAATTTGAGGTATTTGGGTAAGGATCACATTCTATCCAGCTCAGATTGTCTATGGTTTTATTTCTCCAGACTTTAATTTAAATTAATTTCTACATTCTGAGATTGAGTATCTTATTAATACATATTCTCTCACTTCATGAGAGGGTCTGTGTTCCTTCATAAACTGCCAACCCTGCTCCAAATCTGAAGGAATGGATATGCATGAAAGCAGCTAAGTGTTGTCTTTATGCTGCCTGGCATTAGCACAATCAGACTTGGTCATGGGACCGAAGGAACGAAAAGTGCAGATTTCAGACTAGGAGCTGAAAATAATGTGGTTTACTGTAGTAACCAGGGGAAAGGAAAATTACTGGGAGCAAGCCTGGAAAGAGTACAATTACGTACAATAAGCTGAGACAGAAATCCCAAAGATAAGGTTTACATGTGGTTAAATACAGAAGAAAATTGTACCTGTTTGTGATAGATGCTTAACTGAAAAGGCAGAAACTGGGACATCTTCAGATATCACTAAGAAGAAGTGTGGTGATTCTGTGAAGATTTTGTGTTGCTGTGTGACAGGTTTGAAATGTAGTCTTTTAAAGGCAAGGAATCCATAAAATTAATTTTTCCAGGGATTATTGATCATAATGCAAGGAAAGGGTATGATCTCTTTTCATCTTAGTTTTGTGATAAGCATTAGACATCTTGTTTCAGAAAAAAAATGAAAAAGTTTCTTCTGAAGCATGATATGTCTTTTTTTGTGGTATTCAAGATGAGGAGAATTTCCTCTAGCTTTTGTTTGTTGTTTTCTCCTTTACTTATTTCATTATTCCCTGCAAACTCTATTAAGAAAAGGTGAGAGACACCAATCTTGGTCTTGATTGTGGAGTTCTTCCACAATAAGGAAAAAACTAAGGAAATAAGGAAAGAGAAAAGGTAAATAACAAGGAAAGAACAAGGAAAAAAGGAAAACAATAAGGAAAGAAATAAGGAAAATAAGGAGGAAGAGAAAGTATGTAATGTTCAGGGAATAGTGTAGGAGACCTCTCCTGATAAATCTTAAAAGAAGAAAGGAAAGCATTCTTATTCAACTGCCTGATTCTTCTGAAATCCCAGATTTTATGGATAATAACTTTAATGTATTAAGCACAAAGCCAATTAAAAATTTCAGAATTTAAAACAGATTCAGAAGTTAAAAGCAGTTTTCTACAGCATGAAAAGTAACAGCTTCCAAATAAACTGAACTGTCTTGAAAGGTTGTTTGCAGGAGCACACCTTTTTTTTTTTTTTTTTTTTTTATTGTGCAGCATGACTCCTAAATTTAGTCCTGTCGGTGTATTATGCAGGTTTCTAACATTTTTTTGTTTAAATTTAGTATGCATCAGGTGGTTTCCTCAGTGATACTGAAACGTAATAAACAAAAGCAACTCACAAGGTTATTAGTTACCACTCCTATGTTAATAAGCTGAGCTTTGTCTCAGTTCCATATAGAAGAATTTCTTCTCCTACAATGGTGAACCATAGATTCTGAGGACAGCTCATGGTGATCTATCCTAAGCCTCACAACATGAGTGAGCACAGTCTTCTCTCTGATAAACAGTTTCAGTAGTTATCCAGCATTACTGTCTATGCAGGTAAGTATTTCCATTCCCATATGAGATACTTGTAAGAAAAAAAAACCCCACAACTCTCTTTTTTTTTTCTATATTCAAAAAAAACCCCTTATTTTACTTTTTCAAACTGGTTCATTGGTTTTTGAACTCATAGTTTAAATGGTGCAGTGAGAAATAGAAAATTTTAAAGTTGTTAGTATACCATTACTACCAAGTTCTAATTCCTTACAGTTCAACCTGTTTATTAATTTATATTCATTACTATAAATGTTCATGTGTCTGTGCCTTTAAGAATCTTCGCTCTAAAGCAGAATTAGCTGAAGGAAATTTCAGCAAGAGAAAATTCCAGCAAGGGAAACTAGATTTGTTTCTTTCATGAGGAAGAAAGTCCATTTGGAATAGCCTTACTCTATTCATAAATCAACAGTAGACAATACACAAAAGTAAAGGTATTTATCTTCAGAAAATACAAGGTCATGGAAAAAATTGAAGAAAAGCAGTTCTAATTTTATACTGTCTTATCAAACTGTGTATGTGTTAGTCTTCCATGTCTCCTGGATAGCATACAAGTATAGGAAAGTGAAGGAGGATCTTGAAATTTTAATTCATGACCTGAAATATAAATTGGTACATTTGAGACAGAACAGGATAATTCAAAAAATGGAAAATTAATTTGAATAGGAATATCTTGCTCTGGAAGGAAAGGAAGGAATAAAAAAATAGCTGCTGCTTCATATATGAGAGATGTATACACTTGTTCTCAGCTACATCACAGAGGGAGCCTGAAAATATCTGATAATACCCTACATTGCCAACCTTAGGTATCGGGTGGGGATTTTCATGCACAAATGCAAAGTCATTCAGAGTACAGGCTTCAACATAAAAGTAAATCAAAACATCTGTTTGGAGGTAGATGCTGTGGGACTCAGGGTGGAATTCAGTGCCTAATCACTGCCGCTGAATATAGCATTTTAGGTGGTGTACAGAAGGATGTCTTGCTACCCCTCCAAAAGGATGAGAACAGTCCACTGGTTCCAAGTCATATCTCCAGCCTCATATAGAGGGTCAAAACCCTTGACATGTCTAAAATGAGCTAGGTGTCTTGTAAACCCCTACTTGGCTATAGGAGAATTGGAAAAAAAGCAAAAGGGAGAATTGTAGATGTGCTTCTCATCTACCATGGAGGAACCTTTAATACTGCTGAATAGAAGGTAACTTGGATGAGAATGGCCAAGAGGTGATGGACTTCAAAACTTTTAGGACAATAAGGAGAATGAACAAAAAAAAGTAAAATAATGGATCTAGGAAAAATTACTTCACTTGCCTTGCAAAACCGGTTGATGAGCTCTTCTGGGAAGCTGCTCCAAGACAAAATAATAGTGAAGATGATGATAATGATGATGACAATAATATTTCTTTAAGGGAATGCCAGTTCCAGAAGGTTCAGATGCAACCAATTCAATTAAGAAGGAAAGATAGAAGGAATAGCCAGACATCAACTTGGCCAATGCATAAATTATCTTAATTTACTTCATATAAAGCAGTGGAGATTAAGAAGGATAAGGACAGAAATTCAGCATAAATTTACATGAAAGATAGCAAGAAATTGAAGGTATTCTGTTCAAGATGGTGTCAGCAATATATGTCAAGAATATGTAATAAAATCTTGCCAGTGTATATTGTAGAGAGAGAAAAAAAAGGGGATCATGTTTCTCCTTCCCAGAGAAGGGAAATTATTGGTTAATTGTACTGAGAAAGCTGAGGTATTTAATGCTATTTTGCACTAGTTTTCACAAAAATGGTCAACTGTGACCAGATGGCTGAAACAATTAGAAACAGTGATGTAAGAATAAAACCTCAGCCCACAGTAGTTAAAGAACAGATTAGGGTGTACTTCTATGAATTAGATGCTTTCAGATCACCTACAGTGATAAGCTGAATGGCTAATGAAATCCTCAAGTCATTAGCAATTACCTTACAGAACTCATCTAAGAAAAATGCAGACCTACAAATGTCCAATAAAAAAAGGGAGATCATTGAAATTATTTCCTTTACAACTTCACAATTCACTTCTTCCTCTCAGGTTGTTCTTGTCCATTCCTTTCTTCCAGATCATCAATTGCCCCTCTGCTGTGTGTGTTGTGCATTAGTATGAATCTAAATGGATCTTAATCAACCAAAAGATGTAAAGGTTAAGAACTGATTGTGTCCAAGTGTACAGAAAAGTGCTTCTGTCTCAACCCTCACCAAAAGTTTCAGTTGTCCCAGGTTATAATCACATTTTAAAGAAGGAATATAGACATAAAAATTACATCTACAATAGAGAAAGAACAGTATATTCACATTTCAGTTGTTCTGTTTAGCAAGCTCAAGTCTCACTCAATCTCAGCCACTAGCTAATGAGTGGGAGCAGTAAAGCATGGTGACATATAACCTCTGCACACTGCTATGGAAAGTTAATCTGGGGGTGGGCAGAGAGTTGGGCACAATTTTGTCTTAAATTGCTGATGCCAGAGCTCATCTGCCAGACCCTGAAATGACTTCCCTCAAGGTGCAAAGCAATGTATTATCAGCTTTTGGAATGATTCATTTTTCTGAATTCTTTTAGACACGAATCTGGCTGTAAAGGAAGGCTGATTAGTCAGTTCCTCCCTGCACCAAGTTCAGTCTTTTGCCCACAGTTCAATACAGACAGGGAAGTGACTAACTTGTCATTTTTCTTTTACAGACAGCTGCTGGGGTATAATTGGTGAGGGAAAAAATGAACAGCCATCTATAATTTGTAAAGTCTTGAGGCTGGCAAAAAAAGGAGGGGGGGGGACACAAATCAATTGAGGGAAAGCAGGAGAAACTGCAAGGCAATGGAAATTTGGGAGAGAGTTGGAAAATGATCACTTTAAAAAGAAAAGGAGAAACAAAGTTGTGGAGAAACTGGAAAAAGCAAATGCAAGGGAAACAAGGTGAGATATACTAAAATGTGCTATCATTGCTCTTTAAAGTTAAGTAATTGAGAAGAAAAGTCTTTGGGTACATATATACACAAAAGTAGAGAGACAGCAGAACTAACTAGAAGCTCAGCGGGGAGATCTTTAAGTACATAAATATTGTTTTAGGACCAAGTTACTATAGTTTGCCTCTCACTGAGGATTTTTGGCTCAGGCACAGTGTTGTACTGTGGCAGTTGCCTACCTTATTGCTTGCATCTGACCAATTAGCTGGCACAAATGAGAGTTTGGGAACCATTGTTTTCTTGGAACATCTTTGCAATAACCTTTGAGAGAAATTTTCACTGAGGCTCCTGATGACTAGTGCAGCATCATGTAGACAGACTGTCATAAAGCAGGTAATTGAATGTAATTTGCCACATCCTCAGCCAAGTCAGATTCTGCTGAATCATTTTCTCTTCTTTTAGGGCTGAAAGAAGATAAGATTTGATTGCAATGATAATTTCAATAGCACCTGCACATACTTGCATACCTACCATACACAGTCCTGTTGTGGGTCAACCCTGATAAGCAGCTGAGCCCCACCCAGCTGCTCACTCCTCCTACAGTGGGATGGGGGAGAGAATTGAAAGGGTAAATGTGAGAAAACTTCTGGGTTGAGATAAAGACAGTTTAACAAGTAAAGCACCTATAAGCAAAGCAAGAAGAGGAATTTATTCACTACTTCCCATCGACAGGCAGGTGTTCAGCCATATCCAGGAAAGCAGGGCTCCATCACGCGTAATGGTTACTTGGGAAGACAAAAGCCATCACTCTGAATGTATCCCTCTGCCCTTCCGTTTTTTCTCTGGCTTTTATTCCTGAGTATGACATCATACAGTCTGGAATATCCCTTTGGTCAGTTGGGGTCAGCTGTCCCAGCTGTGTTCCCTCCCGACTCCTTGTGCACCCCCAGCCTCCTCGCTGGGGGGGTGGGGTGAGAAGCAGAAAAGGCCTTGGCTCTGTGTAAGCACTGCTCAGCAATAACGAAAATATCCCTGTGTTATCAACACTGTTTCCAGCACAAATCCAAAACATAACCCCATACAAGCTCTTATGAAGAAAATTCACTCTCTTCTAGCCAAAATCAGTACAAGTACCTATATATTGTATCTGTATAGTAAGTTGCCTTATTTTCATTATGTGTAAAATGAGGTAAACTAGTAATTGCAACTTATCTGCGTTAGATTGACTTCAGGAAAAATGTATAATCATACATTCACAATCATTATCCATTTAGGATGTTCAGAAAAAATAACCCCTAGATGTGATGGTGATGATCTGTAATCAATTTATAATTAAGATCTTATCTTATTTACCCAACTGGATACAGTCGTGGACAACCTCCTCTGGCTGAGCCTCCTTGAGCAGGTGGTTTGGAGTAGATGATCTCCAGACATCCCATTCTGCCTCAGTGATTCTGTTACTATAACTAGATATGGGTCCCAGCTGTAACAAGCACCATCTAATAAAAAAGGATGCAAAGGAAGCATAAATGTTTCTGTTCTCTTTTACTTTATTCCCACCCCTTCTAAAGTCATCTTCTACTGCATCTCCTGGCCATCTCTTCCATTGCAGCTCAGTAATAATGTGTTTTATTAATGAATTTCTCTCAGCCCATTACTTTTTTTCCTTCAAACTGGGATGAAGCACACACTGACATAAATCTTACACTATATGGATCTGAACTTTCTTGAAGTTAAGGCATATTTGAATCTAGGCTCTTGACAGATATTTTGGAGGGGGTGGTCTGGGGGCTAGAGTCAAGCAAGCAAAAAGACAAGGAATGGACACATTGAAGACAATTTACTATTGTGTCCTTTCATAAAGGCAAAAGAAGATCTCTTCAATGTTTTTATCAATGCTTGGACACAGAAGTTGAGTGCACACTAAGGACATTTGCCAATGATACTAAATTAGGAGGAGCTGTTGATTCCCTCAAGGGTAGAGAGTCAGAGAGATTTTGATAGATTAGAGTGCTGGGCAATCACCAACTGTATGGAATTTAACAGGAACAAATGCTGGATTCTGCACATGGGATGGTGTAAACCTGGATATACAGCAAGAGTGGGGGACAAGAGGCTGGACTGTTGCCCTGCAGAAAGGGATCTGGGGGTTTTCATTGATAGTAAGCTCAGTATGAGTCAGTAGTGTGTCCTGGTGGCTAAAAGGCCCAAGAATATCCTGGGGTGCATTAAGCACAGTATAGCTAACCAGTTGAAAGAAGTGATTGTCCCACTAAACTCAGCATTGGTGCAACCTCACCTTGAGTACTGTATGCAGTTTTGGGCTCCATGATATAAGGATATAAAAACATTAGAATGTGTCCAAAGAAAGGCAGCAACAATAGATATATGGATTAACTTTAGATAAATGGTTTAACATTTTGGTTGCCCTGTGTGGAGCCAGGTGTTGGATGCAATTATTTTCATGGGGCCCTTCCAACTTAGGATATCCTATGTTTCTATGAAATATATTTCATATTTTTAGGTTTTAGCTTTCATACTTTGGCAGCAGACTGGTCCCCAGCCTGATCTTTGTGAGCTTTCATCTTCGGATCTTCATTATTTGAGGTGTGGTTGCACAAGACAAAGTTAGCAAATCAGTATCGTCCAGCTGAGCCATCCTGACTGAGAATACATGTACTTATGAAATCCTCCACTTTCAAAATAATATGTATTGATCTGTTATAACACTGACTTTGTATGGCTGATATTCTATACCTCAAAAATGAAAAATCCATTAATAAATATTGACATTTTAAGTTGCAATGGCCACCTAGTGAGATTTGGATCACTTTGTATTGTACCAGAATACCTTGAAATATGATAAAATGTAAAATTTCCTTAATTTCTGTCTTTATTTTTTTATGAGAAATATAATTCAGTGGGTTTTGTCATGAAAAATAGACTTTGCCAATTACTGGAATTGTAAGCTTTTAACTTTTCCTATGGTTATTCATGCTTTCCAGAGTCAGCCAGGGTTAGACTTTGTGGTTGAGAAAAAAGACAGAAAACAATTATTATAGTCACATATCTAATTAAGTTTACAGTAGACATTACTGTATTTTCTACCTCTGCATCTACATGAGGTCTTTCTCCTGCTGAGCCAGAAGTGATGACAGTAAAACAGATTGGGCTTACAAAATTAAATAAGTGGGTTTAAGCTGAAATTAATTCCTTCATCTACCAATTACTTCTAGGCTTTATCAAATGCAGACTGTCAAATGCTTTCAGTCTGGCTAAAATTAGGCTGCTACCTTAGTAAGTTCTCAGCACAAGAAGGTCAACTTACAAACCAGAGGTCCTCAGTACTTAGCTTTTCCACATATATAATTGCAAATGTTGCCCTTAAAATTCACAGATGTCATGGAATCAGTGACCATCTATGGTTCTGTCTAGATAGAGTTTTGCAAAGGAAAACCTAATATGCTCCATTTACACATTAAAGAAATGCAAGTCTTCTCTGCCTCTGAGACAAACTGAAGCCTTGTGAACACAACTAGTGAGGTGCTAGTCCAAGCTAATAATCCCTTATGAGATCTTTAGGACTGAACTCTATAGCACATTCAAAGGAAGAATGGTTTTCTATGGATAGCAAATTGTGTACTATAGTGGAGTTAATACATAGTTAAATATTGTATCAAAATTACTTTTATGTTCACAGATCTGCTGCTCCTTGTACAGCAGTAGCAATACTACCTCATCCAATGATAAGCAATTAAAATATCATCAGTTCCTGTATTTACAGTTCTGATCTTAACACTTGACTGATAGTTACAAGAGAACTTATTGTTGTGACAAACTGAAGGTACAAACACGTTGTTCGATAGGGTATTTTATTTATCATGAAAGTAATCTATCCATATAAATACTTCTTCCTTTCTGAAATTCATCAAAAGTTATTCAGTAATTTAATATTGCTGTAAAAAATGCAAAAGCATAACAATGATTTAGGCAACTATTCATAACGTGAATAGGACATTCTGCCCAGATTCACTGCATAGCTAATAGAGAAGATGTCCTCTAAGGAGTGATTTTCAATCAGTCTTAGCCTTGCCTTACCTGTTACAGAAGCTTACCTTTGTCCACAGACTATGAAAATGCTCCTTTTCTATGTCAAAGACAGCTTATCTTATGCTAATCAGCCAGCTAAAGACAATGAAGCTGGTTATCCCTATACTGTGCCAGTGTCCTGAAAAGAGAGTTCAAAGCCTACTTACTGTATACTTAAGTTCACAATAAGTATATACCAGTTCAATAATGTATAAGTGAGAGTTTTCTGAGACCATCCTCAGTAAGTATGTGCTTCAATATTTCACTTCCTTAGTGGGATTTAACCTCTCAATACTTTCAAGGTCAGGCAGGGTCTGAGTGCCTGTTGATCCACAAATACATCTCAGAAGTCGGATCCTCAGAATCTCAGCAGGTAACATGTAACTAGAAAGCTGAAAGTTAGATAGCTTCACACACATTTGTACAGTATAATAACTGAAAAGAGTTCAAATCTACTCAAAATATTTTAATGTTGGGGCTGTTACTAGTAAGAGCTAAAGTAAATCTTGAACAGTACCCCCCCCCCTTAACAATGTAAACACACAAGGATAAACAGCTTTATGGGAAAAAACCTGAAAAGTACTATAAAGCAAAGAAAACATTCCTTCCAAGAATAGGGTTGTTTCCAGCAGGAATGTAACAATAAAAATAATATTTTGCACACAAAGACATCTTGCCTGTGGCTATTACTTTACGTAAGTACATTTTATGAAAGATAAATGCAATGGTTAGAATCCTAAGAGACTGAGAAACCTGCAAGTAACCCTCCATTCAGTCTTGCCTAGAAAGTCATCCCTTTAAGCAGAGTTGGTAGAAAACGAGTCAATAAAATCTTAGTATGTGACATTTAATCCCTGTCATAGACCACAATATTGAGATTACTTACAACTGTCTTACTGATGAGTTACTAGAACAGCTTTGCAGAAATGTCTTCTTCTTTTGTACTGGAGAAAATCATTCTGTGCCAACTTCACATGGGCTGGTGTTGTGGTATATCTCTAAAGAGATCAGAAACTTGTATAGCAGCTCTTTGGCTACTCACCACTTCAGAATGATTAGTTATGCTGGATTTCAAAGGATTCAGCAATCAACCACATGCTGTAATTCCAGTTATATTGTTTTTACAGCTTTTTGCAAGTTAGTGAAAATGAGATTATTTTCAAACTTAAACAGTATTTGCTGTGAGACTTAGGTATTTTCTATTCCAGCAGGAAGGGACGTTTTGCTTCATGATATGGCTTTGCCAAGCAGGAGGATTATTGTCTGGTTGAGTCATTTCAAAGAGACATTCAGCATCTCCAAATCACAATAAGGCAAACAAAGGTGCCATGTCAGGAAAGACTAACCAGGTTGTTTGTATAAATAAATAGCAATTAATGTGGTGAAGAGGTTATTGAATCTGAGTGATCACACAGATGGATTTGGACCATAATGGGACTAAGGTTTCCCAAGGTTAATAGCCTATTTCAAAAACACAACAGTCTTCAGCTAGGGGTGATCTGAACAGAGGCTTGATTTTTCAGCTGAATTGGGTAGATGGAAAAAAATTGAGCTGATGTTGCATGTAGACTATCAGTTATGCTGCAAGTATGGTCTCTGTTTTCAATTATTTTATTTTAGCCTTGTTAAAACCTTGAAAGATAAGATAGCAGGTGTTCTTATAAATAGTGCCCATACTTGTAACTTGAAAAATGTGCTGTTAACATGTTAAAATTTTCCCAGCATGATTTTAGCTCATGTCATCCAGAAGCCTCTGAAATAAGTTGTAGGTGCTTGCCAGGATTCAGTCCATCAGAAAAGGATGTTTTGTCAGTAGACATTTTGGTCTGAACATTTTATTTCAGAAGTCAGGGAACTTTAATTGTATAGAGACAGGACTCTGTGCTTTGTCTGACTCAGCACTTCAAAGAACAAAAGAGAAGTTTAATTTATTAGTAAAGACGTAGCCATAGAGACCGGGCTCCAAATATGTATTTATCTGGGTATTTAAAGACTTATAAGATGTTTTCCACCTATCCTCATGAGCCATTTTGGTAGCTGCTAACATAAGTCTCTGTAAGGGTGAAGTGAACAGAAGCATGGAAAGCTCTGTGACATATGGCAAAGCAGTACGGAAGTAACCTGTACTTTGAGAGTCTGAAAGCCTATGTCACAGTTCCATAATAGAGCATAATTTGTACCTACTAGTCAGTTAATCTACTTTACAGTTTATTCCCATTGACATGAGGCATTTGCAAGCTTTAGGGGAGGATTTTTGAAAAGTTCTACCCACAATCCACAGGTCAGAGACATGTGTTTCACTTCCATACATTTACTTATGTAATCCACCACACATTTAAACTGCCTAATCCACCATCCTTTGGCACTCTTTCACTGTTGTTACTGTAAGTAAATGAAAACTCAAATCACATAATACAGTTATCTATTAAATCTTAAAAATATACACACAAAATTTTGATTATACGGGCACACCCTTAATTCACAGAGTATACATCATTTATTCAAAATCTATTTCTCCAGATTCTTAATGGTAAAAATTCTCATCACATGATTTTATTTCAAAACTCATTAAAGAGAGTGGAAATTAGATTGGGCCCGTAGACAGCTCTCCAAATTATCATTATGTATTTTACCTCATTGTTTTGTTGTTGGGTTTGTTTTTTTTTTTTTAGAACAGGTAAATTCCAAGCAATGAGGGATCTTGGTATTGTGGCGTTGCACTAACTGAATGTAATATTATCTGGTTTTTCATTGCACTACACTTTGGAGGTGAATACTTTTTAGGCCTACTTTTAAATTGCAGTCTGTCTTGGCCACATCTAAGGATAAAATAAAGGCTAGAACATTTGACAAATATGCATGCTGTTTCCATTAATTTGTATAACTTCAGAACACTCCCATGGAAAGCAAAAGAGCTCCATATATATCTTTTCTGAGGTAGTCAGAGTTTCACTAGAAATAACATAATGATGTTAATTTTCTAATCACTGTGACATGTATATAAGGCGTAGCAATTGATATTGTCAGACATTTCAGTGGAAATATATGTCAGTTAAATTCACCGGGTATATAGGAGAAACTACCATTCATGTTATAGCTCTTGGAAACATTTACTGTCATCTTAATTGCACTGGTGAATTTGAAAAATATAATCTGTAAGATCTGTACTTAAAATTGATTAATTTTGTTTAACTCTTTGGCAGATTTTGTTTTTTAAGATTACTTTTAGGCAAAAAGTACCATTTAAAAAAATAAATTTCCTGCACATACTCAAAGGTAACAAATCTCCAATATCACAAAATATTTAGGTTCAAGACTGGTGCTGCATTTGACAAGCAAAAGTTTTATGTCACTAGAGACTCTTGAATTGCATTTTACCATTGGAAAAGATAACATTTCTTGGGGTTTCCCTCTCCAGAGACAGCATTTCTCCATTTTAGAACAGGAAACACTTTTTAACACTCAGTTGAATCAGTCAGTTCAGGAAAACTGTGACAGTCAAACACCAGTTGAAGGAAAATGCTTAATATGCATTCTGTCTTTATAGTTACTTGGATGGAAATGAAGCACAACCTAGGTATCAAAGAGACACAGAAAAGAGTAGCTGTGTTTCTTTTGTTGATTGAAAACCAGAAATGTCAGGATAAGAGGATCAGAAAGACAGACGTGTTACAAAGATTAGTTTTGCAGAATATTGTGCTGTCTACAGTGTGAAATTAAGAACTAAGAGACAAATCCTATTTGTCTCACTCAGAGCAGCTGCTTTTAAATCAATGAAGTCACATTAGTGTACGGACTTTCAGGATCACGTATTCACCTTACACTGCTGAGCAGCTGTAATGAATAGCCTGAAATGCCAACTGAGCATTCACAACCCTTATTGGCTTCACATTGAGTTGTAAGTGCTTGTCATTTCCAAGAATCAGAACTTTCATACGCAAAGCTCCCAGTAAAATCAATGCACTCTGCGTGTCTGGACCATCAGGAATTTCATCCTACTATCTTTGATTTCTATCCATACATATTCATGTCTTTACTATGGAGAAGGCAATTTCTACTCATGCCCCATAGTCCCAGATTTTTCAGCCCTAGTAACCTCTTGGAAATATCACCGCTCTTTCCTGTCTTCTCAGATGGCTTGAAATCCTGTGTGAAGATGGGGTGGGCAATGATTAGTGCAGGCTCCAAGAAAAAGAATCCAAGAAGCATCCTTTTGTCCTTCACTATAGACACTTCCAGTGACACAACCCACATTAAGAGCTGCCCAAAATTACAAAAAAAAAAAAAAGTATTTCCATGATATCAGGGCTTTTAGGCAGGCCAAGTGTCCAAATAAAGAATGCAAATCTTAGGCCATTAAGTTTATTTCTCCATTTAATTTGGCACAGTCCCACAGTTGCTCATACAATAGAGCACTCCACTTCAACCCAGAGCCTCTTTAGCAGCAAACAGGAAAGGTTGTTCAAGCCATGAGTCCTGATGTTACTGCTAGAGACTGATAAAGCTTCATTTCTCAGTGAAGAAGAAGCTATAGAAGAGATGGAGGTCCATTACTTTTAAAACTGTGAAAAGTACATGTGCTGTGATTTCACCCTCTCTGCCCCTCAAGGGTAAAGGAGTGGAAAGCAGGCACTTCAGGCACATTCTTTATGTGCAGTTTATTGCACATCTTTGAGAAAGCACCCACCTTCATGTAGTGGAAGGGTGCTCTTTAAAGTAAAATGTATTGCACTGTTTCTAGTGCAAATGAAACTTTATTATTGTCTTTTTTTATTCCATTCTACTTAGCAAAACATTCTGAGCCCACAGCCAAATCTTAAATTGCAAGAGAAATCAGTTCCTGTAGGGCTTGATGTAGGCAAAATTCTTTTTGAATAAAGCAGTCTTTGACTCCCCTTCCAAGATCAGTACATATGGCGCTCATTTTAAAATAAAGCAGAATCACAGTATTAAAAAGACAGAAAAATACTACAGAGCTGTTGCTTGGAAAAACTGAAAACTCCTGCAGAGAACATTGTTTCACATCAGAGCAGCGTAAGTTAACAGGGAACATAATGCTGAACGAAGCCAGAAACATCTGAAAGTGAATCCCATTTTGACAATGACTGTTTCTAATAGGAAAGGGAGGACTGAGAAAGACAATCCTTGTTAAGCAGCCTAATGTCTTAATACTCTGGCCTATTAGTTTTCTGACATCTACTCATTGCAGTTCTATTCCACCTTACATAAAATACAGTTTTTTTAAGGTGCTGAATTTATGTTGCATAATTTAAGCTGCCATATGGAAAATTCACCTGATCCTTCTGTGTCACGGAGTTCGGTGGGCTAGTATTTCTATAACACACAAGAAATACTGTGCAAGACATCTCTGGTTTTGAAATTCTACATCTTCTATTAGGGTAAGTTGGTGTAACAAACAGATGTAGATTGATTGTAGAGGTGAAATGTCATGTCTATTTTATTATGCTTCTTAGATTTCAGTATAATATTACTAAATACCATTACAAAAAATGTAATTTCTTTTCATTTATAATAGCAAAAAATAGCTGAGAAAATGCTACTTCTTCAAGGATTTTTGATCAAGAAATTGTTTATCAAGCTAAAAACTATAATGAAAGCTTTACCCACCTAAAGAAAATCTCTCTTTCCCTGACATAAACCAATGCTTTAGTATCTGGAATGTTGGACTTGAAGGTAGACATTTCTGAAGGAATCTCCCAAACTTTGTTTTTCTGCCACAGTAATTTTGGCAAGTCTGGAACATTTCTTAGCAATAGTAATATTTTCAAAGTGAAAACTGGATTTTTTGTTTTCTTTTCATTAGCTTTCATTTTTTTTCACTAGTTTTGTCCCAAAAAATACTCTAATAGAATGAGTCCTTGTAGTATACATGGTGTTAGCTAGCACAGCCTATTAAAATGATAGTGCTAAAACTACAGTGCAGTATTACTAACTACTGAAAATAAGGAAAAAAGAAAAATGTTCCTTTATTATAAAAAACAAAAAGAGAAGTTCCTTAGAAATATATGGATAAAAATATTTTAAATGGTGAAAATGCTTATGACCTCACTACAGCAAATATACTGGGGAAGTCCACTGCTATTCTGATCTTGCTTAGTTTCACATTTAGCTACTCATAACTTGACCCAACTTCTTCTAGTGCTTCATTGTGGAAGTTATTGATTTAAAAACTAAATCTCTTAAAAATGTATCTACCTTTCTGTAACCCAGACAAGTTCTTATTAGCTGTACATCCCAATGATCCTTGTTCTGTGCTGTAACAAATATGCAGCAGACATTTAGATTATTGCTGTTCCATAACTCATGTTTTTGCTTGCTAAAAACTCAGTAATATCTTAATTCACAAAGTATGGATTACCCTTCAATTTGTTAAAGATATGAGGTACTAAGAAATTTCACTTTGAGAATTACTATGGTGAATATGGCATCTTTGTCTCCATAGTATCAGAATGTTGAGAACAGATTGCTTGATCTCTATATCCCTTCTGTGTTTTGAAATGTTAAGTACAGAAGGAATTGTGCCAAGCCTGACTGGTACTTCATTTTCTCCTCTGTGAACTGACTTGTGTTTTGCTATTAGACTCATGCTGAGCAGCCAAAGGGGCACTCAGGGTGTAATGCAACATTGCTCTCTGAATTACAGAGGGAGATACTGGTAAGACTCCCATTAATTAGGTTCCAAACCAGCACTTTTCTTTTTTCTACTGGTGTGCTTTTCTGTCATCTTGTAAATTATTTTTCTGCGTCTTCATTGTCAATCAGTTACCCAGACTGGAACGGTATATCAAATACTTCAGAAGACGGTAGGTTTTCAGGCTCTCTATGGACTTTTATTTATATGAAAAAATGTGCTTGAACTTGCATTATTGTGCAGGGGTAAGTATGTGTATAGCCACAGAGAAGTTTGTATGTGATTTTTTGTTTTGTTTCTAAATTGTGCAAAAGGCATTCAAGCAGAAATTGTATATGGTCTCATTAAAATAATGAACTGTGTTGTAATTCTGATATAATAAAGACAAGGCTGGCAGTCTGATCTCTAATCCAATTTACACCAGAATGCTTTCAAAGTTATCTCCCCCTGAAAATATTAGCTGCTGTTAAATCTGTTCAAAGAATCTAAATAGACTTTTTCTTGCATGTTTTAAAACTACCTTATGCTGCCTATCTCCTTAGCCTTTGTTGACATATACCATATACCAACAGTGATAGTGCTTTCTGAGCACCAACCTGTACAGACAGCCTAGGAAACTGTGTGAGCATTCACAATTAGCTCTCATCTTGGAAGCGTTATGAATTCTAACTTCTAGTGCTGGACGTGATCAGGCAATAGCAATTACTCAACAGTTTGGCCAGGCTCACATGCTAAACTGTTAAAACCTGTGAACTCCTAAGCATCGGATTTAAACTTAGCTCCTGATTAAAAAAAAAAAAAAAAACAACACAACTTTAACCCTAGCCCAAAGTCTAATCAAAACTCAGAAATTATTGCTACTCCATGGCAGTCATTTAATCAGGTTACTCAGACTGATGCCAGCCAAAAAAATTCCTGTTTCTTGGTCATATCAGGTGGCAACTCTAATCATCCATCTCTGCCAGATTGAACCTCGAAGTCTACATTTCGAATAAGCTTCTGCTTACTGCCTCTTTCTGTACATTGACATGAATGAGTGTGCCTACAGAGGGAGACGGCGGGGAATTGAAAGAGAGATGACTTTTAGGACCACGTCAAGTATGGGTGATGGGGTAATTGGAAAGAAGCTGATTATTAAATTTATAATGTCTTCAGGCCATGCTCTATCTTTATGCAGGTGGATATGTTGCTAATTCATATTATCAGGCTGCAGAAAAAGTGCTTTTTATAAAGGTTAAGGTGATCTCAGAAAGATTGATTAAAATCACAATCTGTATGTCTGGAAGGTCAGTTTGGAAAGAGCAACAAGATAACTCTGTCCTGTGATGTTAGACCTATAATAAAGCACTGTCTGTATCTAAAAATCCACTTTATAACCCCTGCAGACTGGCACAGAATTTCCACTAGTGATTCTGAGCTTATGGCTCAACTGTCTTTGCCTCTTTCTTCATTAGTGCATTTTGCATCTGGACTGCCAAACAGTTACCCTATTTCCAGAACTAAGGTCACTGAAATCAGAGCAGCTGTCTGCTGCTGTGGGTCATCCCGTAGCTCAGCCTGAGCAGTAGTGCTGATGGGGAATTTTGGTTTTGGAAAATGAAACTTTGTTATTATCTTTTTTCCTTAAAAGATACGCTGTGAAATTCCAATAAAAATTCATTAAAATATTTTGGTATGGTTAGGAAGTAGGATGACATCAGTTGCCCCCATCTCTCTCAGCCTCTAAATTTCTCTGCCTTATGTATGTATACATCGTTTTTACTTACATCTTCAGATACATATTCCTTTACTCCTCTAATTTACTGTTAGACAGCTGAGTTACTGTCATGTAAATTACTCTTTCTAACAAGAGATGAATGAGAAATGGAGAGGCTGGGCTTCAACATTCTATTATTATTCATTTGAATTAACTTTCTGTAAAAAAAATCTGAAACTAATATTCTCAATTTATATATGCATATATATTTCAATTAAGCTAGTGGTGGATATTTCAAATAAGTCTAGTAAAGTAATGCAGCACTTTAAAAGCAGCTCATGTCAATAGGTTCTTCAGATCATTTCCAGAGTATATAGAGGAATTAGATAAACACTTAAAAATTCAAAACTGACTGTACTGCAGTCTAACATTGCTCTGTACATGGGACTTTGATAGATATTCTTTGACAAGGTATTCTCTGTCACGTCGTTTGGAAATTTGTTGAATCAGAATAATGAAGTTCCCAGCTGGAACTAAACATCTGCATATGGTGAATGCCTCATGTTGAGCAATGTCTGGTATTTTACTAGAAATTTTTCTAGCATAATAAAACATACATTTAAACAAAAAAAACCAAACAAAACCTTCAGCTATTTTAACCTTTTCAACATAATTTTTTTGCTTTAATAAAACTAATTATTTATAGCAGGTGGAACTTGGCATTGGCATTGAAGTGAACAGGGAATGGCAAAAAGCCACAAGTACATTGAAATTAGACTGTGTGTACTTATGGAAGTGACCTTTTAGAAGTGATAAAAGCCAGTGCTGAGTACTTTTGGAAATTCCAACTGAATACAACACATTTTGTCTACCAATAAATAAATATAAAGCAAAAAGACTCAAAACATAGTTGTTAGTGTAGCAGGAAATATATGAGCCTCAAACTGAATCTTTTATCTTGCCTGGCATCCTGAAGCAGAAACCACTCAAATGTTAATTTGCTGTACAAATCCCAGAAGGAGGAAAATTTAAAAAAATATTTTGAATAACATGTGCCCATTCTACAATCCTAGAGATCAGACTTAGTACACAAAATTATTAACAACTGACAGCTATCATTAAGGTCCTGGATTCTGCAGTACTTTTGAAAAAATATTTTTTTAATGTGTTTTTTTTTTAATTTGTGAATGATGGATCTCTGTATATAGTTATTATTTTAATTCATTTCTGGTATCACTCACTAGAGAAGTTTTGGAACTAATTTTTGACACAAAGCTGTTATTTCAAAATGAAAGGTTAAAATCCTTAGTTATATATATATATATAAGAATCCCTAGAAAATAAAAACCATGGCTTTTGGTTTATGTTTTCCAAATACAACATTTTCTTTCAAATATACAAACAGACTTATGCATCCTCACTTGGAGATTTCCTCTTTTGCTTTCCACTCCAAACTCAAACATGATAAAACATGCCAATTAAATACAAGTAAAATTTTTTAAAATAATATCTAATTTTGTCTGTTCTTGTATTGAATTGTTTAACTTGATTGCAAAACATTTTATTTGCTACTTTGCTACATAAAAAGAAATACTGAATCAAATTCACTTTGACATTCAAATAGTAATTCATGCTGTTTTATGAATGCAATTGACTAAGGGGTCTGAGAAAGGCCAGTATATACTGCATTTGTGTGACAACAGTAAGATATAGTTTCTACTAATAATTTTATTACAGCAAACAGGGAAGAGAAAGGAATATATTATTTTCATTCTATAAGGGAGGAGTCAACCCTCTGGGAAATTATGATTGACTGAAGTTAGGATAGAAAAGGTCTTTGTCAAACCAACAAGTGATATTATGTCCCAGTCTAGTGCATAAAATACAGTAAAAGCTTACAAATCTGATGTATCTGTGCTTTTGTCAAGCTACAGCTAGCTCAGTGAATATTTGAGGACAATTTCACTAGGGTGGTTAGGGCAGATGCTATGTGAAAAGTAGAGTGTCAGCATATTTCTCATAATATGTAAAAACTGGGAGGAAAGACCAGATGGAGTAAAAGACTTACAATGGTTATAATGCACAAAATGTAATTTATATTTCAACAATTAAACATTTTGAATGGACTGCTTTAATTAACTTCCAGTGCAAAACATTAAGTACTGTAGGTGGACCTATCTGTAATTTCATGCGATTTATGAGCTGTGCATGAAAAGGTAATATTCATACAATGCTATGTAACTCAGACTGCATTGCAATAGCTACATATGCATCTCAGGATAACACTGGATACGCTTTGGAAGAATGAGTAAAAATGATCTATTAATTCTTGGAGACAGCTGGTTGTTCTTGTTGCATAATTTAATTAAACTACAACCAAATATAATGGAAATATTGCTAATGGGCTCTAGGAAGTTGCTGAGCAAGGCACACCCTCTTGTTAGCATTTTTATTTATTTTTTTTCCTTTGCATACTTTTCTGTGTGCAGGGTTTACAGGGCAGTTGCATCTGGATTTCTTTGTGGTTTTCTTCACCAGAATTTCTTGATAATGTACAAAGGGCCAAGTCCTGCATTTCAGGGGTATAGATATTTTGTCTCCACAAGTGTTATCCTTCTTGACACTTTATTTTAGACACAGCTTTTTCAATAATATACTTCCACAGTTAAAATACACAAAGACTAAGCACATGTATTTAGTACTAGCATGCCAGATGTTTTATATTCCTTGTGCATTTCCTTTCTTTGCTACTTTGAGACAGTCACCTTTCCTCTCTTATGTTGGCTGGTAGTGTCTGGATGGCCCTGCTATCAGCTTTCATGATTGTAATAACTGTTTCATCTAATCCCCTATAAGACTCCCTGCACTAAACATTTCTGAATAATAGTTTTTCTGCTGTTCCATCTAATCCTTTTCCCCTGAAAGAGTGCTTTTCATTGCTTGACTGATGTGTTTCATCTTGAGACAACATCCTTCTGGCTCCTCAGTGCTTCAAGTGTCACCAGAGCCAGCCCCTTGCAATCTCAGTCCCTCAGTTAGTGTTCACAGACTGTGCTGCACATCCTGCTCTCCAAACAGCCCAGTGGATGCCCCAGTCTGAGGGGCAGGTCTGGACTCTGCCAGAAAAAAGTGGTGAATCACATCTGTGAGGATGGTGCAGTGGCAACAGACTTTAGGGGGATAAGGAAGAAAACTCAGACTTTTCCAAGTCAGCTGGGGAAAATTACAAGTACAAAATATGCTACAGCCTAAGTTGAACTTTGCCCAGACCATTCACACTGATTTAAAACACTACATCCTTAGATCTCTTGGAAAGAAGTGAGAGAAATTTCAGGCCAGAAAGAGGGGAAAAACAGATTTGAGCAATAAAGAATTTCACTGGAGCCTTGTGTGGCCAATGGGGTACAGCCAATGACACCAATTACTGTTCTGTAATTCTCCTTCCTTCCTTTCCCCTCCCCTAGTCTGGAAATCTGTGGCATCTAGGCAATATATATGCATGGATATGTGTATAATTGTGAAACCACTATATACATATTAATTTTTATATAATATGTTATTATATATACATTATAATGGTTTAAAGTATATATGCATATATATGTGTATGTATATGTTATGCATCTAACCAAGCCTCAAGGGTGGTATACCAGACCAAATGCAATGAATGCTGAGTCATTTAATGACAATAAAATACGTGTTCACATGTATATAGTACAGGATATCTGCAGATCTGAACAGTAAACTGTCCCACACACCCAGATCTGAAGTATGTTGTCTGAGCAGCTCCTTGTTTTCATTGTGGTCTTGTATATAAAATAGAGACATCTCTACACACAATTATATGCACATTAAATTAATACTCTAAAATTGGTTCTACCAAGCTGTCAAGGTTGCATTCCCATAGTGACCGCTAGTGAGCTTTAATGATCAAAAAACTTTTAGTGATTTGTGTTTATGACCTTGGGCCCACTGGTATCCTTCTGTACTTAGACTTTCAAGACCCCAGTTATCTTCTTGTGCATGTACTTTTGGAGGTTGTGGTTAAAATCACCTGTTCTCATTCAACAACCTTCAAGCTGCAGTTACCTGGTAGGAAACATTTTATTAGAACAACCAAGTAATGCCCACACTTGTGTTGTAGGATCCTGGAGCATTTCGCTGAACAAAACATTGATCCATTAGAAGATATGTATATAGTTACGTATTTGTATTACTCTTTTAGTTATGACTTTATCATTGGTACATTATCAAAATTCTTTCAGAGCAATCCTATCTTCCAGAATAACCTGTTCACTTTACTGTCATGTTATGAGTCCAGTCAATCAAGCTGTACACTTCTGAACCTGCTTCATCTCATTATCACCACTTGCCTCTGGATAAAATACTGTATTTTTAAATGCTCTGGGCTTGTGTTGTCAGGTATCATTTGATTAATTATTAGTCACAAGTAATCTTGCTGCAATATACAAATATGTTTCTATAAATATAAAAACATTTTAAAATTATATCACTGTTTGCATTATCTATGATACAACAATTGCATAGAATACTACATATAATACCATTCTTAAGACTCTCAGCTTCTGATTTCTCAAAACCCAACTCAACACCTTATACGATGCCTTTTCATCTTCATATTCTGCAATGGTGATGTGAATCCTGATTTTGCATTTGATATGCAGAGCAGAATTCCTATTTGTATGGGTTTGTTCTTTTGTTATAGGCATCCTTGAGTTCTCCACAGCACTTCCCAAGAGCCAGTGGAAAATGATGCCATACCACCGCTTGTTCAGCCACAGACCAACAGCAAGAGTTTGTGCTGGAAGCCTTTCCACCAATTGGATCACTGTGTTCTGCTTTAAACTTCATGGGGAAAGCAGAAGAATGGATCATAAAGGGTAATTGGTGTCTCTTTATAAGTATATATTAAATTACAAAGTCAAATATTACCAACATATAAATGCCTAATAAAACACAGAGGTTTCTAAGCTGCAGAATCCCTGCCTGGATGCTCTTCCTTTTATTGTGGCATGGAACATCCCACAGCTTTTTGAACAGTTTTCTTGTCCACTGATGATGTGTTCAATTGGTGAAGGTAAGGGTTTCTTTCTTTCTTTTTTCTTCTTTTTTTCATTATTTTTTTTTTTAATAAATGGCATTAAATAACCAGAATGACCTGCAGCTAACACATACATTTTTTTGGTTTCTATTGGTTTATGGCTTTTTTTTCTTTTTTTACCTATGGGAGTTACTAGTTACAGCATCTTCAAAATACATTTTATACAAAATAGGTGTGCATCCATTCTCAGAAATTCTCAAATGTTCAGAAACACTACTTCCCTGTTTTCACAGTCCTTACCCTTGCTCTCTATAAAATCCTGTATTATTTTTAAGATTTTATGCCTTAATTTAAAGACATTGTGCAGTGGACATAGCCCAATATATCCCTCAGATCTTTTAAATCCATATGTTCATAACCATTCTTAAGGGCAGTACTTATATGGTTATTTAGTTTATGATGTAATTGAAAGTATTTTGGTGTTTAAGCAAGTGAGGTTAGTGACTGAGGAAAAGCTATTTCAATTTTATTTGAGATCATCAGTTTGAAGAATCAGGTCTATAGAAATCTGAATTGTATGGTGGTTTTAGGAGCTTTTAAAAGTAATAAATATTTTACTTATTATAATAAAACCTATGGTCTTTGCATAAAAAAAGTTAGTAGAAAATGCTTGTGGTTATTCTCCTCTGCTTATAGGGCATGAGCAGGCTGATGATGCGTCTCAGGCTGAGACATAGTGAACCTTTCAAATAAACACACACTGCTTCCAAAGTTTAGTGTTATAGTAGTTTATACAGCTTGAAGGCATTCATAGTCTGTCCATCTCACAAGTCACTTAAGAGTACTTTCCACTTCAGTGAAAATTGTTGTGCATGTGAGAAAGCATAACTACCAAAAAAAAACAAACCAAAACAAACCTCAAAAAATCCCCAAATCCCCAGCAACAACAAGGAAAATGTCTACTTCTGTTAAGGTGTTTATAGCTAAATAAATGTAATTGTGGTATGGAACATTTAGACAAACTTGGATTTGCTTAAAGGCTACTCCTGAAATCCATCCATATTTCTTGATGTATGCATTATATAAGTTCTTATCTGTTATTTGAATGTTTCAGGGATATAAAATCAGTTTCTTAGATGTTGCAAAGAACAGAACCCCAGCCTGCAGCATACCTAAATGCTATACAGTGTACATTGGTGAAGGTGCAATAAAAATAAACATCGAAATAAAACTTATATAAAAGTTAATAAGCTTAGCTTGCAAGATACTTTCAGGCATTTGTTGAAATTGCATTACCAGAAGTCATGATCATTATAATGCTAGCATCCTCATTATAGAATTGAGAAGGATACAAGCTTTTCCAAGCATGTTTCCTAGTTGTAATACTTACAGTGGGTCCAAGTAGGTTAAACATTTGCCTTATTACAGAAAAGAACTGAAAACTTTAAAGTTAACATTTGATGAATTTACATGGTGCCAGGAGATTACTTGGAGTGAAGATCAGTGACCTGAGTCAGGAAATGCATTGGCTCTCTCAGGTTTTCTTAGGTTCAGGAGTGTCATGGGCAGACATAAGCAATACACCATTCATTTTCTTTCAAAACCTGACACTGTGTACTGGGTCTGGCTGGGTTGGAGTTCACTTTCTTGACAGCATCCTGTATGGTGCTGTGTTTTGTACTTGTGGATAAAACTTGCTAACTCACTAACATTTTGGCTGTTGCTGAGGAGTGCTTGCATAGCATCAGGGATTTCATTTTCCCAGTCTGCTCCCACACCAAGTCAGCTGGGGGTGGGCAAGAGACTGGGAGGGGACAGAGCTGGGAAGCTGACCCAAAGTGACTGAAGCAATATCACATACCATTTGACACTGTGCACAGCTAGGGAAAGGAAAAGGAAGGGGGATGTTCTTGGTTATGGTGTTTGTCTGTAATGTGTGCTGAGGTCATGATTTCCAGGAAGTGGCTGGACATCTGCCTACTGATGGGAAGCAGTGAATTAATTCCTCTGTTTGCTTTGCTTCCACACACAGCTTCTGCTTTATTTATTAAACTGTCTTTATCTTGACCCACAAGTCTCGTCTTCCTTCCATTTTTCCATGTCATGCAGGAGACAAGAGTGAGTGAGCAACTCTGTGGGTGTTCAGCTGTTGGCCGGGGTCAACCCACAACACACTGCCACCATTTAGAGGTTAATTACAACAGGATCAGTTTGGTAGAGTGGCACAGATCAACACTGATGAGGTTGCTGAATTTTCTTGAAGAGAACAAAACCACTTTATTAGCAGCTGATGGTTAAGTAGGCCTTTCCAAAACGGTCATGGGTCTGGTTACATTTATCACTGGGATACACTGGCAGCATCTCTAAATTTCAGTTAGTCAGCAGTTGAAGTTTCTGACTGTTCCTCCAAACCCCTGTCTGATAACTTGGTTTTTTTGCCAAATCTTTGACACCCAGCCATGCTCTGGATCTTGGCCTCTCCCCCTCACAGTTCTTCAGCCTTTTATTTGATAATGACAATAAAAGAAACCAAAAGAATTAGCAAAGTTAACTTTTACCCAACCATTAAATTGTGGAGTTTTTTCATAAAGGAATTTGTGAGATTGAATTTGTAATAGTAAATGCTGTGGACTCTCCAGTGTCAGAAGAATTGATATAAGAAAACAGATGACCATGCTATGCTCTGAATACTCAATGTTATGGGCAAAAGAGGACAAACCATACATGTGAAGCCATGAGTTTTTTTTAGTCCAATGAATGTTGTTACTGTCTAATAGCAAAATTATTAGCCAAATTACAATAATATTAACACTTATTAGTCAAATTAATATACCCCCCCCCCCTTAACAATACCTTTAAAATCATCATACATTTAAATCTACTAACATCTACTCCTTTTCTCTGGTATTCTGTCTACTCTTCCAGCGTCCTGCTGGGTCCTGAGGCTGAACCTTTTGCCTCCTTCAGGAAGACTGCAGGGAAACTCAGATATAGCTATCACACCTGATACTGCCAGCAGAAAAAAAGGCAATGTGAGGAGTGGTCCTGCTACTCTGGGGAGATGAGGTAGGATGAGAGAGGGAAGGGGCTGCAGCGCCAGAGAGTTAAATGGTCCAAGGGTCACTGAAATGCCTGAAAGGCCAGTTGTTATGATCCATTTGCAGATCAGAAGCAAAGTAAAACTGGTAGTGGGACTATTTTTATTTTTTTTTTAATTCAAGTACAAATTGAAACCAAATTTTGTGATAAGGACTTGAGGCTTAAGATTGATTAGTAACTGGTCCTAACAAAGCAAAAAATCTTGATTCAGCAAAGCATAATGACTTTAAAGGAATTCAAGTACAAGTTTTTTGATTGCTCTGATGAACTGAAATCCCATCAAATAGGCTCACTCTATCCTTGCAACTATTTTGGAGAAAACATAGAGGGAAAATTAATGTAATACTAGCTGCTGTTACTCTAAATCTGGTTTTAGCTAATCTGGAATGATTCCATAGGTATTTGCATATGGTAGTTCCACCTGAATGAAAGTTACCTCATATCTCATATTTTGTCTGGTGTAGCAGAGTAAAAATTTGCCTTTTCTGACATTAAAACAACTATTCAAAACAGAGCATTATTTATTTGATGCTCAAAGGCACAGCGTATTTAGGAATATAGGTTAGAAAAATGAAAAGTGTAGATGTAGGATATTGCCTACACCTCTGGAAATCTTTCATGATAGCTTCATCTATCTGACAGAGAAAAGAAACAAATCAGTCAAATAAAAAATTGCAGAACCCCTTGGTGCCCTTTTATCTTCCTCCCTCCGTGTATATGTGCCTGTTCAACAGTTTTGTACAGATACAAACTGGGCAGGATCTTCCAGGTCCTTCAGTCCTCTTTTTTTAGCCAGAGGTGGGAGAATTTGTAGATCTCTTCTAATTCCATTCTAACATGACCAAAACCAGACAACTAGGGTTTGTCCTCACTGAGGATGGAAGCATTATTGTCTTTGCTGGTTTGAATAGCTACATTAGGAAAGATCGACTTTCTTTCATTTCCTCTAGATTGTCCTATTTTTAGTCTTATTTGAATAGAATAGCTAAATCACTGCACCTAACACCAAGAGATCCTTACCACATACACAAAATATAATACAGACATTTCAGAGTTTATCATAATAGATTAATAGTTGTTCTTTACTGTTGTTGGTCAATAACAAAAAAGTACTGTGAAATCATTTTGCTGTTGTGTTCTTTTCTTTCTGTCTCCAGCAAGAAATCTGTAGCATATTCATGCAACTGCACAAAGATATGCTTGACTATAATTAGCATTTTAAAATTTAAAACAAAACCTTCTTTAGAGGATTTTGGGGTGTAAACGAACAACTACACCAAGCCCTTAAGAGAAGCATTTTCTATTGCATTTGATCTCTGTCCCACCACTGCTTTAAAATGTAGTATTTTATTGAATATACATCCACTTGTAACTGTTTGGGGATTACTACATGAATGGGATTTTCAATAAATGGATGTTTTAGTCCCTCTGCAACCTGATTTATCACTAAAATTGGAAGATTTAGAGTTACCAGATATCTAGACAGTAATGAATTCTCCAAGGTTACCTCAGTTTCTCAGATGAGGAGTACATTTAATATGTGACTTACAGACAGCAAAAAGGTTGAATCAGAACAGATCAGACACCCAATCTTTAGAAATTTTACAGGTTGATTCAAAACAATGCTCATTTCTTGAACCCTCTGAAGCAGAACTTCTTTGGGAAACTGATGACTTCATAGAACCTTAAGCTTCTAGAAAGCTCTTTTTTTGCTTTCTCAGAGATGGTCAGAAACTGGATAAGATTTGCCAAATAAGAAGTCAAGTTGTCAGTTTTTACGGCTATTATATCTAGAATTTTCTCATAGTAGGTCAGGGTAATTCTATTTCTTCCACACCAAATTTTGTTTTTAAACCTTTAAACCCCTGCATATTCTTGGTACATGTAGTAGGCCAGAGAAAGTTATTTTTTATTGACAAAGTTGTAAAGAAGAAGGTATATTGTTTATTATGCTATTACCCTGAATTACACTATTAACCTGTATTACCCCATATTACTCCAGTTTCCTAAGTTGTTGCCATGAAACAACCCAGTGATCCTTTTACAGTAATACTATATAGATACAGAGTGACCATGGGCCTTCAGTACTGAATGTCTCTTCCCTCTCAATGAAATATTGGTATCCTGTTTTCAGGTGCTGTCCTGATTTCAGCTGGGACAGAGTTAATTGTCTTCCTAGTAGCTGGTATGGTGCTATTTTTTTGAGTTAGGTACGAGAAGAATGTTGATAACACACTCATGTTTTCAGTTGTTGCTAAGTAATGTTTAGTCTAAAGTCAAGGATTTTTCATCTTCCCAGGCCCGACAGAAAGAAAACTGGAGGGGCACAAGAAGTTGGGAGGGAACACAGCCAGGGCAGCTGACCCAAACTGGCTAACGGTGTATTCCATACCATGGGACATCACATCTAGTATATAAACTGGGGGAAGGTGGAGGGGGGGTGGGAATCGTTG
>JANZLQ010000031.1:24704665-24724431 GCA_026212715.1 Elanus axillaris
GAATAGAAATCGATTGATTTACTGGTGTTACTGTAGCATAAAAATGGAATATAACATGTATCAGGACCACAGACAGAATGAATAAAGGAAAGCCATGAAAATAAATAAACAGGTTGAGTGGGATTAATTTTTGGAGCTTATAAGTGGGATACGTCGTCCTCAGGCAGAGCATAAAAAGATTTGAGCAATCTCTCCCATGTTAAAGAACAAAGGAAAAGATGGGGATAGGTATGATTTCACTATAAACATATTTGTATCTACTAAACAGTATCCACACAACTGAAAGGAGAGCATGAAGTGAAGAAAAACTGTGAAACGAGCAATACTGAGCGTAAAAAATAGAAGTCTTATGCAGTGAATTATACTAATAGTCACCCTCATTTTTCTTGGTTAAATAATAATTTTTTTATAGATATTGGCAAAAATTTTTATTCCTGCTTTTACAAACTCAGTCTACATTTGTCCTTTCCTTTTGTAACCAATCTTACCCCAGGATTCAAAAGCAATGAGACTATTTATTTCAGCAATAGTTAAATCCTCATTCAGAGTGATGTAATGCACACCAAAATGTTTCACTCAGTCTTAGCAGGCAATTTCTTATCAGTAAAGAGAGGCAACAAAATCCAATTTATGTAATTCAGTTTCTGCATGGTTTGCTTTGTTTCTCAAGTTGAGGAATGAGTTGGTATTCCTGCATTTCTCTTACTATAGAACCAACACTATATTATACACAGTGTTATAGCAAATTTTTCATACAGGTAATTAACAGACAACTCACAGAAGCCCTCAGAGAGTGGCTTCCAATGCGAAAGTTATAAACATAGTCAGAAGTAGCTAGCAGTTCATGATATCTAGTCACTAGGCCAAATGAAAAGTAAGATTTACTCTAAGTGATAGTATAATAATGAAGGAAGCAAAAGAATGAAAACTGTTGCTGAATTATTTAGAAAAAAATTACTTGATAGACTAATTGTTACATTTGTATTTCTCTTATCTAAGTGAAGAATAGGAAAAAAAATAATTAAAAAAAAATTAAAGTTGTTCACTGAATGTTAGGAAACGTGGATGTTTTCCCAGTTGTTTTCCTAAAGCTAAGTTTCAGGAAATTATTTGTACAGGAAGAATATAAAGATCCAGTTCTACAAAGGAAGACTTTTTTTTCAGTGACTCTGAGAGATAAAAACAACAGTGGACTCAGTTAGCATATTGGCATATATTAAGCCATAATATTGTGGATAAGAAATGTATGTCTTTAGTATTTAAGATAGGCACTTATTTCAGAACTTGCTTTTTCACAGCAATCCAAAATAATGAGGAAAATCAGTTACTCTCCTTACTCCAAAAGTTTTGTTTTTTCTTTTTGCTACTATTTCTAAAAAGCTTTACACCCATCAGATGAAAAAAACCCTCTGTAAATGATACCTAAATATTGAGGGGCTGAGCATTGGAAATATTTGAAACAAATTCCCAAACTTCCTCAGGGCAGACAAAGTTAGAAACTGAGATTTTGTTGTTGATATCTGCTGAATACAAGGGGAAGAGATGATGCCACCTTATAATCCCCCTTAAAGTTCTAAAATAAGAGGTTTGCTTAAATGTATCAAAGAATGACTTATTTCTGCACACAAAACTGTCCAAATCTGCATAAAAAAACATACTTTCAGATGTTTTA
Source organism: Elanus axillaris (assembly GCA_026212715.1). Classification (NCBI taxonomy): domain Eukaryota; kingdom Metazoa; phylum Chordata; class Aves; order Accipitriformes; family Accipitridae; genus Elanus; species Elanus axillaris. The sequence goes on from JANZLQ010000031.1 coordinate 24,706,338, forward strand.
CTTTCAGATGAATGGGGTTTTTTCCCCACCCTGTGACCTTCAAGCAGCCTAAGGCCTTCAGGCATCATCTATGCAAGGTAAAGAGAAATCAACCTACTGTTTATAGGATTAAAGTTTGTCATAGAAAAATCTGCAAGAGGACTAGCAGTATACATTATTCCATGTAGTCCATACACTTCTGAGGGGAGACATTTATAGCAACAGTGAGATGAACATGGGAAAGTTGACTTTTTAATGGTTCAACATCCATTCAGACACAAAAATGTTTCTTATATATATATAGTCTAATATTATTAGAACACTTTCTATAAATCTTCTGAGGAGCTAAAAACAATTCCCACTGGAGATCTGGAAATTGTGCCTCTTCATCACCACTGAAGTGTTGCCTTCTGGAAGAACTGAATAATTAAGAACACACTTGCCAATTCAGCATGGTATGGCAGCAGCTGTCTGTTCACTCAGGTGAGAGAATTGAATTCTGGAGAGCTCTTGATTCACTTTCCTTGGCTTGTTTTTAAAAGGGAAGGTGTATGCTTCATGATCTTCCCTTGGTTTTCCATGACTACCCAACAGAAAGCTTCACCTCAGAGGGTTGTGTTCATCTTTTCCTTCTTCGCTACAGACATTAGGTTGTTGGAATATTACAAAGTTATACATAAAAGGAGTAAAAAGGTGTCAGAGCAAGCCACTGGGTATCTTCCAAGAGCTTGGAGACAGAATGGGTATTCCACCCCCTCTTTCTGGTCCTATTTTAATAAAGTAAACAGGATATTTCCTTGCTGCCTAATATCTAAGCAAACAAAAGAAAGAAAACATGGAAAGTAAGAAGAGTGAGGCATAAGTGTGTATGAAAGAGAATGTATTCACTTGCCAGCAGCAAGACATTTCAGTTTCAACTTTGAAGGAGGTTTTTAGCATACAGAAAACATTAATTTAAAAGCTAGTTTCTGAGTGGGGAGGGATTTTTATTGAAATTTGAACCCTTGTAGGTATCATAAACTCAGACATTAGAAGTGAAAAAAGCATGTTACTATGTAATTGCCTGCAGGACTTTGAAGTCAAGTACCTGATTTCATTTTCTTTCTCTGTGTTGTTTTTTGGGGATTTTTTTTTTTTGTCACTACTAACCCTCTGATTCTATCTTTTACCGTTTACTGTCCTTTCCCTTTTACTTCTACTTCTGCTTCAAAAGCATATTTGCAAACACTCCAATTTTAACTGCAGATTCCTTCATCATACACAAAACCTGAAGCTGACTCAGCAGCAAATGTGGCTTATGTTTTTAAAGTACTGCTTGATACTCCATTTCTTAAAAAATATCTTCCATTTTGATTGAAAATCATTTCCACTGAAGGAAGTCAGTGTCATCAAAAGAGGCAATACTAAAAGAATAAAAAAATGGAATAAATTCTGCATACTAGCTGTATTCTGGCAGTATCCCCATATGGTTACATCATCTTGTGGTACTGGAAGACATAGTCAAGGACTGTAAAAAATGGATGGCTCATTTCTTTCCAAAAATATCATATATTGTAAGCAGCAGTTAAAGAAATAATGAGCACATGCTGTTCTCTGTTCTAGTGTAAATTGTGCATTTCCATACCACATTTGTATCTTCCATGTTTACTTCCAAACTACTTTTTCATGAATTAAATTGTTGGTGAAGCTATATTTAAAACATTTTTTCCCTTTGTGTCCAACATGTTTCCCTGTTTGTGAGCCAAAAAGTACTTCTTCAATGCCATTGTTGAATCTATTAATTTTTTTCTACATCCATTGCATCACCACAGTCCAAAAAGACTTCTAGTCCACACAAACAAAGGTGACTCAACAGCAAATTTTTATTTTTACATTTGAATCAGCCATCAGCCCCTATTTTCTGTCTTGTTGACTTTTGGTGCCTTAATGATGAACCATTTCCTTTATCAATAAACCATAAAGTTTGCATTTTTATATGGTAAAAGTGAGATACAAGGTTACAGTTCATATAAAATTTATCCTTGAAAATTGTAGAGCTTGTCTGCTTGTGTTTCCACTGTTAACTGCTGTATTTGCCTGTGATTCTTTCCTTTTTCTTATGGTTGGTGTTAAACAGAAGTGGCCTTTTCATACTAGTTTGCTAAATAGTATTGGTATTAATGTTGACCATGATCACTTACTGAAAGGGCAGGTAATTAAATTTTAAAAACCAATCCCAAAGCATCATTATCATCATTAAAAGTTGCCCAAGAAAAGCTCTTTCTATATCTTATTGGTTTTACATTGTTTACCCAAAGAAGCATACAATGACTGCATGCAGCGTCTTGTAAAAAACTAGCTAGTTTCCTCTTCCATCTGCTTCTTTCCTCATTATATCTCAATTCTTTTATTTCTGCCTTTTCTCTCTACTATTTTCATATTTTCCCTCCCATCATCTATTCCTTCTCTTTTTCTATTCTAAAAAATAAAATAAAAAAACCAACAGGACAGAGAGGAATGAAGTTGTCAGAAGCAAATGGATTTTGTGAAATAGTTGTTTTACAGGTCAGCAATGTTAAACAGAGACTGACTGTGTTGTACAGAAACTTTAAGAATATGATTAATCTGAAATAACTGCGTTTGACTAAAGGGTATTGTACAATAATGTTCAGTACCTAAAATACATTTGGTTTCATTCTTTTTCTTTCTACTTTCATCCCTCCAGCATAATCATACTTCTCAGTCATGACAACTTTTTCATTGAAAACTTTCTTCATGGTTCAGATACATCCAGCTGAAGGTCAGGAAAATTTTTGAAATCATCCTGAAGGAGTTAGTTCAAAAACCATCTTGAAACAAAAGGATGAAAACTACTGTGGTAGAAAAGGTAAAGAACACTTCAGAAAGAATTTCCCTGTCTGTGAGTTTGGCACTGCACATTTTTGTAAACATGCAAAGTGGAAAATATTCATTTTTGTCACTATTGCCTGCAGGATATCTGATTTCTTAACAATTATCTGAGAAGCACTTTTTGGTGCAGAAGAACTTTGGCTATCTGTGGATTTCTGATGGCTAATGATAATGTAACTGTAAAAACAATTATTTAAAAAATGTTTACTATGTTACTGTTGACAAAACAAACAAAAAAACAAAAACCCAAAACAAATACAAAAAAAACCAAACACTGAAAATGTTGCTGAACAGTTTGCTTGAGAAAACACATACATGTAAATACACATACATGTTTAAATCTGTCAAACAGAAATACCTGAAGCTAGACAGAGTGGTCAAGGAAATAATTAACACTCGGAGTAACTAGGTTTTTCACATCGTGGCCCTGCTGAAATTTACCATCCCCTCATTCCCCTTTCACCCCCTACCCATTGTCATAGGGAGCAGTAGCCCCTCCAAACAGGATTAACAGAAGTTTTGAACTCACTGAGCAAAAAGTTGCTTTTCAAAAGCACACCTTAAGATCTCCCTGTCTCCTTGCCCTCAGGCACTTAGAGATCAAGTAAAATACATATCACCATGTAAGCATCACAGTCAGAAAGCCAGTCATGGACCAATCGATATGTGTCAGTCAAGTCAGCCTTTCTCAGAAAAGAAAAGAAAGAACAAAAAGAAAAACACAACAACCAACCAACCAAAAGCACCAAAATTGTAACATTTCCTTCCCCTTTATCCAACACTGTAGTACAGGTATAAGAACTGCAATCTCTTATCAAATTCAGACCAGAAGCTTTTTTTTCACCACAGATAAGTACACAACCACAGCAGTGCAGTATCAATCTCTTTGTTTATGGGTACAAATTGGAACACCTCGCCAGACCTGACTGAGAGCGCTGTATCTCAGGATGCCTGACATCCAAGAGGTTAAGGTGCTTTACTAAGCCAGGGGACAGGACAGATATGAAGTCTTTGATCTGAATGAAAGAAGAAAATGGATCTAACCCTGGCACAGCTGGGGTTTCTACCCAGGAGTGAGGCATAAGTAACTGTGCTGGACTATTTCTGTTTTATCTAGGGTTGGGGTTTCAACAAACTTATCTACTGGAACAAGCTCAGCAAGAAGGACAGGAAGGGGATAAGAGCTGCTTGTAAGCACCAATGTGAGATCTTCATGTGGCCCAAAGCCTCATCATGAAGTTTGGTTTGGTGAAAAATGCATATCAATGTCAACAAAAATCTGCAGAAAAGTGTATTCATTTTGACATCTTACACCACTTCAGTTGGGAAAAACTTCAAAAATATTTGATAAAGAAGGAAAAATATTTTAGTTTGGTTTATTTAGTTATGTTTTTACTTACAAATATTTAGCTTAGATATTTATTTCAATTGTATTGTAAAATTAGCAAAAGTCATAACGTTTTGCTTGACTTTTTAACTTATTTGTTTGTTTCTTCTTCAAGCTTTAGATTTACTCACTGTTTTGGAAAGGAATAAAAGCATATTTTTGGTCTGAGCCAAACTGGACTTTTAAGGGGTTTCCCTTTCTAAATACAAAAAGGTTATTATTTAGTTAGCTAAGATCAAAGCCTTGCTTAGGAATATGAATAATATTACAGTAAACTAACTGTAGAAACATATTTAAAAAAAAAAAACAAACCTGCAATTCGTGGTGCATCTGCTTCTACAGTAAAGAAGTTGATAGAATAATATGCAACTTTTTTTTTTTTTCCCAAAACCAGTGTCTTTGGTAATTATTCAGCAATCTAGTTTCCAAATATGTTTTTAAGATGTTTTACAGGCTCATGAAAGGCTGATAAAACAGCGTGGAAAGGATTCCTTTAATGGCCTTTGATGTATGCTTTTCACAGCCATTAACTCTTCACGAAGAACTCTGCATTAAATGAGAGCTCATTCTCTTACACAGTCATTGCTGGGGGCTTACAGGATTTTGTGATGTATATTTATAACTACCATTGAACTAAATATATGCAATTCCTGTTCCAAAATTCCTATGAAACTAGCAGGAAAATATTTCCTCCTTGGTCAGTATGTTCATTGGGTTCTCCTTCTCTTAATTTCACCCTATAAATATCATTTTAGAATCAATCCCTTTGATTCTGTTTTGAAAGACTGCACAAGTGGGGAAATGCACACTTAGTGCCACACAGCTCTAGGTAACGATGTCACAGTGTATATGGGAACCAATTATAGATAATTACAATCTGACTAACCTTCTGTGCCATTAAAATTCTTTGAGAGCTTCCACAGCTTCTGCTCTATGACAATTCTTTTTCTAAGAATGTATCTGGTTTGGGAAAATTTGTTGGGGTTTTTGTGTTTTTTGTTTTTTTTTTTTTTTTCTTTTCACTTGGGTTGTCATACCAGCTAGAAGAAAATAGAGATTTAGGAAATGAAGGAGAGTCCAAAAGAGATACAATAGTAACAGTCTACTAGTCACTCAATAGCAAGAGCCAAGTACATTCCCCAGTTTGATTTTCTTTAAGTGAAAATCAAACCCACAGAAATAAAATCCTCAACACTATGAGAAGTTTCTGGAATCATAGTAATATTGACTTGGAGCAACTCTGATAACTTGTGGGATAGTAATGATGTCGTGAAAAGCCAAAATCAGGATACAGCACAACTGTGGTCCCCTGTCAACTAATGGGAAAGAATTTTTTTCCAGGAAAAAAAATGGTGAACACATCCTAGGAATGTACTAGGAACAGAGTTGTTACAAAAGCAATTAGATGGAGAAGGTGCTACAAGTTTCAATTAACAGCATCTGAGAAATGTTTGGCAATATGATGGTGGAAAGGAATTTGGGACAGTCTAACTATGAAAGAAAACTAAGAAAAACACAAGGAAGAAAGAACGAAATTGAAGGACGAAGTAAGGAGAGAAGTAAAGAAAGGAAGAAAGGAAAAGAAGGAAGGAGGGAGGAGGGAAGGAGAGGAAGAAAGGAAAGAGAAATTGAGGCAACTTTTTTTTAAAAAGGCATTAATGAGATCAGAAAAATTGGTAAGTACACTACAAAAATAGAGTTCAGAGAATTGTAATGGCAGAAGTGCAGATTATTTCAATGCAAAAAGAAAAAAAAGCAAGGAAGATGAGAAAACATGTCATCGTGATAAAGCCATAACAAGATAAATCTTGATAAGAAATTATGTAATGTTAATTATGAGTACTTGAACTCCCTCAAAATAAACACACACACAAAATTAGGATACTAGGTTTATGATGCAGAATATTAGCACAAACCTATAGGGACAAAAATCAGTATACTTAAGCACAAAGAATGATACAAGGAGAAAGAAATATGAAACATTCTGTGTGGGCTGTGGGCTACATCTTACCTAAATTTAGCTATCACAGATGAAAAAGTCTAATCAGAGCTAGATGACAATGGATAAGGAAGAACACCTCCAGAAAAAACAAACGAACAAAAAAAAAAAACCCCACTCTGCTCATCTTTCTTAAGAAGAGATAATTATCCTTTTCTCCTAGCTGCAGAGGGAGTCCAGATGACCACAATCTATAGATTAAACACTTATGATTTAAGTATAGATATAGTATGTAATAAATCAGGTGTTATTAAAACCATTGTGTATAATTACTTAACTAATAAAAGAAAGACTTAAAAAGGAAGATAAAAGACTTCATCTCCTGCTTGGTGATAAAAGTTGTTGATCTCAAGGAGACAGAACCAATTAAAACCTTTTTTGCTTCTAGGTTCATTGTCATCAGACACTTAAAACAATATATCATAGTGACAAAGACTAAGATTATTCTTTCAATAGAAATAGAACATATTAAAGAGTAGGTAAGACAGATGTTTTCAAGTTGGCTGTGTGTGATGAAATTCACTTTATCACAGTCTGAAAATTGGCTGGAGTAATCCCAGAACCATTTGCACTTGTCTTTGAGAGCTTATAGAAAATGGTGAAAACCAGAAGTGTAAAGATAGCGCCTGCTATCAAAGTGGGAAGGCAAGAAGAAGGAAAGAAGGAAGAAAAAGGTAATTATTGTCCAGTCAGCTTCTCTTTTATTCCCAGAAAAATGTTGGAACAAACCAAGTGCTTTATAAACACCTAGAAGGTAACAAGGAGATCAATACAGACCAGTATGGATTTATCATGATCGAGGCTCATGAAGATAATCTAATTGTTTCTACAATAGGGAAAGTAGCCTTATGGGTTGTGGAGAATTTGTAAATAGTTTGGCGTTATTAAAACTTGTAACATTCTAAGGTCAAGACAGAATGTCTGCTGAATGCCTAACTGATTGGAAAATGATAATTGAAGAGGGATTATTTTTTCCCTGTCAAACAAAAATCTATGTGAATGCAGTTCTATACTGAGTCTGGTTTAAAACATTTTTTTATTTTTATGTTTTACAATTTTGATAAAAAAATGAAGAATGAGAAGGAAAATTTGCAATTGATGCCAAGCTGGGATTATTTACAAACATGACAGAGGCCAGGCTTTGAATTTCACATGATCACAGCCAACTGGAGAAAAATTTGGAGAGCAAAAATGCACTTTAATAAGGATAAATGACAAGCTATGTACTCAGCAGAAATAATCAACAGCTGTAAATACAAGATGAGAAACAAATGTTTAGACATTTTCACTGCTGAAAAGAACCCATGCATTTAATGGATCACAAACTGAACATGTATCAACAGTGTCACACAGTTGCCATAAAAAGAAACACGTGGAATACATAAACTGGATTATTGTCCATGAGGCATGTGATGCACTGTTTTATTCTATTCAGCTCTGGCATGAACCCTGCCAAGCAGAATTTGCTACAGTTCAAGATGCAACCTAGGTGGACAGGGTTCAGAGAATAGTGAAAATTATTAGACTTTTGAAAACCTGATGTAAGAAGACAAGTTAAAGAGAAGGCAGAGAGAACATACAATAATAGTTATATGTATAATAATGTCATAAAAACACAGTGGAAAGAAAATCCTCCCTTGGTAAACTTTTGGGTAGAACAGCCCTTATGGGCATCACATCTAGAGCTGTTTGGTTTACATTGTCAGTGCAAGCTTTCTACAGCACTGAAGCACAGGAATGTATTTTGGTGGAAATTATAGAAACTCTACTATTGGAAGTTGAAGAAGTAACTGTCAGGAATGACAGAATTATGGTTGATCTTTCTTTGCAATTGTAGGTGATTTCTTACGTTGATGTATTTCCTTTAATTTCTCTTATGAGGCTTGTAAAAATAATCTCAATTTATTTCTATGTTTCTATCCAAGGGCATATCTTCTTTTTCTTATCATTTGTTTTGGTGGTTTACTTGGAGAATTCTTTATGATAAACTTGGTAGAATTTTTTGTTCATAATTGTCCTTTTTATTCAAGAGCTGCAGAGCTAAGAGAATATTTTTAAGGGTTTTATGACAAGGAGTGAAGAAAACTAAGTGATATATGCTACACAAAGTTATGCATATATATCATTTTTAAACTCCGCTTTCAGAGTCTACATTAGAGAAGTGTGAAAGTGACTATATTAAACTTCAAATACGTACCTTTAAGTATTGCAGTGTTGTGTCTTAGTGACTTTGATTCATTGGTTACAATTGATGAATAACAAAACAGAATACTGTGTGAGATAGCAGTCATGAACTTCAGATGTATATAGTGAAAATAACCATTCAGATTTGGCCTCATATTGTTTAATAAAGTTCTACCTTCAGTGCAGATTTTTTTATCCAGCTGTAGTATTCTGTTATCTACTCTGCAGGTAACTCAAATACCTCTGAAAGGAAATATATCCACTGTTATTAAATACTTTTTTATGGAAGCGCAGGAAGTACTTCCTTCATTAGAAAAAAAAAAAGGAATATGATGTCTGTGCTATTACTGGCAAGTATTCTTTGAATTTATAAATTTTATAGAGTCAGAAGGTGTTAATCTGGAGGTATTTCAGTATTTTGAACATTTGGAAGTCAAGTGTGTACCGAAAACCTACATTTTCAGCTGAAGATTGTCTTGGCGTGTTTTTCTCATGACAATTATCAGTAAAGAGAAAATGTAACTATTCACACAAAGAAACTATTTTATTGCTTAAAACACAAATTATACCTGATTTGCTAAAAGTTCTTTAGTGTCAGTAACGTCAGTAGATAAATAACAACACTAAAAATAAAATTCTTTATTGTCATGAACTTTGTTTGTAGCATAACATGTAGTCTGTTCATGTTAGGATTTTTTTTTTTCTACAAAGTTTTATTCTATGAATATTTTTTTCTAAGAGCTTCCTTTTTGGCAATTAAATTCAGTCAGTCTACCTTGTCTTCATCTGGGAAAGGCAAACAACAGAAAAAAAGAAAAAAATAAATTCAGAAAAAAATCTTTCAATATAAATGAAAGAAGCAGTATATAGCAAAATCATCCATGACTGGAACTGGTCTGAGGTGTTCTTCACAACTATTGGCAATAATACACAACCATTCCCAAGACTTAATAATCATCTTTCACTGTTAAACTGCAACAGTTGGCAGAAAGGTGTTCAAAACCCGTCATTCTTCTTTTGAAATAGCAAAACTGTGGAGGGGATGGCCCGAAGAGAGACAGAGATCAGCAGCAAGGCAAGTATATAATTCTTTAAAGTTTCCTTTAAAATTGTATATTTATAATAAATTATTTTCCTATGTGCGTTTCACTTCAGTTTGGATCACTTCATAATCTTGCAAGCTCACGTTCAGTCACTGAGCAAATGCTAATTTTAATTTGGAAGTATGCTATAAATATGCAACAGTCCTCTCTCTGAAGGACCAGGGATAAAAAGTATGTTGTTTCTTCTGCAGATGAATATGATGTGCCGTTATTATTTGATTTAGGAATGTATGGGCATATTTTTAGTTGTTTGTTCTAAAAAAAAGTTTATTTGAGAGCTCTGTATTTTAGTTTCTCTATAATAGTTTTCAATTTAGCTTCCCAATGACAAGCACAAATCATTTGTATCTTTAGCAAAGTGAAAAAAGTGTTCTGTAAGTAAACTAAAGACAAAAATTGAGCTCTGTCTATGCTTGAGTGGCAGGAAGTTTACCCAGAGATATGATCAATTCAGCTCTGACTTCCTTGGAGAACTCTGGCCCCTCAAATCATACTTGCCTTCTCCTGATGGGTCACTGCTGAACAGACATTGCTTGTCTCTGCCTCATGCAACTATTAAAGAAAGAAAAGACCACCACCTTGACAGGACTCCTGTCAAATGAAATCTCTGCACATTTTACAGTGGTGAGATGAACACATTTCCCCACTGCTTCACAGAATCTGAAATGATTGCAGTTTGTGCAAGTAACGTCTGCAGGGTTTTTTTTAGACTATTTTAAAATCAAAACTTGTGCCTGCGAGGTTTCATATAAAAGAAACATTCCGTTTCAGGGAAGGGACAAACTGCTGAGTGTTTCCCTGCCTAATCCTTGAAATGGGCTTTTGGAATTCTTTTGCATTTGAAATGAATGACAGTCCTTCACCTGTTTGTTTAGTCTGAGTCACATTCAGAGAAGTGGATAAATGCCATTTGAATAACATGGTCAAAAAAGTGCCCTTAAAGAGCCTCTAAGCATGTAAAATCTTTCAAATTGTGGATCTTTTAAGAGCACCTTGGTCCAAGACTCTAGGACATGTATATAAATCTTAATTGTAAAACATTTGGGGCATGAGTCCCTATTTCCAGAATATTATAGTTTATGCAGTGAGCCTGTCAAGCCAATTTCCAGAACCTAAGCTTTAGTACAAAGCTGCTTCCTATTTTCTTAGAGTGACTACAACAGCCCAGATGTTTATGTACCCAATAATTTAGCACATGCATTTTGGCACAGGTATGTTAACATCTTCCAACAACATTGTATAGGTAAGTTTCCTCCCTACAAAACATGTTTGAAAGAGAACCTATTTATTTGTACTTTGCATATGGAGTTATGGGATGGAATGAAAATTTATCCTGAATGTCTACAACTGCTTGAATTAAATCTGGATCAGAATATGGAAATAATCTCCTACCACTACCAGTGAAAAGGAAATAAAAAGAATAATGAGCAAACTTCTGATATGAATCACGAGAAGGACATTCAGTGTATCGCCAAGGAACACTAAAGACTTCATTACTAGAAATGTACACTACTACATACATAGCTCAAAGAGATTTTTAATTGAGGTATTTCTCAACTGTTGAGTTTGAATTCTGAGCAGAGCAAACTTTTTGACTACATCTCATACTTTGGCTACCATTTGTAATAATCACAATTAATTATATGACTCTAGAAAAGTCTTTGAGTCAGATTTTGTTACTGGTCAAATATCTCACCACTCAGAAGTTATGTTTTACTAAAGTATTTTATAGAGTTTATAATAATTCTCTGCATTCACCAATTAGTAAGATGAAATTGTGTTGATAAAATTATGTGACTTCTTAAAACAAAGGATTAAAAGATATCATGATCATACAACATTCTGTTTTTAGTATCTCTGGCTATTTAAGCATAATAATTCATACAACTATGGTTTCTGGGGTGGAAACAGGGCAAGTTTTGAGAGCTAAATTTATATTTTTCCTGAAGCAGCAGCAATATAATTTAAGGGTACTATCACTAGTAATTTGATTTGCTGTTCATTGTAATAATAACAAATTCAATTGCTATTAATGGAAATGTCATATGCACTTTCAGAGAGGTTTTATTGTAATTCAGTATTAATCAGTGTATCATTAAAATAAAGTGTTATCATCTAATTTGTATTTATTCAAGCATAGAGGCAAAAAAAAGACTATTATGATGTACTGTACCATTATGCAATCAGTTCTTTTAAGAAAACAGTTTTGCTATATATTTATGTCTTTTTCTTAAGTTACAGTGAAGCAGCAGTGTACCAGAATGGGCTAATTCACTTCATATACACCCAATGCTCTGTTGCAATAGCAAGGTTAAATTTGCTCAGTGCTTTCCTAGCAAAAGCACCTCTGCAGAATCTTCAAGGTTAAAGCATGTTTTCAGGACTATGGTGAATCCCATTCATAATAAAAGAGTCTTTTTATTTGAAAAGGTTATCTTTATTAACACAGATAGTTGACTAAAATATAGGTTGATATAACAGCTACTAACCTTTATAAGGGTCAGATTTCCCTATTTTCATAATTAAAAATATGAGTTGACCATTTTACTCATATTTTACATTCTCAGCCATGGTTATGTAGAATTGACAAAATTCCATCAAAAATACTTTAAAATTGCACCAAAAAAAAAAAAAAAGAACATTAATTTCACTGACTTTTGTCATTTTTGTAAAGTAATCATTGGGCCTGCATGGTGAATCACCTTGGGGAAAAAAATCCCCAAGCAATTTCAAATGTATAAATTATATAACTCATTCATTCATTGAAGATTGAATTCAGGCTCAACAGTTATATTCACAAATTACTTCCAAGCTGTTACAAAAATCAAGATTATAGAGACCACTGGATTATTTTGAACTTTTGAGGAGTTTGGCTTCTGTGGCATATCCAGAGCTTGGGGTTAAGATATTCCCATCAGTATAAGGTCTCAGTAGCATTGTGGTGTCTGAAATAGAGTAGAGAGAAACCAAACTGAAGAACAAGCAGAGACCTAGAACCAGCAAAAGAAAACACTTAAGAAAGAGATATGTGTAAAGAAACAACAAAGGAGCACATTTGTGCACTAATTAAGTCTATTATTTTAGGCTCTTTTGTTTTCCCAGCCCTGGTGGCAGAAAAGCTTTTGCTTAATAACACTTTTATAATACTAATTTAAGATGCAAAAGCAGCTCTTGACAAAAAGGTCGGTCTCACGTCTCCTTATAAATGTTTCTTATCTCATCTATAAGCAAATAAAGCTTTAACACTTGCCTGAAAACTTATTCACTTTCAAAATGACCGATGGAATGTTGCTTCAGATCAGCCATAAACCAGGATTCTTGCCTAGGTAGTGAAAATCCAGCACCTGAAACCCTTCAAACCATAAATCCATTTCTGTTATGTCTCCTGTGTTATATTTTCCAGATTTTTGTAAAAAGAGAAAGCATCTTCAGGAGAATCATTCAGTAGGAGTGAACATAAATGATGATGTCTTAAAATCATTGAGCAATTTAGGTTGGGGGGGCCTCTGAAGGTCAATCTGCTCCTACCTTCTGTTCAAAGCAGGATCAAATACAAACTCAGAGGAGGTTGCTCTAGGTCATCTTGTCCAGCTGAATTCTGAATATTCAGTGACAGAGACCTCACAGCATCTCTGGGCACCCTGTGCCTCACAGTGAGACAATGTTTACTCATACCTACTTGGAATTCCCATGTTCAGCTTGTGCCTCTCAGCTCTTGTGAACTTCTGTGAACCTCTGGGAGGTGTCTGGTTTCATCTTAGCTGTAACAACCCACAATGCACTAGGCAGCTAAGGCAGCAGTAAGTTGTCTCAGCCATCTCTTCATTGGTCTGAGCAAGACCAGCTCTCCCAGAGTTCCTTTGAACACCATGTGCTCCATCCCCCAGGAACCTCTATGGCTCTCCACTGGACATGCTCCAGTTTGTCATCTTCTCATGTGCACTGGAGAGGCTTGAACTGGACATAGCACTCAGGATGCAATATCGTAAATGCCAAGTAGAGGGGCTTAGTAACTTCCCTTGACCTTTCAGCCATTTTCTTAATAACACAGTTATAAAGGGCACGCTGCTGGCTTATATTTGTTGTGTTAAAGTGCAAAGAAGTTTGGCAGAAGATAAATCCCCTTGCATTCCAGCTTGTCCTCAGATGTGAGAGGGGCTGGGGATGGCTAGGCTTAGATTCTGAGTGATGTCCAGTTCGACACTATAAGTCCAACCATGTGCAATATATTGAACTATCACAATTATGGGTACACTAATAATGCACTTTCAACTTAGTCATGTTCAATGAAATATCAAGCCCAGACTTAAGTAGTCTGGTCGCATACTAACTGTCACAGCTAGGTTAATGAGCAGCGCAGTTTAATAAAGCAACAGTACAGGTTTTTTTGGATTGCTGGTGATAAATACACTGTCTGCAAAGCATGTGCAAATAATAATACAGTCGACTACAAGCACACTACATTATGGAAAAACTCTATAGAGATTTCTAATATATATTTCTTCTCTATAAAGACTGCCCGGAGAGGCAGTCGGTATGACCAATTGTTCGAATCTTACCCAATAGGCACCCCTATGAGGAGGAAGAGAGGTTCAGCCTGTTGACTGATCCCAGAAGTTAGCGATGTCCTCCCAGTTTGTCTATAATGGTGTCTTCCCTAGCATTCCTCCTCTCAAGACCTTTTATGTTTCTTATTTTTAGGTGGAGCTTGAGTGACTCTAGTCATACACACCTTTCTTATGATTGGTGTAAAATCTCATCGCTTTACTTGTAAAGGTATATGCTAAAGAAAATTCATAGCACATGCTCAGTGAGGAGTATGCGCACCTTGAAGGTGGGTGTTATTTGGGATTGAGGTGTGTTTTGGTATTATAATGAAAATATAATGAGCAAAGTTCACCCAGAGAATATGATTTAATGTGTCACTACTCCAGAACTGGGTACTTATGATATAAATCAGAAGACATTAGCGTTGACAGAACCCTATTATTTCACTTCCTTGCTTCAGTGGATTCAATGCAGGGACCTTCCATTCTTGTCCCAGTAGTTCCCATTCCCTTCCCGTGCAGTGATATCATAGAGCCTGGCCATGGTGTCTCCACTCCACTCCACCCTCTGTGTTGCTTCTCTTAGAATCAGTGTGCCAAGCTCCCCTGGTGTTGCTAACATATAAGGTTGCAGGTTATGTTGCTTAGGTAATTCTTATGATTTTTTGCATATCCACTGCATTCCACCCTGGAGGCTTACCTTCCCTTAAGAGTGGGAGGGGGACATATCAATAAGTAAAGCTCCAGCGAGTGTTCCACATTATTCACTTTGCCGTACACCAAGACACCCAGAGTCTTTTATGCAAAACTGTCTTCGATCCAGTTGCCCCTCCTCCTTTACCGGTTGTTGTGGGTTAACCCCAGCTGGCAACTAAGCACTACAAAGCCACTTGCTCACTCCCCCCCTGTTGCGATAGGGGAGAAAATTGGAAGAGTAAAAGTGAGTCATGGGTTGAGATAATGACAGTTTAACAGGTAAATAAAAAGCTGCATGTACAAGCAAAGCAAGAAGAGGAATTTATTCACTACTTCCCATTGACAGGCAGGTGTTCAGCTATCTCCAGGAAAGCAGGGCTCCATTACGGGTAGCAGTTACTTGGGAAGACAAATGCAGTGACTCTAAATGTCCTCCCTTTCCTTCTTCGCCCAGCTTTATATACTGACTATGACATTGTATGGTCTGGAATATCTCTTTGGTCAGTTGGGGTCAGCTGTCCCAGCTGTGTCCCCTCCTGACTCCTTGTGCACCCCCAGACTCCTTGCTGGTGAGGTGGGGTGAGAAACAGAAAAGGCGTTGGCTCTGTGTAAGCACTGCTCAGCATTAACAAAAACGTCCCTGTGTTATCAACACTGTTTCCAGAACAAATCCAGAATGCAGTCCCATACAAGCTACTGTGAAGAAAATTAACTCTACCCCAGCCAAAACCAGCACACTGGTGCATGGGGTTATTCCATTACAGATGAGGACTTTTAATTTGCCTTTGTTGAACTTCACAAAGGTTTCCATCAGCAAATTTCTCCAGCCAGTCAAGAATGGTATCCCTTTGATACCACTTTAAATGGTATCTCTGCCTTCCAGTACACCAACTGCTAACTCACACCCCTGTTTGATATTGTCTGTGAATTTGCAAAGATTGCATTGCATCCCATCATTCAGATCAACAACAGTAAACAATAGTGGCCACTGCACTAAATCCTGAAAAATGTTGCTCTAGCTACCAGTCGGACTTCAAACTGCTGACCACAGACAATTGAACCCAATTGAATAGTTTTTCAACTAAGTTTCAATCCATTCATCCAGTCCTTACCTGTCCAACTTGGCTACAAGGATGCTATGGGAGATCGTGTCAAACCCCTTGCTGAACTCAGGAAAAATAACACCCAACACTCTTTTCTATCTAACTACTTGATTCATTACAGGTGATTATCATATTGGTCACGCATGATTTGTCTTTGATAAATTCATGGTGACTTATGACAGTACTTTTCAAAGATGGCAGAGGAAGGCCTTGCAATATTGTTGGCAAGATCCCTCTGCACCCCTCATAGCATCCCATTCAGTCCCCTATGCCCAGTTTGCCTACATGGTCCCTAATTAATCTCCTTATTGCCTGGGTAGTGCTTCATTCTCCCAGGCTCTGTCTCTAAGCACAGGGACCAGGGAACATGAAAGCAAACCCTGACTGTAAAGAGAAAGGAAAATAAAAGACACTTTAAACTTTCCCGTGTCCTCATTCTTCAGTACACCCACATATTGGCCAACATACCTGAAGAAAACTTTTTTATTGCCATGCGCTTCATTCACTAGTATCATGCCCACCAGAGCTGTGGTTTTCACAGTCCCACAGCTGCATGCCCAGGCAATATGTCTGTACTCTTTCTGGATACCTTCTCCTGCCTTTCACCTTTTCTAAACTTCCTCTTTGTGTTTGAGCACAGTCAGGAGGTTCATGGTGGGTAAAGGCAGGTTTTTGACAGGCCTGTTGGGTTTCCTGCCCATCAGATCAGACCATTCCTGTGCCCTTGGGAGGCTGTCCATGTAGGGAGATGCTATGACTATGCACATACCTGAAAAAAAGGCCCCAGGTGCAGACCTACTGTGAGATTTCCATGGCACCAATCTGTACAATATATGGATCAGGTCTGTATAGTCAACCAGCATTTTGTTTTCAACTTGGAGCAGTGAGGAGAACGGGGAAATAATGTTCTCCAGCTCTGCCACTTTCTAGGACACTGATATCAGAGTTATTTGCAGATGTGAATTAGGGATAATTACAGGCTGGACTTCTCACTTTAAGTCAAATTCTCCTTGTTCATACTAGTAAGCCCCACCTGTTTAGGTATTTCCTCACAGCAAGTAATCAGGTACTGTTAGTAATAAATTATCATCTTCAGATCCTAGACTGGCATTGGAATAAATGTTTTTAAGACTGGTTTTAAGACTATTATTTTTCTCATGGCGCAGTATTAAATTATACAGCCATCATCTTTAGTTCTACTGCCTCCTTATTGATTTAAAGTGTGGATTTCAAACATATATATATGTATGTATATATATAATGATGTATCTCAGCTGGTGTGCTGCTTTATTCCAATCACTAAGACCAAAGGGAGTTTTTGAATTAATGTAGACCATTAGTAAATCAAAAAAGCAATTCAATACAACACAGCAGGGAGAAGATGCAATATCCACAACACTGGAAAAATATTTTAAGAAGGGCAGTTGTTTGTTAAAAGCTAAGGAATTCAGAAAGACAGTTTAACAGAATAAAGATCAGATTTGTGCTGAACAGTAATAAAACCCAGAACTGAACAAAACAAATCCAGCAAATATCTCTGAAAACCTATAAAGTAAAATAACATGCTCTCCCAATGCAGGCAGTTGATTATAACCTTGGTCAAGAATTGACCTCAGAATTTTACGCTGCTCTGTGCCTTTAACTTCAGGGTACACCCATGAATGTACCTAAGCACTGCAGCATACAACTATTAGCCAGCTAACTTTGAAGTACATGCTCCCAGAGCCTTGCTTAGGCTTTTAGCCATCATTACGGAGTATATAGAAAAAACTCTTATCTTGACATTGTATAGAACATTTCCAAGATGCTGCATAGGTAGCCAGTGAAAGGCAGAAGAAATACTAAAGACAATAACTTTTAAATCCTGCATTTTAAAAGTTGGATTGGAACTGGTTCTTTTACATTTCAATCAGCACTGCAAAGAGGATTTCCTGTATCCTTGGAATACAACATCTGGAATTTCTTTCAGCAGGAATACATATATACTTCTATCCTTCCCCCCCTCCCTTTTTTTAGCACAGATATGAGCAGAATATTGTGATATTTTAAGACCATGTACAAGATAACACACAAACTTTCCACTCCTCACAGAAAAAGCTGCCATTATGTCGTGGTTTAACCCCAGTCAGCAACTAAACACCACACAGCCGCTCACTCCCTCCCTCCCCACCCCGTGGGAAGAAAATTGGGAAAAGAAGTAAAACTCA
>JANZLQ010000031.1:24739388-24753201 GCA_026212715.1 Elanus axillaris
ACTAAAATATTTCTCATAATTCCATATTCATATTAGAATCAAAATAAATTCTAACTAATGGCAAATCAGTAACAGTATCATTTAACACTGTCATCTACACAGCATCAGGAAAGCTGCTTCTTATAGTAGCAAACTGTAATTTAAATTTGATCTACAAGATATTTTGGAGCAGATGGGGTTTATTGTGTGTCTCCTTGGCCTGAATCTGAATGAATCACTGAGTCATGCAACTACTGGGATGTTTGCAGTAATTGCTTGTTGATTTTCTTTTGGCCATTTGAGGCTGAAAGCACTTTTCATTTCTTTATTATACATTGGAGGAAGGTCACTGATTTGATTTGTGATAGTGTTCAGTTCTTCTGTTAATGTTTGTGTCAAACATAGTGTAAATGTCTGTTTTATTATGTGTGTAAGACTCCTTATAATTGACATTTAAATTGTAATCAGTGCATTTATCTAAAATTAAAGGTTCTCAAGATTAAATAGTTTTATCCAGGGAAATAGAGAAGTATTTATAAAATGTGATAGTCTTAATCCTTATTTACAGTTTTAGAATCTGAGTGGATAAAATACATTTCAGCAAGATACTAACAGTGCAATATTTTGTCTGAGAATATTAATATGCAATGTTCAGTATTAATTTTTGGATGAAGCACAGAATGTTTATACTGATTGCTTTATGACAAAATACATAATCTGAGGACTATAAATCAGCTTTTTTCACCCTGCTGTGGGAAATAGACACCCTGGCACAACACTGCCCAAATCCTGCTCTGCTACATAGTTGTGCTGCACTTCCCCACATAAAACCACAAGTCAGTTCTTAAGAGGCCCATGTCATAGATACTGATGCCTTTGGCCGTTTCTGTCCTGTCAGAGATAGATAAATTCTACCATAAGATTTTCCTTCTAAGTCACTGCTACTTTATGTTGGAACAAAACAATAATGGACAGTCTACTGCTTAATAATATGATTCCTGGGTTTGTTCATGTTCAGTTTTGCAAAAAATTACAATGTGTTTCCTTTGAAATAACATGCATATTAATGTATTATTCATGAAAATATCCTGGTTTTTTACCTGCCAGCTGCCCGGCAGCTCATCTTTTTCTCTGAGTACTGCAGTGCCTGCTGTTTGATAGCATACCGTCCACTCTGAGAGATTAGCACGGCTGCCTCATTATGGCCTCTTCATACTAAAGCAATATTACCTTATTGCTCTTACAAACATATGCTCCAGTCCGGGCCAGCTGTGCCAATCTGACAAATGTGAAGTGCATTGATTAGGATGGGTAGGGATTCTGATTTTTCTTTGTTAGTGCCCCAAATGGTTCACAGCAGAAATGGTACTGCTAGTTGGCTAGGTAAAATTAACAAGCTGTGGAGTACCTCCATGATACACACCTACTTTCACACTAGATTCCTTGGAAACTTAAAGCTCAAACAAACACGATAAAAGAATACTGTAGCCTTTCTTGTACCACTTATTATCTGGCTTTATCTTAGACCATCTATGTCATCATCTTCTGGTACACCAGCATGCCACTATATTCACTGCTGAAACTGGGAAGTCTTGGTTTGAATGTGACACTTCCAGCTGTTGCCAATGACAGTAACTGCAGCCAGTGTCTGTGCTCTGGAGATTCTTCTCTAAAATAGATAGTAAACACTTCTTTTCCTGTTTTTAGAAAAGTATTTTTCTCTCTAATCCATTTCACAGGCAACCCTTTCTGTTTTCAAAAAAACCCCAGTCTTTGGGAACCCTCTACTATGTTTTAGCTGGAATGGAAAGTAGGAAACACATTATCACATCAATTTTGGTAAACACCGGTGAGGTTTGCTCATGTAACTGCTTGAGAAGGATGTTCTGTTCCCTAAGTGTGTATGAGCATATGTACATATGTACATTGTGGCTGCAGAAATTGCTAACTCCGGGCGTCCTCAGCAGCTCAGCTGTACTAGCTTAGCTTAAACAGTTGATCTCTTGTAGTTGCCTATTTAGACTGAAGTGGATAAGGTAGTGCTCACACAGTTTAGGAATAAAATGAGCAGCTAGCTGAGTTGACAATTATGTTCCTTCTTGTGTAGTACGTCTGTAGCCAGAGGCTGCAAGTCGTCATGCCTTGTTATGAAGTACTTTCTGTGTCACAGTAATTTAAAAGAATCCCTGATGTTAAGTCATGTTTTCACTGCCACAAAGGTTAGACTCAACCACATGAACATAAGCAAAACGGAAGGGACCCTTTGACAGAGTCCTTGCTCCCTAGGATAAAAGCTTGCTCTCTAACTCCCTTGTTAATTTTTTTTTTTAAATAACTTTGATATTCTTCCCCAAATCAATGCACAAGCTGTAAGCATATGTGAGCATATGACTCATGCACTCCACAGCACAATCCTGGCACCATTTCATGGTATGTTACAATCATAATCTGTTGCCACATATATAGTGGAAACATAGAAAAATACTAATGAAAACATAAAAAATATTTTAAAATACGGATATATGCAAATCCATGCAAATGAAGCTGTACTGAATTAACTTTCTCCCTCTGCTACCTAGAAGTAAGAGTTTATTCCATGTGTGTCTGGTTGTCACCTCAGAATCTTAAATGAAAGATTTCCTTTTAGAAAAGTTCCCAGACAAGTACCTTTGATGCTAAGAAATGCATTACTTTAGTCAGTAGCAGATTCTTTACAATGAAACCAGCAGCAAAGCTCTGGTATAGAACTTGTTCTGATTATAAATGTGAAATAAGTAACCGGTGCACCACATTTAGTTAAGGCAAGGATATGTGTCCAAATGGATTGATCCATGGACTGAAAAAAGGACTGGGAGACTGAATTATCACTATATGCAAGGTCATTGACTGTCTTTTTCCATTTCCCACAGATTTTTGGCACCCACTTGAAGGAATTTTGAAGAACATGAGTAGTAGATGACTAGGTGTGCCAGGCACCACAGACAAACAATAGAAATGTTAGAGAAAAAAAATGAAATACTGAAGGAATAATTTTTCTGCCCATTTAACTGTATGTTGTAAAATATTGCACCATAACCATTGTAAAGTTACCAATGAAAGAAAACTGAGAACCACGTTTCTGCATGTCACATGATTTCACTCAATTGCACAAAAAGGCTGGTAACTCTAATTTTGTATAAAAAAGAATGTTATTTTTTCCCCACTTTAACAGTTAAATCTGTAAAAAAAGAGAATTAAACCTCTTTAAAAGGATCCCTAGATACTTGGTTTTTGAAGCAAGTAAAGGTTGACAAAGAAAAAAGGTGACAAATAGAATCAAAGATAGTTCAGCTCTTGCTTAAATAATCTAATCTCTCTAAGCAGATCTAAAACACTTGTTGCTATAACATCAAAGCAAAGTGCACCCTAGAATCACCAAAGTCTAGAACTGTAACAGGAAAAGACTTTACATACGTGTGGAGGAAAGGTAGTAATGCTCTGCTAATTCAGAAACCTTTAAATTAATTTGTTTTAAAGAGACAGGTGATGTAAAATTATATACAAGTGACATGTAATAAATATACACTATCATTAATCTTATTTAGGACTCTTAACATGAACCTACACTGAGCTTTTGGCCATTTATAAAAACATGCACTAACGCAAGGAGTTATGGGGAAATTGACAAGTTTCATGAGTGAATCCTAGCTAGTCAGTGAGATTGGGGAGGCTTTCTCTTTTAAAACAAATTGCCACTGCATCCATTTAAATCACGCACCTAAAACTATAATGAGAATAATGCATGAGATTTATATAATATTCTTCATTCACAGGTCTCAGACCTTTGGATGAACTAATTTATCAACTGAAGGTGGATTTCTCATCAAGAGATGAATGGAACATAACCTTTTGCCAGGTTTCCAATGCAAAACAGCTGGTTTAGAGAAAATTTGCAGATATAGATAGGTATAATTTAGGAACTCAAGTTTCATGGTTTTAATTTCATAGGATAGAAAAGCATGAAGCCTTATCACAAGTTCTTTGTGAGTTTAGAGCCGTTATAATGTATATAAACTGTGAAAATCAGATTCCAGAATTAGGCAAAACAAAATTTAAGCCACTCTTCACAATTTGTGATTAGTGCCAATATTTTAGAGCTCCTATGTTGCTAGGAGGTAAACATGTGGCAGAAGCATAAGTCTCCTTTCCTCTTCTCCTGATGATAATGCTGTACTTAAAATTTAGCTGTAAAAGCAGTTTTGCTTTCCTATCAGAATTCAGCTGCATCTCCCAAATAATCTGGTTTATCTCCTCCATGATCACTTGGCAAAAGGAAAACAACTGGAAGCCAACAACAAAAGTAGCTCTAATCATACATTTTTAATCCAAGCAAAGTGATTCCTCTCCGATTGCACCACCTAACACATCTTGTTGCTATTTTGTACAGCAGTAGCAGTGGATCAGGAGCTTTTTTGACCAGTAATGTCTGTCAGTGTGTGAGACAGCATGAGGTCTGCTCACACTTGCACCTCAAGAACAGACTCATTTGTAGGTAAGAGAGGAATAACCTGCTACCACACAAGCAACAGTCAACTTTCAGCAGTGAATACTGGCTTTAAACAGCTGGGGCGAGTGGTTGTCCTTGAGTTAGAAGAGCTCCTCAAATCACCCTTGTTAAACTAAAATTAGTAAATTATATTTTACATTCCTTGAAAACAGAGAACCATGCAAACTCAGTTACAGTGAATCATTGGCCAAGTAGTTATTACACAGTATGTGTGTGTGTTTATGAGTGTGCGTGCATGCGTGTGTGTTTGTGTGTGTGTGTGTGAAAGGCTGTTTCCAGACATCTGTAGGAAGCTATTGAGTGTTATTCACAGCATTTTTGAAATCTGGATCAGAATGAATGCCTGCCAATGCCTTTGATGAAAGACAGGAAACTCCCATTCATCACCCAGCCAGCTGCTGTTGTTACCAGCTCATTTGCTGCTTCCTCTCTCCCCTTCAGGAGACAGCTTCTTGGGAGCACAGTGCACCATTAGTCTGTATGAAGAACAATAGATTGAAATAGAGCAGAAGACCATCTAAGCATGAAGTTGGTTTTGTTGTTTGATTAATTAAAAATGAGAAGGGGAAAATGTTAGAAATCATACTGTATTTTATTGTGCATCATTTCTGCCAAACTCTTCTGTCATTGTTTCAGCTATTGGTGCAAGCATTTGCTCCCACTATTCTCCTTGAGCCTGGCACAGGCATGGCAGCATAAGATGTCAACAGCTTCTGTGGGGAAAGGGCATGTGTTAATCGTACCCTTACAAAACCGTTTGGAAATAAATAATAATGAAAAAAAATTTTTTTTTTAAAAAAGAACACTTGTCATCTCCATGACTGAAGAGAGCATCTAATTTTTTCCATCATTAATTTTTAAGAAGAAAACTTAAGAAGGAATGAAAACATAATTAAAAACAAGGTGACATTTTCACTGAGGCAGGTAAATAGAAAATAACAAAAATAACACCCTTTATGTGATTACCTTTGTCTCATTAAATTGCAGGAATGTACTTCACTGAGACCTCTTACAGCTAAAGACTAAACAAGTGAGACTGAGCAGTCACAATGCACTCTTCCCACTCAGAGAATTCCCACATTAAATAATCAGTACATTTAAACATTCTGAGAAGATAGTTTTCAATATGTTGACTGATTACTGTGATAAAAATGTGATTAGGCAAAGTATCTCTTTGTGACTAGTAACCTGGCTATTTTCTCAGGTGTGCATTGTTGTAAGAAAAGAAAAACAAATTGTAGCACCACAGCTATACACATTACTCACAGTTCTGAAATACTGATTATTTCCAAGAATTGGAATTTAAAAATTAATCTATATATTGTTCTGCTACAAAAATTGCTGGCAAGGAATATACTGATGGAGCAGACTGTGCCAGGATAACTTCTTTAACAGCTTACACTGGTTTTCTTCTTATTTAAGGCAAGACTCCTGTCATTGAACTCAAGGTAATTAAAAGACACACACCTAGTTTAACCCAGTCAACTAAGTACCCGTATAATCAGTGGAGAAGCAAAGGGGAGAGTTGTCCCTTGTCTAAGACAAGTGCGCAAGACAGTTTGGATTAATTTGCTTCAAGAAAAGTCTAATCCTTACTGTGGCCTAGAGAGAGAAATGAGGTGATTAACTTAGAAAAGACCATAGCCGATGTTTGGGCAGCTTTGATAGTTAATGGCTTTTAAGGAGTGGCAGGGGAAAAAACTGTATATATTTGTGCCTGACACATAAATGGTCTGTGTTATGGATATGTGGCTTAGACTGGTATTGATGGAAGCAGCATGAATTTTTGGAGGTATAATATTGTTTCATGTTGACCGATCATGTTGATCCTAAAGACAAGCTGAAGGAGAATGAAATTGGTTTGGGCATAGGTTATTCCAACACCAACGGGCATCAGTCATTTAGGCAGATGGAGGTGACTAGAATGTGGCACTGTCCAATATTTTAAAAATACCTGAAATTGTCTGTATGCATACATGACAGGACAAACACAGCCTTGGAGCAAAGAAGGATAAGCTTGTGCCTTCTGAGCACAGTAATGCATGGTAATTTAATCCTAGGAAAGTCATTTAGATGAATGTAGTGAAAGAAAAGGGATAAAGTGTTATCCCTACCATTTTTTCAGAGGCAGTAAAGAAAATCATGTCATGCAGAGTGAGTATTTCTAATGATTTATGGATTTCCAAAGTCAAATTAGGGTGCTGGCATACACTTCTGTTTTCTCTTGTTAAAATGTTATTATGGTTAGTTACCAAATGCATAGACGTGAACAAACCTAGAAACTCATGAGGTAATTGCATGAGAGTATTACACAGTATCAGAATTTCCATACTATAAAAATTGAGATCAACACTAATTATTTATGGTTCATTTTGTAGAACTATCCAGCAGCTCATTTTAAGGTAGTGGTGGACAGCACAACAGCATTTTGTAACACTTGACTTAAAAGGAAGAATTCTAGCTTGACTTAATATTCAAGTTTCTTTTTCAGCTTTGCCAATGTCAGTGATGTTAGAGTTTGCTTCTACCCCCATTGCTAAATATCCTAATTGCCATCTCCACTTCAAAATCTCAAACTATTTCTCACAACTTCCTTTATGCCAAAATCTCTGTTTCCCCTTTCAACCAGCTGCAGAGATACCTGGTGCCTCAAAATAAAAGTGTTTTGATGTTAAAAATTCTGTTGAGTAGAGCTGAACAAGGGATATTTCCAATACCAAGTACAATTCAGTGCATCAGTAAAACCCACCTTCTCCCACCTTCCCCCTTGTTACCAGGTCTACCTCCTCCTATACCCCCCAAGCAGCACAGGGGGATGGGGAATGGAGGTGTGGTGGTACATTTCTTTCCCCCTCTCAAGGCTGATTTACAAACTCAGGAAGGCTTGCTAGGCCTTAGCTTAAGTGTAATGAGTCAGGCAGTTAAGCGACCTTTGACCATGCATGGAACTCTTCAACAGCTAAGACAGGAACTTATGCCATGTGTCTCAAAGACTCCTGCTGCCCATCGAAGGCAAGGGGACGGGAGTAGAGATAGCCAGTTCTCTCTCATAAAAACCCTTAGACATTACAGTCCTCCCCTAACACTCTTGGAGCATCCCATATCTATGTTTTAATTTATTCTCAGCCAGCCTTGGAGCTTTCCTTAGCTGCACGTGAAACTATCAGCACAGCTGGGATTCCAGCAATTTGTTTATAACAAAAGCCAATCACCTCCTGAACCTATAAACAGCAGTACTAAGTGAGGCCCTTTGAGCTCTCTTGGACCACAGTGGGCTGTGACCAGCATCTCCTTCTGAGTGGGACGCTTCTCAGAGCTCACAAACTTTCTGTCTGTGAAAATCAGAGGTCTGTCACCGAAAGCTGACATGACCTGGGCTGATACTTTGCAGTCCTTGAGGCTTGACCCTTTGCCCATTGAGAAAGATGCCAAAGCATTCAAAGTGAACCTTTTCACTGACCTTGAGGGGAATTTTTAACAGGTATACCTCTTTTTCTCTCTTTTACTCTTATATGTATATCTCTTAGTGTCTTTAAGAATGCATGTGTACTAACCTGAATAGCCTATAATATGTATATTATAGCAATTATATTATAATTTATCACTTTCAAATTTATACTTACATTACTGTTGTAAACTTTATTAAACTGTAAATGAATTTTAGGCTGCTATTATACTGGTAATCCCTTTAGATATAAACCATTGACTAAGTCTGAAACTAGGAGTCGATCCAGCTGCACCTAGACTCCGACAGTTTAGAAAGCAGTGAGTCTTCCCTGAACCTTGTGACTCAATGGGAGGATCTCCCTTACTTTTCCACATACCTGATCTTTGCACAAATCACAAGAAATTAATTCTAACTTGATTTTTCTTTGTAATATTAGTCTTTTTAACTTACTATGTTTTGGTCTTTGTATACATAAGTTAGTCTGATTCTGACTTAATTTTCCTGCGTGCATTTCATCCATGTACTAAGTAATAGAGTGAACATTGCCATTGAATTCTGTGAAGTCACACTTTTATATAAATTTCTATTAAATCATTTTTCTATTGCTAATACAATTGCAGGTGATTCTTTAAGCAAATCCTCCTCTCTCTCATTCCCCCCAGTGACAGGACATTATGGTCAGTAATTCCTCCCTAGCAGCTGCTGCATAATGGGTTTTATGCTTGCTTAAATGTATTACCACGGAGGGGCCACCAGCATCACTGATGGCCTCAGCTTTTTCCAGCTGTGGATCCATCTGGGATCTGGCTGCAACTGTTTTTTTTCTGACAGGGGGCCCTGCAGCGGCCCCTGCCCCCCCCTCCCCCCAACTACCAAAACCTTGTCATGTAAACCCAATAAAGTAGCTCTGCCAAATTTAATTGATTTTGACCTGGAGAAAGCAACCGTAAGAAGAAAAAAATTTTAGTCATTGAAATTGTCCATTCAGCCTTCAATTTCTTCCCTGAAATAGCAAACAAGTACATAGCTGAACTTTTTGGTAGCCAGAAAATAACATATAAAATAAACCATCACATTGTCATCGAACAGTAATGAAGTTCAGGTCCTACTGAGATTAATTGGGTTTATATTGCACAATAAATACTGTACATCTAGTCTCCTAGCCAAAGGTGAATGCTGTGTATGAGAATATTTAGCCACTCAAACATCTTCATTTTATTAGTTAAGAAATTTACCTTGGGCAGGACCATGACTTAAGCAAGACATAATAAATAAAACACCTTATATTAGATAACCTTAGATATAAAATCTCATTTATCTTCTGAGCTATTTTTGTATTATTGCATCTTCTTTTCAATGGTCATTGATTTGGGCAGTAAGTTTTAAACAATCTCTGCCCAAATATTGTAGAAAAATCTGGCCAACCTAGTGAAATTTGTACTGTAATTACCTGTCCTAGTAAATTCATTTGAGACAAGTTCTTTGCCTAATCATTCCATATGACTATTTATCATCCTTAGTGTAAAAATCTTTGAGAAACAAGGAGAACAAAAGTGTTCTTAATCTAGATTTAAACAACTGTACTAAGGAGCAAATTGTAGGAGTTTTGGTTCACAAATACTGAGAAGCAATGAGGAATCATTCTAGAAAAACTGTTCTTTCATTTTTATGAACTTAGGTGCTTATCAACACTTCATGGACTTTAGGAATGAATTTTTATGGTCATCTGCATGAGTACAATTCTGAAGAGAACTCTGATAATACTTGTAAAAGCCCTAAATACATTCCGAGCATGTAAGTTGACCTGACACCTAGGGAGAGCACCACAAGACCGAAGGGTCTGGATAATAGCATCAGATAATGGTACAGTATTTATATGGTGATCTTTCCATTCTCTTCCTACTGTGCAGAGAGAGATTGTTCTCCTGTGGCTTCCATGATAGACTAGCAGTGCCTCTGCAATCAAGTGCTTTTATTTAAACAGACTCTCCTCTCCTAAGCTTTGCTGAATGTGTCTGAATTTCATGCTGCTGTAGAGAGCCAGTACAAAGAATATCTACCCTTTACTAACAAACCTCTTGAAGACCTTTGGCCTAAAGGAGTCTGCAATGGATCCTGCATGAATCTCTCTATAAAGATTTTGTTTAGGTTCAAAAGAGCAATGAGCAAAAAGAAAAAGGCTAAGTACCTGCCAAGTGACACTCCAAAAATTTAGGTCTTCAAGCAAAGCACTTCCTTATCTCTAGTTTGAATGATTCCAATCAATGTTAATTATACTTTAAACATGTTGGGGAACTAGTGTTTTAATGCAGTATTCTGCTGCTCACTTAAAGCTTACTGGAGAGCAGCCGAATGAAATGATAGAAAACTACAAAAATAGGAAACTTACTGTTATTTGGCTTGCTGCCAAAGTTGCCTTAGCCACTTTGATGTGGTTTCAGTTTAAGTAGATTGACAACTTCTACTGTTTTCATAATAGACTGCATTATAAAAGTTTGTTATGTGTCAAGTCACCACACTCATGCTGGAAGACACAACTTTCAGGTTCTCCAAGCCAGTAAAAAAAGTGCACAAAAAGGGACTCTTAGTTCTATTCCTAGTGGTTTTTATTTTACACTGTTTTCATTCGGTGAAACACTTCAGCATGACTCAGAGCTCCCTTAGGTCAGTACTAAAATTTGGAGTAAAGTTCCCTTTTCATTCTTTCTTTGTTTCCCATTTGTCATGTACATTTCCAGGAGCATGGCAGATTCAACAATGCACACACAGAGTGCACACACACATACACACAATGTAAATTGGGATTAAGTTTCTGTCTGGGAGAACAGACTGATTCATATCATCCTTAGTCAGTACTGAGTAACGCTAAATGGGGAAAAAAGTCAAAGCAAGTTTTCCCGTTCTTTAAGTTGCCCATCAACTGTAGTAGCAGTAATGATATTAATATTGCACATTTTAGAGAATGTTGAGATGTTCTTGCATAATAATTAATGTATCTGTGGCAAATAGGTGGACTCTTACAGGTATCCCACAGATTTTGAAAACTGGCAAATAGTATTTTCAATAAGCAACTGCCCTATTCTCTGCTCTCACCCTTGCTCTGGGTTCTGGTTACCTACTTTCTAGGTAGCTGTTACTCACTATTGTACAAAGAGGAAGTATAACCACCTCGTCTGAAAACAAAGCAGTCCACTATTCATTTTATGCAGCAAGGCATCCTCTCTGACTTCTAGTGATGTGTAAGAGCATGCCCCAAGACTGCTGACTGGATCAGCCCTTGCAGGGGATGTGGACTGAAGAATACTTGGTTTATGGGCTCTGACTCAGATTTACAGCAAGTGCCTTAGCCCTGACAATACAGGTGTAGCTACAAACATATTAATAGTGCAGTTTTAGTTATTTCCGGAGCAATGAACAAAGAGCCATAGCCTCCATGGGATCTGGGCATCTTCACAGTTAGAAGGCATATGAAAAGGAGGATCAGAACTTTACATCTGGGTATTTTTCCTAAATATCTTTTTAGATAAATAATATTTCTTTATAGACATAGGGTTTTTTTGAAAGATTTGCTTTATTGTGTTTTTTGAAAGAATCCTAAACAGCTAGAATGCTTACTCAGTTACATGGTTTCTGGTAAAGCAAACAAACAATTGAAAAGAACAAAACAAGTATTTGTTGCTTCTTGACCCAAGCCTAAAATGGAGGTTTTTCTAGGAATATTTTTTTTCAAGTGCATACACATACAAAAGAGTACAATATCCCAGGAGACTATTTATGTCGAATGCTACCAAATAGCAATATTATTTTTTTTAAAGAAGCATAAAAGCATGTTTTAATGATCTTTTCAGTGAAATGAAGTTATGAAGTTAGAAGCCTCAGCTCATATAAACCCCACATATTTTCTGGCACTTCCATCACAGAGTTTCTCATTTACTGTTGTTGAGGTTTTCTTACCTGATGTGTCAAATGAGCTTTGACCCTGACACATGGAAAGGTAATGCTAAATATATACTTTCAAAAATCAATGTATTCAAACATCATAAACAATCTTCACAGAGCTGCAAAGGATATTAATGAGAGCTACATGGAGAGATTAAAGGAATATTTTTTGTGCATGGTTCTTTAGACTTCTCTTTAGTAACTGGAGCTGTATTATTTCAATGCTACGGGATCAGATCCACGTTGGGCCTAAACTGACACAGTGCCACTAACTCCAACAAAGATAAGCACATTTATTTATACTTCTTGAGACTCTGGACAGCTACTTGTTTATACATTGATTTCCAGGCACAGGATTTTATTTCCTTCCCATTCCTCTGATGCACAACATTGGGGTACATACATAGGAGTGTGACCTCTTTCTCAGGAATGTATACCTGAAGAGAAGAAATGCTTTTCTTCAGTCATCTAGATACATAAGTCTTTGAAACTTAGTCTTTAGAGAAAACCCTTTTTGTATTGTACAGAGTCACACTGTGAGCAACAAAGTCCATAAATAAAAGAGTGCCACACTGCTCACAGGTTATCTGTTTAACAACGACAGCTTTGTTCGTCTTTCTAGTTTAACACATTTCAGTATGCTATGGTTCTGTGATTTAATCATTCTTAACAATTGACTAAAATGATTCCCACTGAGATTTGCAAAGCAAGAGCAACCAGAACACAGATCTAAATCAATGTGTGCCCTGCAAGTGGGTTGAAAATTAGAAAAAGTTTGATCCTTTACTTTATTATGTGAAAAAAAAATTAAAAGTGGTAGGAAGTTTTTTAATTATGTAGGTATGCTTAAGTGTCTAACTTCTAGATATTTCCTAGAATACATTTACAAAAAAAAAGGCCTAAAGTCTTGTTTCTATTGGCAGCAATGAGATTTTAGGCATTGAATTGAGTTAGATTAGATTATCCCTCATGGAAACTTTAAAATAAAAGGAAAAAAAATCCTTGGATTGATTTCAACTGAGTAACACAAGGTTCTTCACTGGTTTTATTTAACGCTTTGGCTTTACTACCTACTTCAGTATATGATTATTAAGTTAATTTATCGGTAAAATTAAGTAATTGTAGGAAAAATTATGAATTTTCTGTGTAACCCTTCATTAAGCTGTAAAATTTAATTTGAATGTATGTTTTTACTTCTAACTAAAATGTCTAGCAGGTGTTAAGCATTTATTTACACAAAGGAACTCTTTTATTAGTTCTAAACACTTCAGTGATTCCTATGCCCAAAACATAGTTTTCTGTGGAAACAAGTTACCGAAAGAAACACCTGTTGTAGGGCTGTGATCACTTACTGTTGACAGATGAAACAGTGAAGTTTTAAAACAGCAAAGGAGCTATTGCCAATCATTCAGCAGCTCAAGACAAGGAGAACTAAAAACTTTGTAAGGCAGGAGGGAAATTTATCAGTCGTCTTGCCTTCTCTGTGAGATTTCTTTACGAGAACCCTCTTTGGCACTTGCTTTCTGGAGTGGCATTTATTCCTAGAGGGCTATGCTGCACGTCTTTGTTGCCGAAATCCGGAATAAAACTCCTTAACAGCAATGAGAAGTTAAGAAGCAGTCACTCCTTTATTGCAGCACTGGGTTCACGGGGGATCGCTCCACCTAGCGTGTGCACCTGGCTAGTTTAACTGTGCAGGTTATATACACACCTGTTATACATATTCATTAATTACGCAAATTTCCTTAACACAGGCACAGTACAATTCTCGTCATCTTATATTAGATTATATAGAAGTACATTCTATGTTAATTCTTAAATTTAACCTTTCTAATGATTGGTCCTTCTGTCACACCACCTTATTAATATTCTTAGGTTACAACAATCATTGGTTGATCTCA
>JANZLQ010000031.1:24753301-24765565 GCA_026212715.1 Elanus axillaris
TGTAGTCAACTGATTTTAAGCAATGCTTGAATCTTTATGGTTACACATAGTACATTTTGTAATGTTCCTAAATCTCTGTAACTACATTATGAATATCACATGACTATTTCACAATCAAACTTTTATCAAAGTACTTGCAACATCTTCAGTTCTTGGACCCCATATCAAAGACATGGATGAGTGGCTAACAGAAAAGCTACAGCATAATATAAACCAAACAAATATTTGGTCAAAGGATGACCCTCCCTCCTGCTGTTGTTGCTCCTGACATGAGGGTGGGCAGGTCCTGCAGCCCAGCACAAGGAATTCAGTGAATTGGGGAAGTACCAACTTTATAGTTTCAGAGCTGTGAGCCTAATTGCCCTGAATGCTTGTGAAACCCCAAAGGACAGAGTGGATGTTCAAAAATTGCATAGGGAGGAACATTGTCTTGAAAAATACCACTGGCAACATCTGTTAGACATCTGGAACAATTTCTGTAAAAGAATGATTTTTCTTTTTAAAAGATTGTGAGTGAGATTTCAGTTTACACTTTTTTTTTTATTTTATGGTATTTTTCAATATTACTGTGGCATGTCAAAATCACAGAATGATAAACTTGATTGCTTTCAGCATGTCAAATTCTTTCATTTTTAAAAAAAGGAGGAGAAGGTCTGAGAATGTGAGAAGTTTGGAAGAGTACTAAATTACAGATTCCTTTAATTTTAACACAGAAACAAAATATAATGTTTAGTCCAACCTATTATTTCATGTTATAATATACTCTTAATAACTGATGTCATGAAGGATGTATAAAATACTTGGAGTAACACAAGAAAAGAAGCAAAATGGAATATTCTTTTTAATACAGTATTTGTAACTCTTATGCAAGAAATTATCACAATTCTATACGTCTCTCATTTTACTTTGAATTCATGGGATACAGAACAGTTGAATTTGTTCTAATCAGAATAGAAATCTTACAGGAAAAAGACAGTTCAGGTAGGAACAGAGCAATCTACATTTTGAATAGCTAACTTGAAGTTCTGTAACTATACAAAGTACTAAAATCTCAATATTGCCATAACTATTTCACTAGAGTATTGTGCAAGACAATGTATGCCTTGAGATACAGAAACCTATTTTGTCATGAAGTTCAATAAAACTGAGTTTCTCTTGCTGTGTTCAATTGGAAATATAAGTTTTACTTACAAAACAAGTGTTCTATGGCAGTTTTTAATCATTTATAAAAGCAAATGAAGGTTCTTCATTGGCTTTAATGCATTTTGCACAAGAATTTAAGCAGTCGTGATTTACTAGTGGGATATATAGACAGGAGTATAAGCTTTCTGCTCTGTTCATGTCACTTCAAAGAAGACATAGGCCAACTAAAAAGAGTCCAAGTGAGTGTAGACAGAAGCATCAGATATTTGCAAAATGTGACCTATAAAGAAAAATGAATTAATAATGATTTGCTAGTCTAAAGATAAAGAATGAGATAACAAACTTCATATACATGAAAAGCTGTTGGGAAGAGGGGAAGAATAATCTATTTTCCATATTCATGGAAAGCAGAAGCAAAATGAGATTATGTAGGACCTGCAAAGTTAGACTTAGTGCAATTTTTCAGTGGTAAGGTCAGTGAGGCCCTAGAGCACTTGGCTGAAGGCAATTATGGGCTTTCAACCAACAGAAGCCCTTTGAGGACAACAGATGCCCAGAATAATATAGTTATTGAGGAGCTACTTTACAGAAATTGGGAATGGTTTCCTTTGGTCTCTTTGAAATGGGGATATGATGTGCATAATGAAAAGAGTGAGGAGGATTTTGCTCTGTAATAAACATGAGAAACCACAAAAATCTGTGAAATTATTTAAAGTGTTTGACTAAGCAAAACTAGATACAGATAGAACCAGAGATCTTAATTCCCACTTGTTAAATATACAAAGGGATCAATCTCATATTTGTTACCCAAACCAATCCCACAGAACATTATGAACGCACAAAAGGGCTGTGTAGTAAAAAACCTCTTCATTATGGTCAGTGTAATGCATGACTTGGAGCTTAGTTTGCATGCTTGCCAAGGTTTTCTTATTCCTTTAAGTTAATAAATCACCAAACTGTTGCATTTTGTCTTCTGTTGTCTGAATAAGGGCTTTTGCAACACAGAAGTGTAAGAAATAGGATGAAAATCAATGCATATGATTCTAACATACGTACAAAAACTTTTAAAATACCAAAAAAAAGTTATTTTACTTTTTAAAATTAATTTGATATTGATTACGTACAAGTGATTTAATCTCATGATCTTTTTAAAACTGAATTGTTCCCTTTACAGATCTCAGGGATATGAATGCAAATTGAAAAGAGAGGAAAAGCAGTGGGTAGGTAACTGTGGTGATGGTTCATTTCTGCTGACACAAGGGTTAGTGAGACATCAATTGTGGGTAAATTGTACTTGACATTATTGATGAAACAGGGAATATGACAAAAAAATTGCAATATCTCTTTCATTTATTTAATAGATTCATGGACTTTTCAGGCCAGAGGGGGGACCATTATGATCACATTGTCTGACTGCTTCTATTACATAGGCCATACACTTCCTTGAATTAACTTCTGTGGCTGAATTGGAATATAAACTGTTCTAATATTTTTAAATGTGAATTATTTCTATTTGGAATATGTCTGTCTAGAACTTCCATATGCTATAAATAATCATGCAATTTCCTGCTAGATTTGAGAATCCTCTCAATAAATTTTTATTCCTTATGTGATTTCCTATCAACAGCAATCAAATCACACTTAAGTGGGAGAATCAATGTGGAGTTCATGAATTCAGGCTTTTGCTGTGGGATCTTTACATAGGGGCAAATTTTACATCACTACTGGGCTTTTCTTCTTTTGTCTACTAACTTTATGCCTCAATTTTGAGGAGAAATTCTGAGAGGAAATGACACAGAACTGAACCAAACAAACAAATTAGGAAAATGTTATTTTAAAGTCAAAACAAACTAATGGAGCAGAAAATAAGAGTAAAGTATGCAAACTGTCAAATTAACAACACATCGACTAGTCTAAAATGCCTATTGATCTCACCAGTCAATCAGTTTCAGGAAGCTATTCTTAAAATATTGTATTCTCACTGTGGAGATGTTCTGTTGCCACATATGCTGTTGGAAGGACAGCCTGCTTGACTGGTGACTGACTGTGACAATATTGTCTCATTGTTTAGATGACACTGGGGAAAAGCTACCAAACATCTTCCCAGAAACAACACCCAGTGATTAGCCAGATTGTTCCCATCTGGCTAGGATAATTCAGAGAACCAGGGACAGCATGAAGGCAGGCACAGGGTTGCCCCAGGACAGTGTAGCAGCAGCAGCACCCAAAAGCATTGGATTTGTGCAGGGAGATCTTGTGGGATGCCAGACCTCCAAAGAGCATCACAAGAACTTGACAGCCCTGTTGGATCCCAGAGTAGCCTGCTGGGCCAAACAGTGGGCAATGGTACAGGAGAAAAGTGAGGAATCCCATACCTGGGGGAGACAATATGAGTAGGTGTGTGTTTGGGGATGGCTGCACCTACAACATCAGTGAACCCTTGCATTGCTCTGTGATCCTGCCATACATCCATTGCTAGAAGGAATTAAAGGCTGTGTGCATCAAAAGTTTAAAGGTATGTCCAGACATTGCATTTCCCTCCCTGCAACACTCCCAATCACCCCTGAACAGCACACATGAACAAGAAAAGGTACAACCCTGTTGTACTAATATAGGAGGGAATGAACAGAAGGACACCACACACAGTCAAAAGACATTAACAATCAGATAGCACATTTAATAAGAGACATCCTATGCTCAGAAGGGATTC
The DNA here is from genome assembly GCA_026212715.1 of Elanus axillaris. NCBI lineage: Eukaryota > Metazoa > Chordata > Aves > Accipitriformes > Accipitridae > Elanus > Elanus axillaris. The sequence continues at coordinate 24,757,155 of JANZLQ010000031.1, forward strand.
TAGGTACACTGACCAACTCCCACTGAGATATGAGAAAGGTGAGGAAACAAAAAAAAAACCCTGATTAGTAATGTTTTGCTGAGAGCTGACATTCTTTGTAGTAACTAAAGCAAAATGACTCTGCCCAAAACCTTTGGAAGCCTCTTGGTAACATATTTTGCTTATTTCGAACTCATGTAAATAACGTGTGGATTACAGGGAAAGGTATAGCTAAGGTTGTCAGTGATTATCCTGGAACCAAGGGCAGCTCAGCTATGAGGTGCCACATCTGGAAAGGGACACCAATGCCTGTACCAGGCATTTGAGAAAGGACAAAGAATTGGCAGGACAGCCTTCAACACAGCAAGGAAAGCTTGAGAGCACAAGGGTCTACTCTGATGAGCATCCAGCTGTGAAGAGCTATGAGTGCTATAGACACAGTTCTTAACCTTTCCTTTGCTAAATTTATAGTTTGAGCTCCCTGAGTCCCTCACAGTCTTTTAATAATTCTCCTGGCTTTCCCTTAATCCTCTCCAATTTATCAGTGCCCTTTCTGAATTGTGGATTTCAGAACTGGAAGCAACAGCCACATAGGGAGAAGTCCAGAGGCAACATAATTCATTCCTACCCAATGTTCTTATGTTTGTGTCTCACATTTGCCTTTTTGATGTGGAATTTTATTGAAAGTTCATGCTTGATGTGACTTCTTGCATCTTCTTAAGAGCAGCTGCTCTTCAAGACAGCATTTGTAGCCTCAAAGCATGACTTCTATTCACACTTCACTAGACGAAAATCTGACTTGGCTATGCTAAATTGCAAATTGTATATTTATACTATAGTTACCAAACAACCTACATTTCCCAGCTGAATACCACTTCTTTGATATTCCTTTACGTGTGTGTATGTGGATATGCTATAAATTCAATCAATAACAGTTTTGTTTCCCTCCAAGTCATTGATAACAATATTAAATAGCAAAAGGTCAAGAACTGATCCTTAAATACCTCACAAACATCATAAGAAAGGCAGTTTTTAATCAATATGAACTCTTCTATTGATTTTGTATCATTTGGCTTCTTAATCAAATTATCATACTGTAGCAAACCGAACAGTTTACAGAAATGGAAGTGGTATATTGCACAATTGTTGTTATCAATGAAACTTCCACTAAAGAAAAAAAATAGTCCATGTAGAACTCATAAACCCAGGCTGCCTAGTATTGTCATCAATCAACTTTGCATTATTTTGATAATTACGTATTTATTGTAGCAACACCAAACCACCTAGCTGCTGAGCATGCAGGAGTTCACATACAAGACTCATCATGACAATGTTCAATCACCATTAGCACTTTCAGGCAAACAGCAGAAGACATAGACATCAGTCATCTGATAGTCACTCAGAAGTATTACAATTTCCCCTGTCAGTCTTCAGTCATGTAGTGACTAACGTAGAAATAATTATTAAGCTGAACTTAAAAAATAAAAAAGGAAGATAAAACTACTACAGTTAATGCAACCAATTTTTTAGGTATCTGCTAACTCACAGCAGGAACAAAAAATAGAGAAGGTAAGAATAAGGGAGGATCCTATCAATATATATAAATACCAGAAGGGAGAGTACAAAAAGGGTGGAGCCAGGCTTTTTTCAGTGGTACTCAGTGGCAAGACAAGAGGCAATGGGCACAGACTGAAAAACAGGAGGTTCCCTCTGTAAATCAGGAAACTCTTTTATTGTGAGGATGACCGAGTACTAGAGTAAGTTGCCCAGAGAGGCTGTGGAGTCTGCCTCCTTAGAGATACTAAAAAACTCTCTGGACACTATCCTGGGCAACTGCTTCTATGTGGCCCTGCTTGAGCAGTGGGACTGGAGCAGATGACCAGAGGTCCCTTCTAACCTCAACCATTCAGTGATTCTGTGATATACTTTAAAGGAGACATAGCTGGTCATCTCTTTCATCAGTGATACTTCTTGCACTTTGGGAACATGCTATCACCTCTAGGATTATATATTGTTTAAATTTGGGACCATGACAATGTAAATACTGAAGCAAAATGAAATATTCCTTGACATAGTTAACCTACTGAGACCAGAAGTGCCTCAGAAAGTGCATTACAGTTCCTAATGGAGGGAAATGCTATCTTGTACTGTAGCAACCTTTGCACTGTCAGATTTCTTGTTCCCAACTGTCCTCAGCTATATTCTCTTCCATTTAGTTGACGTAGTAAAGTGGGGGGAATTCTCGTCTAACCAAGTTTCTACTTGGCAAACAAACCTATTTTATCTATTGCATTCTAAACAAATTCACTCATTTCTAAGATTGGTCACGTAAGATTTTTCATGCCTGAGATGGCTTCCACTGCTCAGCATAGCTTTGGTCTTTGGTGGAGAATCAATCAAATTGGAAGCATTTCAGAAACAGTCTTAAAAATACAAACCAGGAGAGACTATATATATATTCATTCATAAATATTCCTATGGTAAGGGCCATGTAAGGATTTAAGAGAAATAAAGCAAGAGGAACAGATATCAAAATACAAAAATACACTGGGAAAGACTAAGACCTGTCTCACAGTAATCTAGAAAGCTAGATAATGTGACATTATAGAGCCTATCAACTTTTAAAAGACTGCATGATATTAGCACAGTCTGATGTTAACCTCTGTATGTGTGAAACAAAATGAAAATTAATTTCTGTACAAATTAGAACTGTTGAAATTAGTGACCATAGTATAGAAAATGTCAGGAAAATGGAAATGACAAGGTTATGGACTTAAATAAGTTCAACTTTCTTCTTAGAAATATGCTCATCTGTACCTGATAATATCATCTTGCTTGACCAAAATTAAACAAAACAAACCTAGTTTGATCTACTAGATGTTATACTCAATTTGTACATATACAAATTTCTCCATATGGTGAATGATAAAGGAAACCACATTCGTAATTTCTTTAAATTATTTTCCTCAAAACTGAAAGTACATTTTAGTACTTTTTATATGTTACTGTGGCAAAATTTAGACTAGCTCATGTTCTAAAGGTGAACAAATTACACCATCCACAAGCAAGTTTAACCTAAAGCTGTGAATGGCCATTAAGAAAGTTTCAAGACTCCTTTCTGTGCTTACTTCGGAAAAGAGAGAGCACAACATGCAAGCTTCAGACATTCCCCTTGATGAATTAGCTAAAGTAACATGATGTTGGCAGTTCAAGAAACAGTATTTTCTTTCCTTTCAGTTAGACACATATTCCTCCTAGGTAAGCTTTATACTTCATAGGGCTGTTCACCTCACAACTGACATAGGGAGCAACATTCCCGGAGGCTCCAGTCCAGCGTTCACCTGGATGAAACTGGGAAGCTATGTGCTGTAGCAGGAGGAGGAAGATAATGATGTAAAACAAGTTTGTAATTCATTCTGTTTCAAAGCTAAGTATTGCAAGCTGTTTAACTTGTGATACACATATCTAAAGGACTATTTGTCACTCACAATTCACTTCCTAAATGTTTTGCTTCAATGTTGAAATTCTAAACTTGTGTTTAGGATGAGCACTAGCATTCAGCAGCTGTAAGCTGTTAACATATGATCTCTTCCTGCTGTAAAAGCAGCATTCCTACAGAAATGCTTACAAAACACATAGAGCGCATAGAGCAAATCATTTAAACAAATCATTCAAATATATTTCTCCAAACATTAGGGGAAAAATACATTCCAAAAAATGGTTAGATTACTTCTATATGTATTTTATTGCTAAAAATATTCCCCAAAGCACTTCTGCAAATTGCTTACAAGTGGTTCTTTGAAAACATCCGTTGTTACTGGCATTGCTTAATTTTGATCAAATATCTCTTCAGCTACCCAGAAGGAAGATATGGAAAATATGGTGCCAGACTTTTCTCAGAGATACATATTGAAAGGAAGAAAGGCAATGGGCACAACTTGCAATGCAGGAAATTCCTATTAAACATGGGAATTTTTTCACAGTGAGGGTAATTCAACCCTGAACAGTGAGTCAGCTGTGCAGTGACGCTGAGTGGTAATGCTAGCAGCAAATATCCAGCCAAGTTAAGTAGACACAATGAAATAACTGGAAATTACAGAGAAGAGTGAAGCAATGTTACTGTAGCATGAGAAAAATGCAGGGGGAATAGAAGATACTTTGAATGATGGGGGTTGCAGAAAGAAGTATCCTCAAAGAAAAAGATACAAGATTAAGATGAAAAGGAAATTTTAGACAGTTGCAATCACATGAAAAATATAACAAATGAAGGTAATTACTGACAGTGCTAACTAATTCAGACAGGAATTAGAACTAATCAAAACAATTACAGTGATTTGTTAAAGTTGAGATCTCAGATCAAGTGGAATGTGGCCTGATGATCATTAAAATCATAGGTATATTGATTGAGTCTTTGGGATGGAACAGAGAAATGTCTGCAAGGCACAAATCTAGTCATTTGTTCTAACTGGGTTCTTGCTATAGCTACAAGAATGCTTGCAGGCTGTTCTTGCTTAAAGCCAATGTTATATACTAGTCTGTTTAATTTTAATTTAACATTAAACAAACAATGAAAATATCAATTATATATCCCATTTAAATGGAGTCATAAAGCTGAAAGAAAAGCTGAAATATGAAGGTGTGCTCCTGCTTTTATATATGACAACAAAAGGCATCTGTCTGATTTGAGGAAAGAATACATTTCCAAGTCTCCATGTGCAAGTCCTTTTCAGTAAAATTGTCTGTAAGGGCCAAAGTCTTGCCCTACTACAGTCAGTGGAGTTCTTGAAAATTTCATTTAGTAAGTAAAAGCAAAGTCCTTGATCTGCAAAATGAGCTCTCTGTAATGTTATTTCAAAAGATCCTTGCATTTGGGCAAATGTGGAGTCCTGTGTAATTTGTAGCAGTTATTGTGCACTTAGGCATATTAGAAAATTACACTGCCACTTTGCATGTTATGTAGTAAGTGATTTACTGTCAATACTACTCAGAAAGGACCAGTAATAGTTCTCACACCGTGAAATAGCTGTAAATAAAGTTAACTAAATATTAACATAGTTGATCTATTTCATTTCCACATATTTTTTAGCTCAGACACAACTCCAAGTTTGTAAAATATGTACTTCAACATAAAATGTTACTGGATTTTATCTTTTTTTTATAAATTTCCAATGCCATGCTCCTGACAGGGCAAAGCTATTATTAATTTCTGTAATGACAAAGCAAATGCACCTGTGGAAAACAGCTCTCATAATTCTGCTATCACAAACTCCTTACGTGAGCTGCTGAAAGCTTCATCAATGTAAAGTTCATACGGTACCATATGTTCTTACCCTTGTAACCAATTACTGTCTATTGTATGACAAAGGAGAGCTTTTTTTCCTACTTTTTTCTTCCCTGGTATACTGACTACATGTTCACCAAAATACATTCTTCTTCTATGCAGATCTTGACCTTACTCTGAGCTTAAATCGATAGCTACTTAGCCTCTGCAGTCACACTAGGATTGGGCCCATAACTCCTTCTCTGCTCTGTTGCTATATGAAAACTGGTTTTTAGTGAATCACTCATCCTTTCTTAGCAGACCCTGTCTCCTGGATTAAAAAAAACTCTTCATTTCAGCTGTTCTTGAGCTCTTTGTTGAAACATCCTCTCTTCTGCTGAAATGCCTCCTGTAAAACCTCTTTCTTCTATGTAGATGTGTATGTCCTTTTCCATCATGAAATGTAGGCCTACTTAATCTCCCAGGAAGAAAAAATTTATGACACAAAGTATTCCTTAAATCCATGCTTCAGACTAAAAGGGCTGTAAAAATTAGTTCAAATCTTTAGTATTAGCACAGTGCAGACAAAGCTATCTTCATGTGACCAGTCACTAACTTACATTTTATTGTTTCTTTTTCCAGATAATCCCTGGACTAAAGATTGTGAGAATGAACAGTAATGGGTCTGCTGAAATTCGTTTCCCTTGAACTAGGTCTCTCAGACACATCTAGTGCCCCATGTTTTGAATGTCTTTCTTGTGTGCTCTTCTGATCTCTACCCACCTGAAACAGGTACAAGAAATTTATTACATGTAAGGTGCACTCTGAGCTAAGCTTACATAATCTCACTATTGTCATGGCATGTGTAAGGAAAACTTGCCCATTGCTGAAGAATTTTTACTTGTAAGTATTTTTCTTTAACTTAACTGTTTAAATCATAGACCTTCAAAAAAGAGGGAGAGAGAGAGGAAGGGAGGGAGGGAGGAAATAAAAACACTGTAGGCATACTGTGAGATCAGAAAGAAGTACAAAAAATGTTTCCATTCTGTGTTTTAGTTGCATTCAATTGAAGATGCATAAAGTAGGCCTTAAATCATCAGGAAACAAAATCCAGTGAGAATGGATATAAAAATTGCAAGTACAGAATAATGTACTATCTAGTATTAGGCCACAGTGAAAGGACGAATCACAGGAGTACGTCAGAAAGCTTCATAGCTGATGTAATTTCTTTATAACATTTTGTGCCGCTGTTTAAGGGAACAAATTTTATCATGATCTTTGCTTAGTATCTCACTAACACAACTACTGCAAGCTAAGTTAGGTTTTCAAGATTAATAGCTTCACAGATCCACTCCTCATCTCAAATAAAAAAAAAATAATTACAGCTATCATCAATTAAGAAAACAGAAAATTTGTCTACAAGTTAATCTTCTATAATATCAAATAGTATTACAAAAAAGTTTTCTTCCTTTTCAATCCCAATACATTAAATAGATGCTCTTTTGAAGAGTACATTTCTTCTCTTTATTCTGACAGCTCATCTGTGGATTTAAAATAATACAGAAATAAAGCTTTCTTGCAGTTCAGAAATTCTCTCATCTCTGTTTGAAATTATGTAACTGTCTCAGTCAAAAACCCTCTGGAAAATACATACCTAGGGATTTGTGTGTGTGCAGTTTTGGTGAGTATATCAAATGTGCCACTCTGTATGTTTCTTAAATCTTCTTTCTTACAGAAGTCACAGCATTGATAGTGGGGTTTTTTACTGTGATCTAAAATAACAGCACCTCTTGAAAAAACTCTGTAACCAACAGTCCCTATACACTGAAAAACACAAACTAGCTTGAACTGGGCCAATTCATAGTTGTTTTTATTATCTGCCCTTTTTTTTTCCCCTCTTCTACATTCACCTTAATGATTCTAAATCATTGACTGATGCTGTGAGGACTAGAAAAAGATAATGAAACTAACTTAACGTTCACCTGATAAAAACCCAGATAAAATTACAATTGTTATTTACCCTGCATTTGATCTTGCTGAAGGTAGTCCTGCTTATTCAGAAAACCAGTCTACTGTTAAAACAGTCATAATCCAGGAGGAACTTCTAATCCAAAGATATTACTCAATACGCTTTAGGTCATGTCAACCTCCTGTATTACTCATGGCCACTACCTTGCTTGCTTAGGCTTGATTTGTGGCTGTGCTCCAAGCCCAGAAAAAGCATCCAAGTATGGAGTGGAGAGGAGACAGTATATGAAGGCATCAGGCAGGAGACGAGAATCTGTAGCTGAGACAAGACATATTTGAGAATTAGAAATGCACTTTCAGCAGAAGTGTTCAATATGGTGCCAGAGTGTGAACAAAGTCAGCCAGGAAAGTCTCCAAGAAGGAGAGAAGCCAGACCATCAGGAGTCTTATTTCAGCAATGGGAAGAGGAAAGAAAACCTGAAAATTCAGAAAGTAAAACTGACACAGCCTCAGTTGAAAGAGTAACTGAATTGTTTAAAACCTGCTGAACTTTCTATATGGGAATTTCACTTACCTAAGTCTATTAAATGCTGTTCTCAACTTAGTTAACTGCAAACTTTTGCCTACATTAGAACAGGTCAGCAGGTCTTTGGAATGATGAAGACACTATGTATCTGAGTAGCAATCGGCAAAACAAAGTGCCAGCACTATATAGAATTGTTAATCATTAAATCCTTGCCCATCATCTTAAGCTCAACACTATACACCTCTGTATCGCAAAGCCTGTCTGGACATAACACATAGTCACTGTTTCAAATGTCAAGACTTCTGTACTTCCTTACTAACAAGAGTGATTGCAAGTTCCTCAGTGTGTTTCCCATCCAGATGTTAGCAGTTGCTAAGGTTTTATTATATACTTTCTCATTCATATTATGTGCAGCACATTGCTGATTTTGTTACTTTTTCTTTTCTTCCACTGCAGTACAGGAGATACTTAGTGATCTGTGATGGGTTGACCCTGGCCAGACACCAGGCGCCCACCAAAGCTGCTCCACCACTCCCCCTCCTCAGCTGGACAGGGGGGAGAAAACACAACAGGCTCGTGGGTCAAGATAAGGGCAGTTTAGTAAGCGAAAGCAGAGGTCGCGCGCGAAAAGCAGAGAGAAAAAACAAATGATATTATTCTCTACTTCCCATCAGCAGG
>JANZLQ010000031.1:24771114-24785026 GCA_026212715.1 Elanus axillaris
GCTTCCAGCAGCTTCTCACAGAAGCCACCCCTGTAAGCCCCCCACTACCAAAACCTTGCCACAGAAACCCAATACAGCATTATAATAGAAGTAAACAGTATTTCTGTACTTACAGAAAGTCAGTTTTTGGCTCAACACTGCACAAGAACCATTATGAAGAAAATCATGCAGAGTACTTGCAATCTTACAAATATGACTGCAAGTCCCTACAACTGTGGTGGGGAGAAAACATCATTCTCAAAGTCATCATTTGTTATATCTCTATGCTTTGCTTAGTTCCTGTGAATGCGAGTCACCAACATGTGTTTGCAGTGTTAAGACAACAGCTATCATTTTTTCCTGAGATATATTGTTTATGAAATATCTTAACTTGTGAAAAGGGGTTATCTGACCTAGAGAGATTGGGCAGCAGTATGCACAACTAAGGCAGGGAGACTCGGCCAGACCCTAAGAACAAAAGAAAATCTCTCACTTCCCATTTATATTTATTACTGTTTGATGAACCAGAATTCTGAAGACTAAAAAGCAAATCTGAGCTTTGAAATGTCTTTTTCATACTTTTCTATTCTCACACAACTCTTACAATGAGTATTCCATAAGTCTGTCCTAAAGACCAGTATTTCTTTTCACATTTACCTTGTGAAGAACATATACAATGTATTTTGATGAAAACACATTTATTCATAAGACTGATGGAACGATCTAGAAAAAAATTTGCTGCTATACTCACCAGGTATCTCAAGAATATAAGTGAGAGTACACAGGCAGAGCAGAGACAGTGTCTCAGGCTTTGCTCTCTAGGGAGGATGTCTATAAGACGGTAGGAGTGTAGCAACTGTTGAGATTCTCCAGTAACACCTGGTGACAGAGGTAAGCTTCAGGACACTACTGACAATACATTTTGTTGCATTTTTGTACCTCAGTTACAAAATGCTTAATCAAATGTTTACTCTCAGAGAATAAACTAGACGTACCCTTTGTTTTAGAACTCATGTAATTATCCTGGTCCCAAAGTGATCTGGGAAAGACTGACGGTGCTGTTCCTACAAGACCAATGGATCTTGAGTTATAATGGCTATTGCTAAAAATAGGATTCAGAGCTGGAGTACATGATTTCCATCAAGCTGTCAGAAATGGTTTAAAGACAGATACCACAACACTGGAATGAAATCTCTTTTGGCAAGCACAAGCTTTTTGGCATCACAAGAGATATGAAGACAGTTTGTTATTCAGAATATTCATGCAAATCACAGAAACCTACTTAGAAATGTTGAGGAAATTTGGATCCCTTACTCTTCAGAAGAGGATTATGAGACAAACAACATTCAAATACTTTAAAAAATGATGAAAAGAGGAAAAGAATAATCTTTTATCCAAGTCTGTAGAAGACAGGACAAGAAGTTCTGGCTGTGAAAGTATCAAGAGAGATTTAGGTTGAATGTTACTTTGAAAGAAAAACATTCAAACTGATGATATCAAAGGCATCCATTACTAGTGTAAGGTAGACTTTTCATTGCCGGGAGATCTTTAAAAACAGGTTGAATGACAGAGCTGCAGGTTATGCTGCCATCCTAAATATTGCATAATCATAAGATTTTATGGGCATTTTGTCTGAACATGCAATGCCATTTTAATAATTATTTACATCATAAGCTGTACATCCCTACTTTTTCTACACAGTGTGAGTTTTATATAACCAAATTCTTCAAAGAGCAATACCACTATATTACATTATTATTTGAAGGTGACAACTAGATAATGTCACTTAATGATGAGCTTTGTAAAAGTTAATAATAGATACAGCACATTCAACCACTGTCCCAACTCCAAAGATCTTACTACCCAATAAGGAATGCCAAACAAGTTTAAAATAAAAATACAGGGAGATAAAAAGTAAGCAGAAAGTAATTTTTAAATTAAATCCTGCTGTGGTACTTCCATATAGTGGCAATTAGTTTGCATCATAGTGCTCATCTGGCTTTAAAAAACAGTTTGGTTTGGGGGTTTTTTGTGCTAAATTTTTTCCATGCTGATCATGAATTTTATGCACTTGAAAATTTGTGCCAAAAAATTTGCTATATGCTGTTTCTAAACAGTTATAAAATTGCATGTAAAGGATAACATCTATGAATATCATAGTGTCTCAAAACATACGCAGGGGCAGAAAATGTTCAGTATCACAGCTGGGATGATACAGCAGTTAAAATACAGTCATTCTTTTCCTCATTTTTTTTCACAGTTTATATCAGCAGTTCTAAATTTTTTAATGGTTACCTAACTGCTAGGGGAAAAAAATAAAAAGAAACCCACACCATCTCATATCCCCTTTTTTGGTCACTGTGTGTCAGGAGAGATACAGAAATAACATACAATCCAGCAGAAGTACTTGCATAATTGAACCTATACTAAATTCATTTTAATTAATGACTCACCTCCATCATGCCTAAGAATTCATGTGACTGTCAGCAAAAGCATAGCTAAATTAGATCAAACTTGCCTGTGAGAGTGGGTAAAGGGAACAACTTCCTGATTATCAGATTTGCAGAAACTCGATCCCGGCTGTGACTACACAGAGGTGTACAGCAGGAGGGTAATGAAGCAGATCTAGATACCAACTCTCTGTTAAGCACCAGAGGGGAGATAGAAGGCTGCATATTAGGATTATTAGTAGTAAATGTCAATTTTCAATTTTGATAGAATACTTTGCACCACTTCTGCCAATTTTTATTTATAGATAGATTTATTTCTTACAACTAATATTTCAAAATATTTATATATGTATATTTTTAATAAAAACATGTAAATTCTATATAGAAGAAATCAGTCACAACTTCAGCTTTTCTAGTGACTAATGTATTATCATGAGCTAAGGCATTTATTGTAGAAAAGCATACAATCCCAGTTTAAAGACTGGAAGTGACCACCTTGTCCCTACAAATTCTGCCAGTTGTTTCTTATCTTCACTGTTAATAATGTATATCCTTTTTCCAGTCTTAATTTATATAGGTTTGAATTTCAGCCTCTGAACTTTGGACTTCTTTAGTCTGGTTAATTAAAGTATCCTGTTCTATTGGAAATCCTTTCAGTTACTGATGACAGTACTAAATTATCTTTTTAACCCTGTTTTGGATAAAATAACAGAACAGTAAATGTTAAGAACATACATAGATTGACCAGATGGCATAAGGGAGATATATCTCCACCTTCACATCTCTCATTAGCTCCACTCTGTATAATGTAATTTTTCATAATCAGATGAAGTGGTCCAGAATTGTATAGTCCTCCCATTCAGACATTACCTAAATGCATGCAGCTCAGAATAATTTAATGTATCTAATGCATTTCATCTAAAATGCTGTATAATTTAAATAGTTTTTTCAGTGTCTCTGAAGTTCTGTTGTCTTCAAAAGATTTTGAAATTAAACCAACTTAAAACCAAGATTATCTTATTTAGTGTAATTTCATCTATAATGTAATAAACTTTCCCCTTGACTGATAACAAGTAGGCTACCATAGGAAGTCAAATTAAGGTCAGTGATACAATTATCATAATATACATGGCGGGAGGGGTGGTGGTTAAACTGTAGATTGTAATTCTGGGATGTGTTCCATCCTGCTTATGACAGTTTGATATCCAAACTCCTGTATGACCACTTCTTAAAGCACAGCTTTGCTTTATTGTGTGTTTTCTCTGACTGATTCAACAGTTCTCCAGAAGGAGAATGTTATGTTAGCAGATAATATTAAGTAATAAACATTGTTGAACTGAGGTAGGGACATGAATCTTTACCTTAAGAAACAAGCAATGACTTGCCTTTTCCTCACTCTCCAGAGTCGGTTTTCTTGGTTCTATGGGAGCTGCAAATATTCTGAGAAACAAAGAGGGTTTATCATCTACCCAGAAGCACTTGGAAATCACAACCCTGAGGAACCCAGGTGCACTGGTGATTAATCTCATGGTTGAAACATGTCTGAATCATGGATAAGCAAATTATATTTAAAGCGCTGGGAGTAGATACAGGTAGAATGGTTAATAAGCATGTAGGTACTACTACTAATGGTCTTTAAATGAGATGTTCCTAGAGTTTATCACACAGGTCCTGAGTACAGGAAATACATGTATGGGTATTTCAGCTTGCTGAAAAAAGTTAAATCCCTCTGTTCAATTAGAAACATACTGTGGTTTTCGTATGAAAAGTTTTTTCTTATGTATCTTTTCTTTGTTTGAAACAAAGATAGCTGTTTGAAACTCCAGAATCCCTCCTTCATTATATTTTGTTAGAAGGGAGGACATAGAAGGACAGTTATTATTCATTATTATATGAATTATTATTATATGGACCTCATGAAGTTCAACAAGGCCAAGTGCAAGGTCCTGCATATAGGTCAGGGCAATCCCAAGCACAAATACAAGCTGGACAGAGAATGGATTGAGAGCAGCCATGAGAAGGACTTGGGGGTATTGGTTGATGAGAATCTCAACATGACCCAGCAATGTGTGCTTGCAGCTGAGAAAGTCAGCTGTATCCTGGGCTGCATCAAAAGAAGCATAACCAGCAGGATAAGGGAGGTGATTCTCCCCCTCTACTCCACTCTCATGAGACCCCACCTAAAGTCCTGTGTTCAGCTCTGTGGTCTCCAACATAAGAAGGACATGGACCTGCCCAACTGAGTCCAGAGGAGGGCCATGAAGATGATCGGGGGCTGGAGCCCCTCTCCTATGAAGACAGGCTGAGAGATTTGAGGTGGTTCAGCCTGGAGAAGAGAAGGCTCAGGGGACACCTTCCAGTACCTAAAGGGTGCCTAGAAGAAAGCCGGAAAGGGGCTTTTTTCAAGGGCATGTAGTGATAGGACAATGGGCTTTAAACTGAAAAGGGGTAGATTTAGATTAGAGATAAGAAAGAAGCTCTTCACTGTGAGGCTGGTGAGGCACTGGAACAGGTTGCCAGAGAGGTTGTGGATGCCCCAGTCCCTGGAAGTGTTCAAGGCCAGTCTGGATGGGGCTTTGAGCAACCTGATCTAGTGGAAGGTGTCCCTGCCCATGGCAGGGGGTTGGAACTAGATGGTCTTTACAGCACCTTCCAACCCAAACCATCCTATGATTCTATATGATTAATAACAGCAGTTAACTGGGGGGTGCGGGGGGGGAGCGGGAAGTGGGGCAGTGATTGCCAGTCCCTAACCAGAAGTTAGCTGGACTGCACTGGACTCTTTTGAAAAACTTTGTCAAGAGATAGTGCATCATGAATTATTCATTTTATCAAGTCTATTAATTCCATTACAATGATAACACATCTGTAGGGACTCAATTTTCCTTCTATCTACTAGCATCACAAGGAAATCTAAGGGAGAGACTGAAAACGGTCCTACCATTCATCACATTTTGTTTGGCACATTCAAAAGAGCACATTATTTATACGTGAAGATTAAATAAGCATTTATTTGTCACAGGCAATGATAAAATGATTAATATGACTTCTGAAAACCAAGAAGAGCTTACAAGGGAAACAACCAATCCAGAATTGTGAAATCACAATTTTTCAGTCAGATAGCAAAATGATAGAATAATGGGTAGTTTTACTGCATAAATGAAGAGTTGGTGGTGGTTTTGCATCGCAGAGCTGCTTTGGATGAAAGGTTGATAATGAATTAAGACATTATATCAGATAAGAAGCCTCAAGAAATATAAACACATAGGTGTTGCTACATCTTACATTAGTAATGAAATACTTCCTTTTTATCCAAGTGTATTTAAAAAAAACCAAAATCATATTCAACAGCACCTGCAGTTTGCAAGGCAGGAAGACACCTATCTCAGTGATCTGAAAAAAAGCTGGTATCATAACAAGTAAGGATGAGTCATCACTTGTATAAATAGTTCTAAAAGAAGTAACAGCTTACTAAAATGCCTGTGGAGAACAAACAGCGTGCAACAAGAGAAAATGATGTGAATGAGGCTGGAGGTGAGAAGTATCAGTTAAGGTGTGGATATTTTCAGGGTTTGAAAGAGTGTATTCTGTAATTCAGCTGCATGTCTGTTGAGCTTGATAGTTATGGAAAAACAGTCCAACAAAGTGAACTTTTAGAGAGCAGAGGCAGCCACAGGCAAGAACCTGGAAGAAGGTATGAAGAAGCAGTGAGAGAAACAGCTAAGTGTGAAGGTACTGCTGAAGGATGACCAGTTCAGAACTGCCATTCTCCATGCTGCAGAGGGCTGAACAATAAGGAAAGAAGGATGACATGGTGTGAGCTGCATGGCAGTGTCCTCCGTCACAGATTTCATGCTGAGGTCACCAGGAGCCACTTCGTTCCTCCTGCGTGGAGCGCCATGGGTGAATACTGCCGCTCGCCCCACACCAGTGCCTATTCCATACCATTTTTGGGCACTCTGGGCAGATGTACCAGGTTAAACAAAACAGATCACTGATGATTAAGTAGATTTATGGCTTATGTTTGACTGATACTGTTTCTCTGGCTGTTTCCTTACAAAACAAGTCCCCTCTCATGAGATAAAACTAACAATACAGTCCTCAGGTACAAGATGGAATAGTAACAGCATGTTTTAAAACTTATGAAATATTACATTTTGTTTGTTTTCTTTAAGCCCATCTGTAAGCTTAGTACAAGAGCAGGAGTTTAAGAACATAAATTTAACACACTGATTTAAGGACAAATATTTTGCAGAAGAAAGCACTGTATGGGGTGCAGGTGCCCAGGCGCTGGCAGTGTGGCTGCTGGGCGGCCTCTGTGAGGAGAGGCCGGGGCTGCCCGGAGCTGGACACAACCGGTTCCAGCCGGCTCCGACCGACCCACCGCAGGGCACAGCTCAGCCCCACATTTAGGCACGCTGGCAGCTTGATGATTGAATCCTCCCTTTGCTCATTCTACAAGGCTTAGCATGCTAACAGAAAGGGACTGTTAATTCAACACTGGGCTCTACCACACATGACCAAACAAAAGGAAATTTAGATGCTGAAATACAATCACCAAAATTCAGGACTTTGGGAGAGTTCTGAGAAGCTGGTAATGCTAAGAATCCAAATTTGGAGCTCAAACACCTAGAGCCTGCCTAAATTCCACCTAAGTCACTGGAGAACAATGGCAGCCATGCAAAATGTAGAGGGGCAGGCTTCTCTCATTTATATTAAGGAAGGATTTGCAGTGCTACCTTAAATTTATCCTCTAAAGTGTCAATTCCCTGAACTGCAAATATCTTGCTTGCCCTCTTGGGCCATATTCTTCTAAGTGGAAATATCTCAGAACAGATCTCTCTGAAGTCCCTCTGAGAATGTGAACCACAGATATCTTCTGCAAATTTGGCACAATTCATCCTAGAGATATTGACCAGAAAAGACAATGTTATGGAGGTGTTCTCCCAGCATAGCTTCACACCTGTGGCAATAACATAAAGAGAGGAGGGAAAAATGAAATGAAGATTTCAGTGGGCTATCATTGTGATATGGAGAACACTACTTCTGCAGAAAAATCTTTTCTGCCTCTTAGGTCCTCATATATTTCTATTCTCAGCTAGATGATCTGCATAATTCAAAAA
This sequence comes from Elanus axillaris, assembly GCA_026212715.1. NCBI lineage: Eukaryota > Metazoa > Chordata > Aves > Accipitriformes > Accipitridae > Elanus > Elanus axillaris. The sequence continues at coordinate 24,778,667 of JANZLQ010000031.1, forward strand.
TATGGCTGTACATACACTTAATTCTCAAAACTGCTGAGAATTATAAGCGTAAAGAGCACAGAACCGTAGTCATAAAATTGAAGGAAAATGAAGTGTTTCCTAGACCTAGTAACTTGTCTAAATATAATTCATTCAGTATAGTTAATCAACTTTAACTATATCTACTTGTTCACATTATGAAGGTCAAATACAAGAACGGATTTGAACCCCAGGCATTTATATATTTCTAGCTACCAATCCCATATATCAATGGCTCATATAGTGAACAAAAATAAACACTTCACTAACTTGATAGACTGTGGAAGAGACAGGCTGGAAAAGATGCAAATAATCAGTGACACACCATATTAAGAGAGACCTGGAAGAAGGTCAAGAAATCACATAAGAAAGACTCAGATATACATTTAACACAAGAGCTCTCTCTAGGTTATCATGGTTGCATTGTTTTATTAGTATTGTTAAGGCGAGAAGTAATATGACTTGATAAAGCAAAGCAGAGGGGCATATTTTCTTTTCACTGCCTGAGAATTAATTTCAAAAGTTTAAATGCAGAAAGTCAGGGAGGTGGCTTTTTTTTGCACATTCTTCAAACATCAAGCAATTCAGCATAGAACCAATGTACAGTGGACAGAGATCAGACATTTTAGGGCAGTCCTGAGGGATGATCCTTGTCATTTGTTGTCATGGAAATTTGGTAAAATAGTCAATAGAACATTTATTTTTAATGGTACTGCTAGGTTCTGAAATTATGCTCAGCAGATTGGGTGATCCTGCAGAGATTTCAAACACAAAATTGCAAACTGTGCAATAAAGCATGTTACTTTAATCCCTGTATTAAGGACAGACAGTCTTTTCAGAGAAACTAAGAACCATTGCAGACTTTCTCCCAGCTAAATGTACATGGCCAACATAAGCCTGTTTGGTAGGTTTAGCAAAATTTAGCTTGGAGGTCATCAACAAATATAGCAGATAGAACTCAAGCTTTAGCATAATGTGCTTGTGGTCCAAAAGTAACTAAGCAAAAGACTCATTCAGCAACTTATGACCTTGACCTTGTTGATGTTTTTGTACATGCTTAACTCATGCATATGGATAATCCTCCAGACTACAACAGCTTTATTTATAAAGTTAGAAAGTATTAGAGTAAAGGGTTCAGTCCTACCTTTAGTAGTAATGGTTATTGATTATGTTATGGTGTTTGCTGTTTATTAAAACTTTTAAAAATATATATTTTAAATATAAGTAAAGGAAACCTACTGAGAATTTGATTCCCTGATTAAAATTTTGTTATTTCTATATAACTGATGTGTCAGAGTACTTGGTGTAGGAGATATGTAAAGTCTTGCACTGGCATAAGAGTAGTCATGTCATTTTTTAGTAATGGGGTAACAAAAACATTTATCCTTGTAAGACATTCATGGATTGGGTTTGAAATATTTGTAAAATATATAATAGGGAGTTTTGACTATCAGTTACTAGATATTTCATCATCAAGTTCAGTTGTCAGTGAAGTTAGGCTGTTCTTTTCACGATATTGCAAAGTTAATGGCTGATGTAACTCTGGTGCAATATAACATTGATAAAGTGCAACATTAAATCAGCAGAATAAGTTATTTGAATAATACTATAGAAATTATTTTGGATATAGTGTACAAGTGTGTATGATGGACATTTTAGGGCCACAAATTATACATTGTAGGTTGTTGTTTGTTTGATTTTTTTATGAGGAGGAGCTATTATCTTCTTTATGAGGATTCTGACATACGACATTTCTTTTGTTCTTGCAAAGGCAGAGAAGTGGTAAAGATGATAATAATTGCTACCATTTGTTTTAGAAGCATGTGCACTTAACATACTTTACAAACTTGCTTCATGGCAAAATGTGTTATGCCAGTGACTAATTCCTGAAGAGTGATTATACACTACTCCTCATCATAGCATCAGCGAGACTAAAGAGATAGACTAATAGATAGATGAAGATAGACTAATCTCATTGAAAGATGGGAATATTATAGTCAGATTTGCACACAAAAAAAAATTGAAAAATTGAGGAATTTTCCAAGCAAATGAATGTTTCTTTTTCATATTCTGTAATGATGCAGAGTAATAAAGTAATGGTATCATTACAGAATATCATTACAGAATGATCCTCAGTACAGAAGCTGCTGTGTTGTACAATACCCTAAAGCTCATGCTATTTATATGCCCTTATTATTTCTACAGCCTTTAAAAAGAGCAGTATAACTAACTCTGGTTTAGCAGCATTTTATAATTTGTTCTGCACAAAGAAGTGTGCTTCACACTCTGGCACCTTTCCTCATAGGCTCTAGAATGCAGGGCCAGCACAAGGGTAGTCCGCTGAAGGAAAGCAGTGCCTTATAGGTATTGCTTGCTGGTAGCTTTCTGACAAAACTAATTCTGTAAATGCAAATTAGGCCTGAACTTTCACCAATAGATGTCATGGTGTTTTCCTCACCAGTGGCTGAAGGGGCATATAATCTCATTTAAGCATAATCATACAAAACCTGCATCTAAGAGACTCTTTTAGGCTGCCTTTATAGTCAGTGGGAGAAAAACAGTCACTTCTATAGTTCCATTAATCTCATCGTAAAACATATAACACAAGAGACAGATGAATTGCATGCAAAGCACATCTAACTCTCTCCATTGACCATAGAAGAATCTAGATGATCAATCCATAATGGCATTGTGGACTTTTAAAGATGGATGAGTTAAAGCCAGATTTTATGAGTCAATTTTTCCAAGCACAAGAAATCTTCACATAAGTCGAAATTCCATGTCTTTTAGTTATATAGGCCTATTTTCCTATGCAGCATCTACATGAGCTGTAGGTGTCAAATTAATTTTTTTCAAATTTTTGTTTCTATAACTTGGTGCCAAAGTACTTTTTTTTTCCTGAAACCTGAAAGCCTTTATTTAATTAAAGTTTTATTATTTAAATTTTATTCTAGATCTCACAAATTATAAGAAATACATGCATTACTTCAAAAGAATCACAAAACATGATTCCCTGCATTTAAAGCATGTTTCATTTCTATGACAATGAAAATGAAAAGCAACCAAGGGCCTTCTAGACCCATCACATTCTACTCACACCTGCATTTTATCTTAATTTTTTGAGTTCTGGTTTCCTCAGAGTTGTCACAAATGTTCCAGGAAGTCCTAACAGTGTCAAACCTCCTCTAGTCCATCCTAGCCAGTCTGCCACCTCACAGCAAACCAGATTCAGAACAAACCATAACTGCAGCTGAAAAGAACAGAGGAAAGAAGACTAGCTGTCCATATAAATATGGAAACAGTGTTTTCCCAACCTAGCACAGGTATGAGCATAGTCTCTTATTCATATTCCTCCAGAGATCAAAATGAACAGATTGGACTTTGACAAAAGCATTAGACAAAGAGAAATGGAAAAATAAGATAATAAGTAACAGAAAACAGTGAAGGACAAGAGGGTACAGAGAAACAAAAACCAAAACAGTATTCCATTAAACAGGATTCAAAGGAAGGATGGGAAATAAACAATTAAGTGGGATATATTAAGTGATAAATTATACAAAATAAATTTTACTACACACATGTAGAACAATAAACTTAACTGTAGTCAGCAGTGATTAGGGAAATTAGATCAAGAGAAAATGACAGTATGACCAATTTGCCAGCTGAAAATTGTGGTCACCGTGACTTGCCTACCCAAACAACTTCAACATTTTTACTTATGGCCCTCCACTGATTTCCTGAAAGATCTTTCTTTGAAGATTGTACTTTTAGAAATGACATAGCATGTAACTCTAGTATTTTGCTGACACCGAGATGTCATTCTTAGAAATAACACCTTTTTAAGGTGCTGCTTCCAGAGTGAGGCAGTGACAGGGGACTCCTCCAGATTTCAGTGGTTAATACACATGTGTTAAGAGAATGGTTAGCACATAGGCAGTGGCATTAAATCATCTTAATACTGTACTGACTTAGCATGGTTTTAGCAGAGTAACAAATTACAAATAATACTTGTACACATACACCTTTAATTCAGAGTTCAAGAACTACATGAAATGAGTTTTGTGACCCTGATCCAATTGCCAGAAGCCAAGTGTCCACATTGATAAAACCACGGGCTCAACTAAGACTAATTAGCACACTAGCAGACAATGTCAGTGCACTTACCAGGCACTGAATGGTCAAAAAGCTACATGTCTTCTCTTTTCAGAAACGTGCCATGGGATGAGAAGTTTTTACCACCATTCCTTACGTTGAACCTTGGTTTTGGCCTAAGCAGAAGAATGAGGTCTTCAGGGATAATGTCAAGAATTTTTCTTGGAAATTAGATCTTTACAAGTAATTAAGAGTATCTCTTACTAAGTCCAATTTTAAATGGAGTTATTGTCACAATAAGCAGAACAGTGTATTTTTGCTTCTGAATTCCCACATCACTCTCAAAAGGAAAGACCTGCTTCTTAAAATATGCATTTTCATTTTCTTTTTAAATACAGATCTAATTATCTAATTATCCTCTATCTTTCAACATTTTATTCAATTTATCTGTAGACTATCCAAACAAATACACTAGATGATGGCACTTAACAAAACCTTTGGCCACCCTGTTTGCTTATGAAATCATAAATATTTTCTGGACCAAATTAGCAACAGGAGAAGACTTTCCAAGTACACAGTAATACTGAACAATTCAAGAAATGCCTTAGGATGCAACATCTTATCCACAAATGTACTTATTTACTCCTTCCCAGTAACTCTATAACAGGATGCTTAAGAGGAATGGTCAGGTGTCAAGTTCTCAAATGTGTTTGGACTGCAAGGTTCTGTAAGCAGGTCAACAAAGACTACTTCTACTTTACCAAATAGTGCAAAGCAGCAGGTCTTGAGTAGTACTAAGCCTGATCAGCCTCACCCGGGACCTCCACACACACCAGTGGGCCTAGGAGCTCTAAGCTCAGCCTAGGGCCTCTGTTTTCTACCTGAGCTGTGTTGAAGGAGTGTTAGTTTTGGAGCTAGAAAGCAGCAGAGATGGCCAACCATATCCTGGGCTATTATGTACAGAGGCACAGACAATAGGTTCAGGGAAGTGAGTCTCCCTTCTATTCATTGCTCATTAGATCATAATATTCTGTCTCCAGTTTGGGCCACTCAGTTCAACAAAGGCATCTATAAACTGAAGCAAGGTAAAAGAAAGGATGTGAAGTCCATCAATGCTGGAGCACTTGCCATGTGAGGAGAGGCTGAGGGAGCTGGGCTTGTTCATCGTGGAGAAGAGATGGCTGCAGGGATGGGGAGGGGGATGGGACAAAAAGAGTAGGTATAAATTGAAACAAGATGTTTAAGGATGGATATAAGAATATGCTTTTTCCTCACAAGGGCAGTCAAGCACGGGAGTAGGTTGCTTAGTGAGCTTGTGTGGACTCCATCCCTGGAGATTTTCAAGACCCAGCTGGCCCTGCTGGCTTGAGCAGCTGGTCTGACTACAGACCTCCCAAAGTCCCTCGCCACCTGAGCCAATCTGTGATGCTATGTCAGGTGATGACTGTAAGGTAGGAATGACTAGGATGTTTACTTCAGAAGTACACCACTAGTGCTACAGAGCTAACATTAATGGATTCATGATGTTACAGTGACTGTACCAGTATTGTACCAGTACCACCATAGCACCATTCCTGACTAATCTGTCTTCATTTGGGAAAAGGATTTCTAGCCTTGCAAACAAGCAATCCCAAGAGAGAAACAAACCGTATAGATTGTTTAATTCCTGACTTTCCATTTGCTAATTGTGTCATCCTTTATTAAGATAAGCTTCTAGTATGAGTAAATTATGGATGCAGAGAAAAGAGCTAGCCTTAGCGGCTAATTCTGCATTTCAGTGTTTCTGAAGAATTTATATGTGTTTGCTCTGTTACATCCAAAATCTCAGTATGGGTAAAAGGAAACATCTCTTATTCATAGACCTATGAGCATATGAGTACAATTAATGCTATAATGCTCTAATAATCCAAATCATGCAAGTGAAACAGAAAAGCCTTATTTAAAATATATTAAAATAGTTATTTGAGTGTTTCTACTATCTGTCCTTTTTCTCTGGAGTTATGCTCACGCTTTCAAGGTTCTAGTATGACCCAAGGCTTACAGTTTCAGTTGTCTTGAAGAAGCCTGAGGATGTTTGCGTTCCAAGTATCCTGAAGTCTTCACTGGGAGGAGTATGGTGTTGATGGTAAGATATTTTTCCTCATTAGGCTGGCATCCCCTTGGCTTTCTTTTAATACATATTCCCATCCCCACCTGCTCCTTTCCCCCTGCTACCACAGAAGGGGGTGAAAGCTGCCTCACAGCCCCCCC
>JANZLQ010000031.1:24785126-24816226 GCA_026212715.1 Elanus axillaris
ACCTGCAGCCCGGGGAGAGAGGAGCCCACGCTGGAGCAGGGGGATGTCCCCCAAGATGGCCGTGACTCCATGGGAAAACCTGTGCTGGAGCAGTCTGTGCCTGAAGATAAGCCTGTGGAAAGGACCTACGCCAGGGAAGTTTGTCAGGAACTGCAGCCTGTGAAAAGGCCCCATGCTGGAGAAGTTTGTGGAGAACTGTCTCCCATGGGGGGGACCCCGTGCTGGAGCAGGGCATGAGTGAGGAGTCCTCCCCCTGAGGAGGAAGGAGTGGCAGAGACAAGGTGTGAAGAAGTGACCCCAACCACCATTCCCCATTCCCCTGTGCCACTGGGAGGAGGAGGTAGAGAGAACTAGGAGTGAAGTTGAGCCAGGGAGGGGTGGAGGAAGGTGTTCTAAGTTTTGTGTTTACATCTTAGTATGGTTTGTTTTGTTTTGTTTTGTTTTGTAGTAAATTAAATTGATCTTGTTTCTTCCCCAAGTCAAGCCTTTCTTTTGCCTGTGACCAAAAGTGGAAAGTGATCCCTCCCAGTCCTTGTCTCCACCCATGAACTTTTCTTAATATTTTTTCTCCTCATCATCCCACTGTGGCTGGTGGGGAGGACTGAGCAAGTGGCTTCATGGTGCTTTGTTACCAGCTGGGCTTAAACCATGACAAGCTGTCAGCCCCTTCCTCGGCGGCACTGACAGAGCTGGAGCTCAGACAGGCTGAGCAATGGGCACTGGTAAACCCAGCTCAGCCCCACTCAGGCCAAGGGCAGCCCAGCCACCCCCTGGGACCTGACACAGCCTGTCGCCTGCTCCCTGCAGTGGCAAAACTGTATTTACAAGGCTAGGGCTCACCTGTGGCCTATGCAGAAAATAGCATGTATTACAGTCCCTGATGTGGTACGTATCTGCTAGTAAATAAGGTAGCTGGAAACTATTTAAAATTTGTGTATTAAAATGAACATTTTGTTTCTTTTCAGATGTGATTTCTTGAACTATGTTCACCTGTCAGTAATGTGAAAAGGAAACTTTGGTGCCATGCAGGTGGAAGACATAAGAGAGAGTGAATACTCTATCAGGTGAAGTTTCTAATAATTACCTGTGTTAATTATGTGGAAAGGTAAAGCAGATATAGTATATGAAGTATCATGGTGAACACTGAAAATTTTTAGGACTTTGAGTCAGATTTCAGAACCTCTTCCCTGAAGAAGAGACAAAAAAAGTGGAGAATATTACTGAGAGCTTTTCAGGACATAGATTATATGTGGAATGAGGTTGAGAATGTACTCACCTGAAAATTGTTCAAAACCATATGTACCAGGGTGGTGTAAAGGTGACAATATTTCTGTCCATAGACCATGGATCTTTCTTAATTGTATATTGACCACAATGCTGACCTGCCAGAATTCTTTCTTCTGCTAAAGGCTATTAAAACTCCATGACAGATTAGTCATAAACTTTGGGAGCAGAAGTGGGGATTATGCCCATGCTGATAAATTAGGTGTGGATTTGTGATCTAGACTGTTTCCTCAGTGGACGATTGAACACAGAATCAAAGAAGAGATGAAAGCTAGTGTTTTACCCTCTGAGCCACCCTGCTTCTTTGTTTATTTTTTTATTTTCCCAATATTCTGTTCATCAGCTGCTATTTTGTAAAATTCAGGCATGGATGAATGTTTTGAATTATGTTCTATTAATTAAATATTAACTAATTAAGCACCTTTTGTGAGTCACTGATTCGTAACTGAAGGCTAACTCAATTTTACCATTAGATTTTTACCTAACTGCATTTATTTGACAATGTATGAGAAGCAAACTTGCAGAATAAAACATGCAAGATTGTCTTAAAGTTAACCACTGATAGGTTTTAGTGCAATACTTTTGGTTTTTTTAATAACTCAGTAGGTATCTTCTCAAAAGACAGGCCAACAAAGCATTTCTTTTCATTGCTATGGTTTAAGAAAGCAGCTCTAATAATGGAAGGAACACTTGTCCTGGTTTCAGCTGGGATAGAGTTAAGTGTCTTCCTAGTAGCTGGTACAGTGCTGTGTTTTGAGTTCAGTATGAAAAGAATGTTGGTAACACTCTGATGTTTTCAGTTGCTGTTAAGTAATATTTAGACCAAGTCAAGGATGTTTCAGCTTCTCCTGCCCAGCCAGCGAGAAGGCTGGAGGGGCACAAGAAGTTGGGAGGGAACACATCCAGGGCACCTGACCCAAACTGGCCAACGAGGTATGCCATACCATGGGATGTCACATTCAGGAAATAACTGGGGGGAGGGGGGGGCGGAGTTGGGATCAGCGCTCCGGTACTAACTGGGTGACTGGGTGTCAATCGGCGGGTGGTGAGCACTTATTCTGTGCACCATTTGTATATTCCAATCGTTTTACTATTACTGTTGTCATTTTATTAGTGTTATTGTTATTATTATTAGTTTCTTCTTTTCTGTTCTATTAAACTGTTCTTATCTCAACCCATGAATTTTACTTCTTTTCCTGATTTTCTCCCCCATCCCACTGGGTGGGGGGGAGTGAGTGAGCAGCTGTGTGGTGTTGCTGACTGGCGTTAAACCATGACAATACCCTACAGGAAAAAAAGGTGTGGTTAAACTAATTTTAAAGAGAAATGCCTTTAATATAAGTGAGGATGACATAAGAGTGAAATGTTTTCATGCCAAGTAAAGCTGATCAGTGCAAAGTTTACAGATATTTTTAATTAATTTGAATAAGCACAATTTAGATATATTGTTCTTTAAAAAGATAATGAGGTTTGTTATCTTAATTGAATAAGTACTGTATCTGTTTGGAGAGCTTTTAAAATATGTATCTTTGACCTATAGACATTAATGAGCTCATTATAGATAACACAGCTTTCCTTGGGCGTCTATCTAAGCAAGTTAAATTGTGTGATCATTTGTAGCCACCAAATCCTCAGAGCTGTTGTCTAGAAAATGTCCTTACCTGTTCTCTTTATTAACTAACATGCAAAAAAGTGTCTTTATTAGCAACTGAAGAGGGAGAAATCTCTCAGCTGAGTAGATGAAAAGATTCTGAGCTTCCATATTTTCATTCATAGATCAGAAATTATTTGTTCAAGCTTCCCCCCCTAGACTTCCTCAAGTCATGTCCACAATGGCCCAGCTTACCTCCCACTGGGTAAGCTTGAATCAGGACCAGAGTAGCATTCACAGACTGTTGTTGCCACTAACTTTTCTTTATCAAGACTTGAAGCTCTCTTTTAGATGAGCAGTTTCAGCAGAGAAGTAGCTCTTTCAGGTTCCTTCTGTTATAACAGGCTGAGCCTCAACAAAGAAACAGGGGTAAGGGTTCAGTTTCAAATTTTGTCACAGTTTTCTTGCTGAATTTGAGCAGGTCACTCCTTCATTCTGTTTCATTTTTCCTATCTGAAAAAAAGGAAGAAAAAGGATTTGCCACTTGATAAATACATAAGTAATAAATCTTTATGAAAGTTAGGTATTACTACTGTGTCTTGTAATTATTCTACTGAAAAATGACACTTGATTCAGGATACACTTACATCTATAATCTATCGAGGTTTGTATTAAAAATTAGGAATGTTTGTTTGGGTGGTTTTAAAAATAAAATTAAAGAAAAAAAAGACACTGTTGTTTGGGGTTTTTTTCTTGAAGAAACAGAGGTTAAAATTTTTAACCAGAATAAATTCAATATTCTAACAAAACTGCTGGTAAAGGGTCAGGGTCTGTTGTTTACTAATAGCTGCAGTGTTTGTCACTGAAGTGTTCAAACAAAGTGACTCCACTCTGAAACTAGCTTTCTTTTTAATTGCTTGAACAACTGACATCCACAGATGTCCACAGATCATCTACATATAAGCAAGCATCTTAATACTGTCTTTCACAAAGTGTGTATATTTACAAAAGATTTATGCCAACATCACTTAAAATGTCATAGGATTTCCTTTTAGTCATTTTAAGAGGTATATTACCTCTTTATAGGTTTACAGTGACACAAAAGCACTTAAAAGCTACCAAGAATTGTCCTGGTTATTGGGTTTGAGCATGTGTACTATATTATTTTTTCCTGCAGTTTGATGGCTTTATAAATGTTGATGAATTTTCGTTTAAACAATTAACACAAATTATATTACTTTTAAATGGTTCTACTGATAGTCAATTTGTTTCTTAAGCCAGATGTTCCAAAATTACCCCATCTAAAAATCTACTGAAGGTAACTGATAATCTAGCATCAATGCAAAAGTCAAGTTTAAATTTGTGGTGTTAGATATTTTGTGCTTTTAAAACAGATACATAGAATAACAGCTTCTCTTTCTGAATTTATGCTGTAGTGAATTTACAGTCAGGAAAAAAAAAAAACCCTTAGCAGATATATAAAAGTATTACCTTTGCCATTCATTTATTGTAAGGGTTGCTATCCAATTTGCATATGAATCTATCCATGTAATATTAGAATTTATTTTCATTCACCTGAGGTTTTGAAATGAGATACAGTGGAGCCAAACTAATTTCATTATTCTACTAAACTGGGTGGCTTCAGTAATTCTTATTCCTTTGTTAGAAAACAGACTGAAACTAATAATTACATTTAATACATAAATAACACTTGAATTATCCTTGAATAAATATCATATGATGTTTGATAGAATTTAAATAGCTATTAAAATATTTCTAGCATTTTCTTTACAGTAAGCTATACCTGACAAGTCTTCAGAAAATGTTAATTTAAGATGGCTGTAACATTTTAATTACAGTCTTCTTAACAAACTGTTAGATGATTTGCTTTCCCTTTTATTTCTTAGAAACCTCTCTAGAATTTCTTTGCATACTGCAGCTCATCAGGTAAAGTTCATGTGTTTGAACATTAAACTTACATAAACAGACATTTAATGCATATATATATATAAACTTAATATACATTAAATCCATTTGTCTGTTCTTATAAAAAAAGTTCTCTGGCATATTGCAGTATATAATGCCATGGGCCGATGTGTTTAAGAAAGCATCAGAATGTGGTCTGAGGAGGTAAGTCACATAGTTCAAAAGTTGTCCAAATCTGACAGTATACAAGAAGCAGGTAATAAAGGTAGGAAAGAGCTGAGTAATTAATAATTAATCAAAATGATAACATGAAAGGAAAAGAAGCATACCTTGATTAATCAACTTCTCATCTCTCATCCAGTTGCTAAAAATAAAGTGAACACCAGACTACATGCATTGCTACAGTGAATATATAGCTAAAGGACTCTGACATACTTTTGACTGCATACTTTGCTTATTTGTTTTTTTTAATACAATAGATAGTTTAGCAAGGAACTTCACCTAAACCAGATCTAGCTAGCTACCTGGTTAGGCCTAATATTTAGAGATACAGAATTACAGTACTTTCTCCTCTGTTTTATAACCACATGTATTATTACCACATTCCTATGATTTTTCAGTATAAGCTTTAAAATCCATTTGAAATTGTTGTTGCTTTGTTGGTTTGATTTGGGGTTTTTTGGGGGGGTGGAAGGAAGTATCATTGTGGCCTCTTAAGTCACTGAAAAATTCACTTCAGAGGCATGAAAACAGATGTTGCAAATTCAGTCTTGGTTTTCTCCCATCTGTTGTGAAATTAAACCATTTATTACCTCAGAAACAAGCATTTTCATTCTAAAGGGATCAAATGGAACATCTTAGTAATTTCAAATGTCTCTTTCTTATTTGAAAATCAAGCTGCAAAAGCTGTCAAAATCAACTAATCTCATAAACAGTTTGAATATTTCTGTAAAAAAACAAACACAAATGGGTATGGCTTTCACCATAACTGCTATTATTGCTGTTCTTCCTCTCAAAACCTATCCTTGATGAGCGAAGCCTTCACTCAACTTCTCTGTTATTGTTTCTGAAATTAACCTCCAATCTTGCAGTATCCACTAAAAGGGCAGGTTTCCACATGGACAGTTTTTTAACTTTGATGAGACCTACTCCCCAGTCCGTAACATTTGAGTCTTGCTGAACTGAGTGCACTGAAGAACAGAATGCTTAGACTCTATTAGTTAGATACACAGAGAAAATTAAATGTTCCTTTAAGAATCGTGGTTTTGTTTGGGCTTGGGATTTTGTACCTTGTCTAATGATTGCCTAAAGTGAGCCACACAAACAGCTTTGGTGCAGAAAATAGAAACCTGAGCTCCTCACTTTAAAGCTCAGACAAAGGGCAGTCATTTTACAGTTGCTCCTCTTACTCCTTCTACCTGGCCCTACTTATCTTTCAATTTTTTCCTTCTTTCCAAAACAGCAGTTTCCATAGGAATTACAAAAATTTTTAGCTGTTTGGAAAAAAAAAAAGAAGTCATTTCATCTCTATTATGGATGACACAAATCTAATGGTAATAAATACCAAGTTAAGATTTTTTTACAGTGGAATCCTAACTAGCTCTGAATTCATACAAATTGGTTTTCTTACCAAATTATTTGAATGTTTCAAGAAGGCCATACAGTAATTTGCAGAGCTTTAGCTAAGCTTCAAATTTTGTAAGTAAGTAGGTGAATAGAGTCGTAGTTGCACAATTTTGGTATTTTTTTCTTTTCAAAGGTTATACTACTACAGCATACATTTTCTTTTAAGATAAAAAAAAAACCTTTTTACATTTACAGTTTTCAGATAATTTAGGTTGTAAGTCATCTTTCAAATATCAAAACATAATAGCAGTCCACTCTGTGATGCAATATCTGCAAGACGAATATGGCATGTTTGATACGACACAGTGACTTACCATGGTATCATTGGCATTAGTAAGGATGAAGAGACACAAGTCATAGACAGCATACATACTCACTCTGCAAAAAGGTATTTTAAAAAATTAAGAAAAAATAATGATTAAATTAGAAACTTCCAAGAGAATTAAAAATAAAGACCACAGCAAGAAAGAAACTCATTTTGAAGACTGCTTAGCCACCCACACAAACATGTTAAAAAGATTGCCATTTTCTGCTTGTGTAATGCAGAGTTCCTAGAACATCATGTATATATCATATAACCAGTGTATGCTACCAAATCTACTACTATGAAGGTTGGCACCTTCATATTAAATTGTTGTTAATAGAATTTAATAGTGCTTAAACAGTGCTACTGAGATGTTCAACATCATAAAAAGCACCACTAAGGATGATCAGGAGATTTTCACTTCAATTAGTTGTTATTGCTAAATATATATATATGTATATATGTAATCTTTATATATTCTTTTGCCAAACCCAAAACTACTTCACAGAAAAGTAAGTTTTCTGGTAACCTATTTATTAATGTTTTGTAACTGCAAAATATTTCTGCATATCATATTTTAAATTTCTTTTGCTCCTCAATGTAGGTTAATTAAAGTGTTTTTTTTAAAAAAGTGGTTGGATAAGGTTTTTCCCAGCTGTCCATTTTCAATTTTCAAAATAATTTCTGCTATTATCCATTAATGTTGTCCTTTATTCTTCTATGAATAAGTATATATGTACATGTACACTCCTATATTTGAATAGTTTTTAAATGGCTATAAACCCTTGTTTTGCTCTTTGGAAACACAAATCAGAGGTTATACAGTTTCACCCTTGTGCTGGCTTTGGCTGGGATGCAGTTAATTTTCTTCATAGTAGCTTGTATGGGGATACCTTCTGGATTTGTGCTGGAAACAGTGTTGATAACACAGGGATGTTTTCGTTATTGCTGAGCAGTGCTTACACAGAGCCAAGGTCTTTCCTGCTTCTTACCCCACCCCACCAGCGAGGAGGCTGGGGGTGCACAAGGAGTTGGGAGGGGACACAGCTGGGACAGCTGACCCCGACTGACCAGAGGGATATTCTGTAACATATGATGTCATGCTCAGCAATATAAAGCTGAGGGAATAAGAAGGAAAGGGGGACATTTGGAGTGACGGCATTTGTCTTCCCAAGTAACCATTACGCGTGATGGAGCCCTGCTTTCCTGGAGATGGCTGAACACCTGCCTGCCCATGGGAAGTAGTGAACAAATTCCTTGTTTTGCTTTGCTTGTGTACAGAGCTTTTGCTTTACCTATTAAACTGTCTATCTCAACCCATGAGTTTTACCATCACTTTTACCCTTCTGATTCTGAACCCCATCCCATTGCGGGGAGAGTGAGTGACTGGCTGTGTGGTGCTTAGTTGCTGGCTGGGGTTAAACCGTGATACAACTGCTTTTGAAAAAGACAGATTTTTTTCAAAAATAAATTAACTTCTGTGGTCTAAGTCTGACATTTTGCATTATTTCTACATACTAGTAGGTGGTTTAATTATAAATCAGAGTAAGAACATAGAAGTAACATTCTCAAGGGATTATTACTATAATCCCCTAATAATATTGCTCTGCAATTATCAACTGCTAAACTATATTAATACTTCAAAAGAAGCATTGATAAGAGAAAGAGTACATGGGTTTCTTTTGGTGAAGCAGTGAATCTCTGTGTGTGAGCTAAAACCACACTAGCATGACATCATCAAGGTGATATTTTCTTGCAGCAGGCCAGTTGTGTCTATATTGATTGCAAACAAGTTTAAAGCATTCTAGTCTTGAAGGCAAAGTAACTTTCAATTTTTAAATTCTCATTAAATGAGCAGCTTTTTCTGAAGAAAGGAGGTTAAGGCTCACACACACATAGAGTATGGCTAATTTTTGGCAGTAAGTCTCAAATCACCCAAATGACATAAAAACTGCCACGAGATGATTTGTGTAGTTAAAAACATTAATTTTTAAGTGCTAAAACTAAAAGACAGAAATATTCTTTGTCTGAAATAGTGGTTTGGGTAACTCCCATCTTCTGTTGCCATGCTTCTAAATGTTTTTTCAAACAGTAAGAAACTCATATAGGATTTTTTGTTAGAATGGTTTAGGTGGACTAAAATGCAAATGATAGTCTTGTACTGATAAGTTAAGATTCAAGATTATAGCAGAATTGAAAGAGACTCTGTTTCCACTTTAGAAGAGTCTCGGTGGAGGGAAGAAAGGCCAATCCAGTCAAAGTCATTACTAACCAATTACCGTTATTTTTAATTTAGGCCCTGGTTTCGTTTTCAGGATTATGGCTACCTGTAGTGTAGGTATTAGGAGTAATTGACAGTGGTCCATTGTAATGCACCTTCAGAGGGCTTCAAATTTCGTACTAATTTGAAATCTATGATCAAATATATAAAATGGAGAGGTATCACATTTCTCTACCAAACCCTTCAGAATGTGTAATTTAAAAAAAAAAAAATCAAAAAAGGAAGAAAAATAATTAAGTAAAAAATCATAATAATTTCAAAAATAATCTATTGTTAAAAGGTAAACCTGCTTTATGTGTATAATACATTTTACAGATAACTACATATTGCATTTCTATTTTGCAAATACTTTTTGTATTTATAATTTATATTAAATTTATGTTAAATTTCTTCCCTTTATCCTTTCCCCTTCAAGTCAAATAAGCAATTGGTATTACTAGGTCAATTCAAATACTGATGTAATTTACAGGTTCCAGCATGAATCAGGAGTCTTTCATAGTTGCAGATATGAAAGGGACTCTCAGCAAAAGTCTTGCCCAGCTGGGGAGTTGTGATGGTCTGACAAATTATAGTCAATGTCTCAAACATTTGTTGAAGAACTTTGGTGGAGAAAACAGCCTCTGTAAAAACACTGGAGTTTTGTGAACAGGACAATGTGGCTGAAGGAGAGGGCCTTATGGAGGGTGGGACTGCACTTCTCTAAAGCCACAATTCCTTATCTTGGGAGACCAGGAGAAGGAGCACAGTGTATGCACCTGAGGAGGGGGCCCCATGGACTGTGCTTCTATCTTAAGCAGTCATGCCAGTGGGGAAAGAGAGGCGACTCCCCAATGAACCCCCCCCAAAGCTCACCGACCGATTCCAGAGAACCCTGGGAACAGGAACTGCACATGTCAAGACCACCGACTAACACACTATAAAAGAAGGGAGAACGAGTTCTCAGTGTGTGCCTTCCAGAACTGGATCTCTACGCTGCCTGGACCAATGCTGGACCCAGGACTGGTGAAATTATTTTCTTCTTTTTCTTTCTTTCTTCCTTTCTTTTCCACAGTCCCTACACCTCATCCTTTTAAACATAAACCGTTGACCAAGTCTGAGACTAAGAATGGATCTAGCCACTCCTGAGCTCCTCGTTGAGAAGGAATCCAGAAAGGAAGGGGGTCTGCTCTGAACCTCATGACTCAACGGGAGGACTCTCCTTCTGACAGTTTCATGTTCCTTTTTCTGCTCATTTTTTCTACGCCTCCCTTCTCTTTTCAAACAGCAGCTTAATAACATGCTGCAAGGTTCATATTGATAAGTTCACTTGTACATAGGCAAGGTTAGTTAGGTTGAGTAAAAGTTGATGTTTGAACTCCCCTGGTGTCGTTTCACCTTAATTCTGACAAAGGAAATCCACAAACCTGAGTTGCTCCAAATTCAGGACATGACAGTAGTCCTACTACATGCTGTACGTTTTCTATTCAATGGAGAGAAAGGTCTCTCATGCAAAAATTCTGTCTAAAATCTCTCCCAGGTGCCAAGAACTTTCTGTTGATGTTGGTAGGCCAGATTCCTTGGGTCCTGATTTGGTCCAATTTTGCATTTGCAAAGCAGGATTTTCTTATTCTCCTTCTCATCTTTTGTGACTTGATTAGCTTTGTTTGTGCCCTCCCTCCATTATTCTCTACATGCCCTGTAGAAAAGCTCATCTCACCTCAGCAAAAGTATTTATAAATATAGCTAAAGACTCTTCTCATGAGGAGGCTGCAGGGCCCAAGCACCCCAGTCAGGCTGACCTGTCTCTCTGT
Organism: Elanus axillaris; assembly: GCA_026212715.1. Classification (NCBI taxonomy): domain Eukaryota; kingdom Metazoa; phylum Chordata; class Aves; order Accipitriformes; family Accipitridae; genus Elanus; species Elanus axillaris. The sequence goes on from JANZLQ010000031.1 coordinate 24,795,929, forward strand.
GTGCCAGTAGGCTACAAATTTCTTGTATAAAATACCATGGTGGTTCCCTCTTAAAGTTGGAAAGATGCACTGCTTATTCCTACACATTCTTTCCCTGAAATATAATTTAAATAAGGGAGAAAGGAAAAAAAAAAAACCAAACAACTATGATATGGAAATTAGGGTATGGTATCCCTAGGAAAACAGCAGATAAAAGGTCTGGTATTCCAGTACATAGGAAGATGGCACATCTGAAACTGTACAAAATGGCTGTAGTGTATATTTGACATTTGCAAATGTTTTCAAACTCCAGGTAGAGGCATCTGTCCAATCTATGGATCTAAAGACCATTATGGTCTCAATAAATGATGCTGCCTTTTGTAGGTAGACCTACTTCAGTAGTAAGTTTTACCTATCCCACCTAAAGCTGTCAAGATGTACAAGTTGTGTAAACACATGAGACCACACTTTATTATGTGAATAAAAGCAGGCAAATATGTTACCAATGTTAATAAAATTACAATACATGAGTATATATGCTTTCTTTAATTCTTCTAACAGTGCAACTTCAGTGTTCTCTTAATGAAAGTGTTATAAATACTAGATGCATATATATATTCAGTATATTCAAATGTGTATATGTCTAAATTTAAAGTAAATTACTCTCTACAAGTATTTGACAAATTTTATAGGTAGGATATTGAAATAATTATTCTATTAGTCCTAAATTTTAATTTTATAATTATGGAACAAAGGTCTTGAATTTTTGCTTTGTCATCCAATCAAATTATTCTAATTTGAGTGTAGCTACAAAAATATTTTTTAATTTGAAGGAAGAAGTAACAATAAGATGAAATAAAACCAATCTGGACTCTAAATACAAAATTACTTTGAGGAAAAAAAAAAGATAACCAAGTAAAACATTCTGACTCTATTTCTTTTTATTTACAACCACTAACTGAAAACAATAAATTAATTTAAGAATTAATTATAAGACATTTTAGCTATCCTCATTTGGTTTTGTTGCATTCATTTCTGCTTATTTTGTTGGGTTTTTTCCCCTAGCTGGTAAATCAGACATGATGCATCTTTCAGCAATTTTTCATTGACCCTGTAGGGTTGTTAGGGTCAAATAGTGAATGTCATTGTTTACATTCCTCACCAGTATTATTTATTTGATGATATTTATTACTTTGTAAGCAATTTAGATTTCTGACCTGTACTCAAATGAGTTACTTAAAAAAGCAAGAATGCTATTGCTCCTACAGACCTAGATTTTAAAACACAACAACAAACACCCCCGCCCCGCCCCTCGCAAATCTGTCCACTTACCCAGTCATGCTACATTACAGACAGTACATTAATTGTTTGGAACATGAAACAGGAGATCAAAGTGTCATTCCCCTCACACACACACTGCCCTGAGTATTAGCTCATATCTTGGTCATGCTGCTCCCATTGACACACTAACAGCTGAGAACCTCCTTTTCCCTTCATGCTGCAATTGTATACTCTGCATGATGCACAGAACCCAGTGCAGCTATGCTGAGGTCCTGATGCAACAAGGTTTATGCGTATTTACCTTAGCTTGACACCTGAAAGAGTTAAGTACCTATTTAATATTTAGTACAGAGATACTCTATTCACTTTTCTTATTTGAAGGAAATAACCCAAATGCCAGATTTTTTTCTTTTGTATGAGAGTTCATAAAGTCTTTCTAATTAACAAGTGGTTTATATCCAATAAGATTCTGATACCTATTGCTATACTGCTGCTTATACTCAGAAATTTCTGTTTTCCTTCTTTAAAACTTCTATGCCCTGAATATTTTATGGATACAGTAGAAAAAGCAGTAGTAATTGAAAAGAGACAGTATTAAAGGGACAAGGCATCCTCCCTGTCCTGATAATTACTGGTCCATAAATTGTGGACATAACAAAATGTGTTGAAGGGATTGAATAATCTGACAACTGAAAAGGAAAGCAACTTTGTTGCTCTCAGCTCATTATATTCTCACAAATCATTGCCTATTTCACAGATATTGACAGTTATTACTGTGGCCAAAAATGTCATCATTAAGTGAGAAAAATAAGTGTAAAGTCACTTTGTCATTCTCTGTAAGTCTTATGAACAATCTGAAATCACAGATTTTTACGAACTTTCAGCTGAGATGGAATACCTTACTCTTAACTCTGAAACCTATTAGCATTAACTTCATAAAAATCCAAAGCAAACAAAATGCCAACAAGCATTTGATATTGTGCACCAGATCCATTCAAGATAACTCTCTTATCCTTCTGTGTAGAGCCTCTCACTGAAATAAGGATGCTATTTTCCATGAGTTTATTCCATTAACACATTTTTTTCCATGTGAGCATTTTTTTAAAATCAGATAAATATATGAAAAATAAGTAGACATCCAGATCAGATTTCTCAGCGGGGCAAACAGATTAACTCATTATCACTACTTTAGATGGAAGCTGTCTTTCTCTGTATTAAATACTGAATCTGGTTTTGGTAATCACTGAAGTGAATATATCATTCTGATCTTTTTTAATATCTCTACAGTACATCTTCTTTTACCTCTGAGACTATGCTTTGAAAAGTGGTACCAATCTTTTAGTAGTAATAATGTAATGAAATAACATGAACTGATTTATAATGGTATGCTCCAAATGATCAGGGATACTGCTAAAAGCACAGCTTCGGAAAATCATAAACACCTTTGTAACCTGTGCTTTCATGCAAATGTTTAAAAAACTATTTCCAAACCCTATCATTTCTGTTTTAAGGTTTCTAACAAATCTTCTCACTGCATCTGAAGTTATGTTTCAGAAGTCATCTATTCCAAGCACAATTACTTTCAAGAGTTTTTTGTTAATGACAAGCCTTATCTCAAGTAAATGTTCTGATGTTACAGCTATTAAAAATTTATATACCTTATACTCAGAGATGTTGGAAATGTTCCTCACCCTTTTGTCAGGGAGATACTCATGTACACTCTTTGCAGTCAATTAACAGTTAAACCTACCTGGCTCTTTCAAGATAGGAATGAATTTTCTAATTATGGCAAGTGACTGAAACTGACTGCAGCAGTGTAGTGCAGGAGATGAGATAATGCCCTATCAAATCACTTTGTATTGGACATTATAGGAACATCCAGGGCTGAACTTCCATTCAGCAGAAGTCATCCAAGAAAAAAAGATATAATGAGAGACTTCATCTTAGAGCAGTATGCTTCTCAGCAAGAGAAGACTGATATTCACCTAACAGACTACTGCTTATTTCCTGGGAGATATTTGAATTGACTTCAGAGATAGGTGACTTGTTATTCCACTAGCCGAGGAGAACACAGAAAAAATATTGAAACCAAGCTAGAATGAGAGCTAAAGGAGAAGGAGGTACTAAATTTTTTCTTTGTCTGCCTCAGAAGAAAGCAATTGTTTTTTTCCATTTCCTAATCTTTGTATTTTATTAAAATAAACTGATTTTACTTAAAAGTTCACTCTAGTGCTGCCAGGCTCTTGGTCATCTAACAGTCCAGAGCTGAAAACAGGGAATGGATTCTCAGCTGTGGAAATCTGCATCTCAGGAATGAGTCTTCTGTAAGTCTCTTGGTCTGCATCCACTAGGATGCAAGGATGTGATTGCTTGGTCTGATGACACAAGGTACTGAACAAAGACCGGAGTGTACCCCTGAGAAGTGCAAACTGGAGTTTTTTTGAGACTGTATGCATCATCTGTATGAGTATCACTGAACATTAGCAGGAAAATATATCACCAAGCGAGTGGCAATAAAAATAGACTTTCCAGAAACCTGGGAAATAAGAATACATGTAGAGGAAACTAGATAATATTTAAAAAAACCATACCAACAATGCCAAAATGTAAATAACAGAAATGGAAATAGTAGTGGCAGTTGATAGTTCTATGAGCAAGGAAGGTAACCCAAAGGCTTACAGGACCACAAAAAGTTAGTTAATTCTTACACCCATTTGCAGAGAGAGTTGATCAATCTCCCCAGGATTCTGGAAAGGTAGCCTGGCTGCTGTCAGTGATCAGCTGACCTTGCTGTAAGGAATCGGGGACCCAGCTGCCAGTGACAGTGTGACTTAGTAGTGGGACTCGTGATGTGAGCTGGGATAAACCTTTTTCAGGAGAGATCATAATAATATTGCATGATAGCTATGTTGAATTGGATATACTTCATGCAGACTCCTGAACCTAAGAAAGCTGAGACACAAAGTGGTTACTGTGGGATTTCTTCCAGTCTTCTCAGGAGTTCACTACCAACACACCATGGAGTGAATTGTAGTAAAAGTGCTCACTTGTGAAACAAATCCATCTGTTGCATCCTACTCCTTCTTTGACTGCTGTGATTCCCTGCTAGCTTTGGATGCCCATTGAGCCCTTTTGTCCCTGCCCAACTGAGCTTACCCTACCAAGCCTACATGCCTACCTCCCCCTTTAACTTGACACATGGCTAGTACATATTCACTGTAATGCTCTTTCTACTCACAAACTCCTTTCCAACTGTATATTAATGCAAAGGTAAAGACAAGTATGTGTGGTGTCCTTGTTTTTGTACTGGTAGTAAACCTTCAATGACAGTTCCACAGTGCTGCCTCAGACTACCCACTACACCTAATCTTGGTCCAAGCTTAACTAGAAGGACCTTCTGACAGTCTGATTGTATACCTCTGGAGAGAGGGAGTGCACTGTCAGTGTGAGAGCTGCCTGTGAAGGAGGGGGAAAGTGAGCAATGGATCCTGAATGTGAGAAACAGAGATGGAACATGAGATGGAATAGAGACATCGAAGTCAGGAATTAAATATTGAGAGGGTATCAATACAAGGTGAGACACAGATGCCTAAAAGAAAAAGAAGGGGCTAACAGGGCAAGTACATTAGCAGGCAACTGGACTACATACTCCAGAAGGTTTCTCCTACTCATACTGCTATGGAAAAAAGCTGGCAAATTCAGTTAAATGTTTCTGCATTCAATTTTTCCCCCCATGCATTTTAGAGGGATGGTAGTAAATTATTATCTTTTTCTTCCAGATTTTTGCTACAGCTTTGATTTTGGAAGGAATTACAGCCCTCTTTTGATTAACATTCTTATTTGAACTACTATTTAAATAAATTGAATATTGTAAGTAGCACTCTGAAATATATTTGCATATGATATATTGAAGTCAACTGAATAAATATTTCAGAGTGTCATAAAAAGAACAGGATTTCAGTTTAAGGAGAAATAATGTAGGGATTTTCTATTATTATTATTATTTTGACACTCTTGCTCTGTCCAAGAAACCATTTAGCAAAAGTAAAAGCTCCAACAGCTACTTTATTAGTCTCTGCCTGTTGCTGAGTAGAGATGTATCGAACTATATGAGCATAATTCACAGAAATAACTGTTCAGGAGGAATGTTGATACCTTGTTATTTCTGCTTCCATTGTTTTATTTGCTTTATGCTGCTTAATAATCCTTGTCATGGTATTTTTCATTATTTATAAATGTGATAGAGCAGGCAACATATTCTGTTCTATGGGGTCCAGCTTTCACATGGATCCTTAAGCCAGAGGGGAAAAAAAATAGATCATGCACATCTATAAAACTAGAAATAGTTGCAAAATTGGACTGCTTATGTTTCATTCTTGTCTCGGTTCTATTTTTAGCTGAAGGATAGTTTCATGCCATTCCATTTTCTTTCCTTGTTTCAGCAGTTATTTTTTAAGATTATCTCACTTCTGGATTTTTTTTTTCCTTTTAGAGTGGTGTACCAAAACGGGATGTCAAAGTTCCTGAAAGATAACAGTGGCCACCCTGTTGCATTCACTGGTCAATCATGGTTCAAAGCAAAGGGAAGAGAATGACCAGTAAATCAAACAATTTCATATTACTGATAGTATTACTCTGTGAGGTAAAAACACTCATACAGTGATAGTATGTCTTTAGTAATTTGAAATGCAAAGTTTGTATGGGTTTTCTTATCTAAAAATCCTAGTACAATGAATTATTAAATGCATGTGCATATATGCACAGTCCATATGTTCATGTGTATCATGTCAAATATGAAATATTTTGTAACTGATGTGAACACCAAACTAGGTCACTGAGTTTGCTCATCTGAACTTCTTATATAACCTCAAATTCTGAGAGAAATTGAGACCTTTGTAAAGAATTTGTTAAAAAAAGGCACATAGAGAAACCTTACTGTGTTTTTCATTATATCAAAATCTACCAGTGCTCCTCACTATCAGGGAAGTTGCCTACTTGTAAATGCATCTACACAGTTTGAAATATATATTGGAGCTTTCTGCTTTCCTATTCCCAGTGCTACTGTAGCTGAAATATGGGAGGCAAATCCTGACAGTGACAATGTTCACAAAGTCAAGAACTTGTTGATCCCCTTCTCTTGATTGCGTATTTGGGAAAGAGTAGCCTTTGGAAGAAGCAGAGAAAAAGAAATATTCAATCCATTTGTTACAAAGGTATTAGAAACAATTGATAAGGAAAAACAGTAGTAAATTGATAGTTGGCTTGGAACAGTTTACTTTAGGTGTTACTTAGTACCATTGTACTAGGGTTTTAGGAGAGTGCACAACAAAAACAAGAGGAGGGAGTGCTGAACCCATTGGTATGCTGGGAGATAAGAACATCAAGTCCAGAAAGGAGGACTTACAGGGGCTTTCAGCATCACTTGTGGTTAGCATAGATTTGCATAGCAGGAACATCCACAGTACATGGTACAGTCACACTGTTGCACAGTCTTGTCACTGAGACTGATGCTGGATCTTCCACACTCCAATGAGTAAGTTAATGATTTTTATCAAAATTAATCTAAAACTGCATTAATGTAAGGTTTAGCATGAAGGATAGATAAAGCTTCAAATTATCTCTTGTGTGTCTTAGACTCATCAGACTAGCCCAGTTTTAGCAACTGAAGTGATGACTGATTCTTACAAGAGCAAAATATATTGCTCTCTGAACATTGCTGATGCTGCAAGATACTTCTGAAGGCCATCTAGTCCAACCCCCTCCTCAAAGCAGGGTCAGACAGAGCAGGTTGCTCCAGTTGGAGGTTTCAGTATCCAGTTGCAGTATCTCAAACGATAAAGAATCCACAATCTCTCTGAGCAACCTGCTCCACTGTTTGATCGCACTCACAGTTAAAAAGTGTTTTCTTATGTGTAAGTAGATCTTTCTGTATTTCACTATGTAGCCATTACTTCTTGTCCTGTCACTGGGCACCATGAAGGAGAGTCTGGCTCCTTCTTCTTTGCTTCCCCCATCAGGTATTTATACACATTGATAAAATCCTCTCTAAGCCTTCTGTGCTCCTCATGTGTCATATGCTCCAAGCCCTTAATCATCTTTGTAGCCATTTACTAGACTCACTCCAGTATCTCCCTGTCTTTTGTACAGGGCAGCCCTGCACTGGACCAAGCACACCAGATGTGTCTCATAAGGGCTGAGTAGAGGGGAAGGTTCATCTCCCTCAACCTGCTGGCAATAGTCTGTCTAATGGAAGCCAGGAGGCTGTTGGCCTTATTTGTCACTGCTGGATGACAGCTTGGTGTCCACAAGGAGCCCAGGTACAGGACTTTGCATTTCCCTTTGTTGAACTTCATGAGATTCCTGTCACTGTATTTCTCCAGCCTGTCAAGGTTCCTATGAAGAGCAGCACAACCTTCTGGTCTATGAACCACTTATCCTAGTTTTCTGCAAACTTGCTGAGGGTGGACTCTGTCCCATCATCCATATCATTAATTGAGATACACCACTAAGACTTTAGTTTTCTAGACCCATCCCTGCATGGTTGGACAGTGTCTCTATATTCTTCCTGGATCACCTGTCCCTGCTTCCACGTATTGTATGCTTCCTATGTTTTAATTTTGTCAGGACTACTTGTTCATCTATGCAGGCCTCCTGCCACATTTGTCTGGCTTTCACACAGGGGTGGACTCTTCTCGAGCTTGGAGGAGGTTACCCTGAAAAATCAACAAGCTGTAATTATGAGTATTAGGTGCCTAATACCCCAATCTGAAGACATTCCTAAAATTATCTTTGCATTATGTGTTTTAAAAAGTGAGGAAAACAACAGGTTAAATTACTTTTTCCATCCACTGATATCAATTGCACAATAATTCTCTACATTATTTCCTAGTTATTTTTTCATGAAAATTCCCGCTTCCTGGCAGAAAAATCTGGTAATTTTATTAACGAATTGTTAACATCAATATCTGATCTTTGAGATGTTTCTTCATATTAAATCTAAAACCTCTGTATTTTAAGGGGATTAAAGAGGTTAACTGAACCCTTTTGTGCTTACTTTTGGTGTTGTAAGTTCTTAAAAAAAGATCCTATTTTTTTTATATTCCCTGTGCATGTCATTCTGTATTAAAATAAATGTATTAAATTTACTGAAATGAAATTTGGTATTTTTCAATCATTTGGTTTCAAAAGCAAAAATCTTAGGTTTGCAAATAAGTTTGTTGTAAACAATGTTTTGACAAGATTTGACAAAGACTAACCTATTGCATTTTTTTTGCCATGTGATTGCCAAAAAGATATAGATTCATTGTTTTTTGACTAAAGGAATGAAAGTTGTGAATGAGAAGAACAGTAAATGATGAATAACAAACCCATAAAATTGTTCATGAATGCTGGGGTTTTTGCATGCCAAACTAAATATTCATACATAGAACAGTAATTTCCTAAATATTCATGTTGAACAAAAACTTCTCTGCATGAGTGTTTGCTAGCAATGAATATTAAGGAGCAGGAACATGATCTACAGAAACAGCTGTGCAGAACTGAAGCAAATGTTCACTTAACCCTATTTTTGTAGTAGCTGTACAGCTCAATTTATCAGGAATCTTTCACTCCTTAGTGCTTCATCAAGACACATATATATATAGCGGGACCTCTTCTATTCCTTCTACCCAGTTCTGCCAGTTACTGACATAAATCAGTTTTACGTCTTTGCACCACCTCAGTGTTGTTCAGGACTTGACGTCTCAGGAAAGCAAGCAGAGGGTAACTAATTTTATTTCCAAACTGCTAGGTTGGAATCAGACGAAGCATTTTGTAACATCCAATGCCGTTCACTTTCTTGTCACAATCGTTAAGGACAAAGGTTCTCAGTGCACTATTACTTATTTACAATATTGAAACACGGCATTTTTTGTGAGTTTAATTTGTATAAGGGAAGTCAAACTCTTGGTATTAAGGAGGAAGAGATTAATGCTGTCAGGCCAGGTGCATTACAACACTGATCCTCCAAAGGGCTTGATAGAGGTACGTTTGATTTGCTTGAGTGATTTCAGCAATTTAAGATTGAACATGACCTTACAAAAAGAAAAAAACAGCCAGTGAATAAATGGATTGCCCATATAGTATATTTGAAACAAACTGGAGGAGTAGATAATTGAAAGTATAATTGTCCTTTCTTAGTAGTTGTATTTTGGAAAAGTATACGAATGCTTCTGCCTTAGTGATCCAATACACAGAGTTGTTTGTTCGGGTTTTTTTTTTTTTTTTGAAAGTGGAGGCTGCCACAAGTCTATTGATTTCCTATATGATTGCATGCATTTTTTATCAGTGGATTCTTGGATAAAACAAAGTCTTGGGAATAGTCAAGGTTTTCAGTCAGCTAATAGGGTAGTTTAAATGAAAAGTAATATCTTGAAATACATATAGTTCCATTCTGCATGTAGTTCGATTTTAAGCAGTTTAAATGATCTCTAAATATTACCATCACTAGTTTACAGTCTGCATGAAATATGTTCATTACATGTGTTATTTTTAAATGTTCAAATGCCCATTGTGCTATCAATCTACTGCTACAGATTTCAGTCAAAGTCAGTAGCAGAAAAGTCATAAAGCAAATGTGATACTTTGAAACTAGAACTGAGAGGTGTTGTGGTAGAAGGATCCTGCTGGATCCCTACAAGAGATGAATAGAGCACTGCAATTTCTGGGATCCAGCCTAGCTAGTTTCCCTAATCAGTCTACTGATTTCACTATTTTTACAGGTAATTATCTAGGGTACTTCTAGGAAACACTCTTAAGACAGAGATTTTATAAGGACTTTGATTAAAAAGAAAAAGCATAATGTGTAATTACATTGACAATAACTTTGATAGTTCTCATAGATTTCAAACATGAACAAAGAATTTTAAAATATTCCTTGTATTAAAAGGCATCAATTGTCTTCAGATCCTGAAGTGGTCAAAAGGAAAAAAAAAGACTATGCATCTAATTTTTTTTTATTCTACTTTGGCATTGAAACTCTTCAAAAGATGCATTGTGAAATGTTTTCAACAAATATGTCCTTTTGTAACATGTTTGTTTAACTACTTTGCTGAGACTGGTCAGTTTTCTTGCCTACAGAAAGTCTATTTCACCTTGTAAGTCTAATTTTATATACACAAACATCTAACTTATTTCAAATAAAAGAGAGAAAGGTAGGGAAAAAGTTAAAAATATACTGCAAAATGACAGAAAAAAAGTTAAAAGAGCAGGTTTTTACTGCATCTTCCCCTTTTGTGAATACTTTAACACTACTGTCTCTACATTTTGTTAAAATACTACTGAATGATATAATACAATTGCTTTTCAATCACATTTCAACATTACTATTTCAGATTGTCCCCTATACATAAAACTAGCAATTATTGCTTTCATATTTTTACTTGTAGCACATTTTGTTAAAATTATAATGGCCTTTTATAGTACGAAAGAACATTTGCTTTTCACAGTTTGAGTAGCTCTGAGATTTTTCTGCACTTTACCAAATTACTTTTTCATGGTCCTGGATGGATAATCCAAAATTTTCAAATAACCACTTTAAGGTATGTGACTGCAAATATCCATTAAGAAAACCAAACTTCCTACAATACAAGAGGACTTCCTATAATTCTCTTAGTGTATATTTAAAAGTAGTTTAAGAATTGAGGGCTATGTCAGGTTACTTTTAAGAAGATGTAGATCAAACCTTCTAGAAACATATTAACACTAATAAGAATGAAAGTGATTAAATATTTGATTTACTATTTCACTTCTGAAAATACCGAGGTGATCTATTAATCTACTACAAATACAGATTTAATTACAGTTTTAAATGATGTCCTTTCAGCCTGGGGACTGTTGTTAGCTTTTTGTCAATGAACAAAACCTAGAAAAAAGTTTTCAGTAGAATGAGTCCATGAGATCCTTTATAGAAATCAATATAATATTCATTACAGAAAATGTTTAAAAGTTTTATGTAAAATAGATAGGAAATATTGTGCCTTAAAGTAAATATTTCTATTTAACTGGCACTCTGGTTTTCAGCACAACTTAGCAGCATTAGACTCAAGAAGCTTTGATCTTACAAACTCCTTGTGGTGTCTGATCTAATCTGTGCTTTCCTTTAGCTATAAACAACCTTATTAAAATATTGACAGTTAAAGTGTTTACAAAAAAAAAAAAAAAACAAAAAAAAAAAAACAAACTGATGGAAGGATTATTACCTACACATATGAGTCGGATGGGTTAATTTTAAAGATTTTGCGTATATTTTCTGACACTATTAACTTATTTTGTAATTCATTGTGAAGACTCAACAATTGAAAAGAAAATACAGTTTCTCCTTGCTTAGGTGGTGTTTACATTAAATCATTTTTAGCACAGAATAAAAAGGTACTTTGTGCTGAGCCAAAAGCTCTAAACAAAAGAATCGCTAGAAAATTTAAAAAGGCAAGATGAAATGCAAGAGAAGAGCTCAATTGATTCATTTAATCATACCTAAGGGTTGCGAAGTCACCCTACAGACCGAATGACTGTTTACTAATAGATTTTGACAGGTACTTTCACTGAATACTACACCCATTTTCTAACTTTATCTTAAGTCCTACTTCCAGTGAAACCAACTGCTCCAGCTGATACAGGACGCATAATCAATTTGGGAACACTGCTTAAGCCTGCCCACATGTAAATTAAATTTCTAGACTGGAAGAAAAATTAAAAACACAAAACAGAAAGGCTGCAGGAAATCTGTTGGAAGTATATCTATATAGCTGCTGCAGTAAAACAATGCAAATGGCAGGACAAAATATATTTTAAAAAAATAGCAGAGGAAGGAAGCACATCCTATATCTTCCATTTCCTGGCCTCCACGCTGTGTCATGTCTGCCTCCTCATCTAGTTTCCGGGATTATTTGGTGTACTTCTAAGTTTCAAATGGTATCCTGTTACAGGCCAGTTGTACTGAATTACAGAGCAGTGGTAGGGAGGCATTTGTCTCTCTGCCACAAGGGAGACCTTGATGCTCAGCACCAGACACACCAATCCCCAGACTCCTGCTGCAGTATGTAGAACAGTAATTTAAATGTTTAAGGATGTGTTACTAGTACTTGCTATGTCCTCTTCAGCTATGTAAAAACTTAGCCACAGGTTTTGGTCTGAAATACGGCTTTTATCTAGAAAGTTTCAAAAGGGGAAAAAAATGCAATTAAAACAGGCTAGAACTTTTCAAGAGGGAGGAAAAGATTCTGGATCTTAAAAAATGTTAATATTCTCTTTTAAGTTCTGTAATTAATAATGGAACCTATTCTGCACTCAGCACAACCAAAGTTCTATTGGACTTTATATTTAGTGCCTGTTAAATTACATCTATAATTAATATACACAGAAAATGTGAATAAGATTAAAAATGTCAGAATTTGTTTGGAGTGGCAGAAAATTTAACATGCATTTTAGATTACATGTTTTATTACAAAGCTCTTTGTTTTATTAAAATACAACTTGAGGCTCTGTTGAGACAGATTTCTGATTTCCACAAGTTTTGACACTAGATCCTGTCTCAAGATTGAAGAGCAAACACTGACTGCCTTGTTGCTAAAGAGTTTACAGTTTTCAACAGCCCTAAGAGTCAGTTGCCTTCTCTGTACTAAATAACTGTGGGAAAGATACTATGGTTTATTTATTAGGCATGCATAATGAGACTACTACCCTTGGTGGAATGGTATCTCAATTCTCCCCCATCCCCCTCAGATGAATAAATAAGATTTCAGGTTTAATTTTTTCAAGCATAAGAGAAAACATGCTAGTTGACTACTTAAACTGCTCAAATAGATTTTTGTGCTAGTTTACTGTAGAACTACATTTACATCAGTATCCTCCACAATCATTTGATTTCATGCAGTTCTTGCAATGTCGAGTAACAGACCCTAATGTTGATTATTTACTGTAATAAAAAAAATAAATTAAAAAATCTAATCATAGCAGAAGGAGTTAACAGAGGAAGAGGTGGCTTCCCTCCCCTATTGAGATTATCATTATTGGCTGAAAAAATTATAACTTTCTGTATATAACTTACTTTTAATAAAAGTAATAAAAAGTAATTTTCTGCATAGTCTTATAAATTCCATTGATAACATTAATCATTAATAGTCTTTAATAACACTAGTTTCTGAACATAATCCCATATTTTATGCTAAAACAAAACCCCTGAAATCATATCCAAAACTCAGTGAAGTCCATGGAAGTTCTCCGAGGAATGGATCATGACTCAGATCTTAGGTCAGACAACAGGTTTCCTCTGGTGGTAAACAAGTATTGTGACTTTTCCTCTTTGTCTTTAAAGCAACAGAGTAAAACAGAAGTAACTGCCTTTCGGTTCTGCAGGTAACACTCTAACTTAAGTATTTAGGGATTTTACTCACTACAGGTGACATTTTGATATCTAATTAAATTGTTCTTTAGAGAAAGAACATCATAAAGCTGACTTCAAAAGATCATGAACCTTATTAGTTAAGTACTTGTTCTTGAAAAAATGCATATTTTATGACACAAAATAGTTGGGGGGTACACTTTCAGTACAGATGAATTTCTCACAACTTGCCAAACTGCTCAAAAGGTTGCAGACAGTAGCTCATACACTATATCCATTTTTGTTTTCAGAGTGTATTATATTAGAACAAATAGCCATCATAGCAATGCCATTTTCCTGATTAAATATTATTTTTATTTTATGTTATTGTACAGTATCTTCACCTCATTATATTTTTATATTATTCTTTTATTATATAGGAGAATCCCATTAAGTCTGTTTAAATAATCTATAAAATCCAGCAGAATGTTGAGTTTCCATTTATTCACCCAGGAGAGTTCAGGCCACAGAAAAGCTTTATTTACTCAGAAACTGTAAAAAGAAAAGCATTTAGTTCAAAGAGATATGAAAGATAAGGCACCAAGGGGAAGATTACAATACTGTCTCTAACTCATTGGCCTTCCACATCTCACTCTAGCTGTTAAATATGCAATCTAAATAAAAATAGAATTGTACTATTTTTGCTATTTCAGACAAAGCAATCACAAAATTGAAAAATGTTGGACTTCTTCAGAAGTCTTGCATTTTCAGATTCACTAGGTATTTCAATAAAATCAGAACTCAGTGTTCACTCCCCATACCCTTTGAACTCATACTGTCCCCCTTTTATAAAAAAAAAAATTATACACCTTTTAATGGAAAAGAACCATGTATTACATTCAGAGTGTTGTTATTTCAGTGTTCACCTGACTCATTCTTGTGGGACATCCAAAAACCACAAAAAAGTTTGCTTTCTCATTTTTTATCTTGCTTTCTCCATACTAAATCCAAAATGGTAAATACAGGTCAATCTCTTATATTTTATATACAAAGAAAGCTGAAAACTGTAGATAGACTTAGACTCTTGATTTAAATCTGGCATTTATTTTGTGTCATAAACACATCACAAAGATGGTTCAAGGTCAGGTTGGACAGGGCTCTGAGCTACCTGATCTAGTTGAAGATGTCCCTGCTTATTGTAGGAGGGTTGGACTAGATGACCTTTAAAGTCCCTTCCAACCCAAACTATTATATGATTCTATTTTCCAAGAATTCTGATATTTTAGGTATCTTCTGACCTGTATTAAACTGTTTTGTTTTGTTTTGTTTTTTTCCTTTTAGAAAATATATATTAAATACCTAGCTTCTGGCAGAGCCAGTAATAGAACAGAGCAACCTTCCTGCATTTTCTTATGTGATAATCCTAATGTAGCATATCTGAATAAATGTCTTCCCTGATTTTAATCCCTGAACATTACTCTGTGACACAACTATCTAGACAATTTCTCTCTTCTACCTTTGTGCATTTGACACTAACCTATAACTTAAACCATCTCACTTTCTTCCGCATGTCTGCTCATTTTTTCAGAATTCAATCTATTTATCTAATTTAGCAAGATTGTGCTGACTGTAGATCCTATCTTCCAAAACAGCTGTAATCCTGCTTAGTCTGCAGATGAAAACGAAAATCCAAATGTTGCAGAATGAGGTTTAAGATTTTGCTAGTGGCTACTGTTTTGTTTTTTTCCCAATTATTATTTGGGGGTTTTGTTTCCATTTAGTTTGGGGTTTGGGTTTTGGAGCGTTTCTTTTTTTCTAATATTCACCTTGTTATTAAATTGAAATGTTACATCTATGGATAAAAGTTTTTTTGGGGTAAATAAAGTGTAGTTCAAGGTGTCTCAAAGTGGACAAAATTACTTGTCTTCTGCTTATGAAAGATCTTACAACATAGGTAAAGCACAGTCAGTTGCTCACTAGAAAAAAAATGTTACTTGTAACAGAGATTATTTTTCTTTGTTCAGAAGCACCATAATCAGAAGGAAAATCGCAGCAAACAATTCTGCCTCTTCATAAGGCCCCAAGTCTACAAAGTTCACCTTCAGTAACTCCATCTTAGTTTTGTCAGCTGACCACACATTGTGGAGCCATTTTTGTCTGGTTTTGGAATAAACATGCAGCATCAAAAGTCTAATTCCATGGTCAGTAATGCATACTTAAAGAGAGTATATGCAAGAGAAATCATATACTACAGAAAACTGTCTTTAGCCACCCTGAGGCTTAGACACTACTGAGTCAGGTGTGTTATCTTTGTGTTTAATAGCCTTCAGTGGGTTTACATCCATGAATTTGTCTATTTGGTTTCTTTGAACTCAGCTCTAAATTTTTCATATGCTGTAGCTGCAAGTTCTGTAGTGATCAAACAGGGCTGAAAAGAGGAAAATACACAATGAGGAGCAAATATACAGGGTTAAAAGGAATAGCTAGGTTCATCACTGGGTCATTAATAGATCTTATTTCATTATTCATCATATTTCGCTGGCAGTGTCAAAAAACCACAATGCAATGCAATGGTTTACAGTCTAATTCTGATATTATAACTAGGGAAAGCATGTAAATTACTATTACCTAATCAACAGAAAAATAAAAAGTAGAAGATGCAGGGATACTGTCATAAATCAAGACTAGCACTTAAGTGTCAACAGATTTCAAATCTAAATGCTAGTGCTAAAACAGCAGTTGAATTTTATTTTGAGAAACATATAACCTCAAATCCTCAAAAACCCCAAACATCAAAACAGTCTGAAGTCTGCAAGTGAAATACTGGCTCATTCATCTTGTTTGAGTCATTCTTCCCCTTAAATTATATTTTTGAGGTATTCCCTCTGAGTGCCATTTCTCTTCACATTTTCTGCTATCTCCATCTGGGGTTTGTTTACCAGAATTTGCTCCACTTCTCCCAGGCTTGAGATTCCACTAAAATAGATTACTGACATTCATTACAACATATGATATTTGTAGCCTTTACCTTCCTCATTTATCAGAGAGATAATAATGCAGAACCTTTCCTCAGAGTTCCTTTCAGTCTGTGCAAAGGTGCAAAGGAAACCAGTCACAAACCAGTCACAAACCAGTCACAAACCAGTCACAAACCACTTCTTGCAAAAGAAGTCAGTATAAGCATTTTTTTGCAAAAACAATCTCCATTCCTTCATTTTAAAATATTGTAATGACATATATAAAACATACAATTATACAAATATATTTGTATTAACTGTTACTCTCCAACTTACTGCTTGAAGCAGCCTATCAAGTATAAGGAAAATATATCATTATTTCTGTGTAACATTTCTATAGTAAGAACAATTTTTTCCAAGCCCAGAGCTTAAGGCAAGATCCTTTTTTGTCACTTCTGCTTTCTTGCTGAAAAAAAATAAGGGTCTCACAACAGTCTAAACAAATCCAAACTACAGCAGAAACTGATGAGAAAAATGCTCTAAGATCCTCTTTTTAATTCTTTTTATCTTATTGATATGCTGAGTTATTGCTAAGTTTACTCCCTTACTGTTTATTTTAACTGTGGAAGTTTTCCATAACACTCTTTCCATTCCTTTTGGATTCTAAAGATATCACGCCTGTGTTCGGTCACCCTGTCTGTATAAGTAGTGTAGGGATAAGGGTAAGGGAAAACAGAAGAGAAAGTGTGAGACAAGAAAGACATAGGCAAAGACTCTGAACTTCATCTTTAAAAACCTAATAGCCTTATCTCCATTAGAAAATGCAGGAATGGATGAAAAGCTAGGAGTAGAACCTGGCAGAAGAGTTGATTGAATATCAGACCTTTCCCAACATTTCCCAGATTATTTAATATCACTATCTGAACTCAGATATCTCCATAAACATAAGCCTTTTTTATACACACAGGAACATTTAATGGAGAAAGGAAGACAAATTTTCATGATGTCTTTGATTCTGTTTTCTCTGAAATCTATTGTTCTAGCCTACAGCCACGTTTTGTCATTTTGTTGTTAGGGTTTTTTTTACATTAGCAGTAAAGAATTATCATAAATTTGTAAATGTCATTTTTAGCTGCAAGTCAAACTGTCAGGAAAAGTAAATATGACATTGTTAGGATCTTACCATGTGACCCTTCATGATAAATTAAAAATACATGCCACAAACTAGTCAGTAAGAATATACTTTAACTCACAATATACGTATTGGTTCCCACAGCCTCCTGCACTTTGGGTTCTTACAGAGGTATTAGCTTTCTTCCCTGAGGTGTAATTGTAAAATACATAAATAAGCATTATCATGCTCTGTGATGTATCATTAGTCAGAAAGTGGCTCTTTCGTCAGGAGTCAATGCTGGGTTGCTTGCTGAAAAGTATGTCTGGCTGCTAGGGCTATGAGTCTATATATGGGATATATGACTATGGTCATTAAAAAGTCCTCTGGGCAGTTTCAGTGTGCAAAGGAATTGTACACCAGCTACATACTAATGGCTGATTCTACACTTTCCTCATAGCTTTCCCACCAGGAAAGTCATACTTCACACTGCCTATGGACCTTTTGAGTAATAATCTTAACACATGACTAGAAACCACGTAGCTCCAATGTAAAACACAGTGCAATTTATCAATTCACCGATTTTTTTCTATATATCAGGAGCCTAAGCCTATAGATTATGTGCACTACTGATTATGTTTCATCACAGAAAGAAGAGAATTGCACTTGCCTGAGGACTACAGAGTTAGAAGCACACAAAGTCAAGGATGTTGCACTGGAAATGTCTTAACACTTACTGTTCTTTTCCTTTAATTCCGTAAGGTTTTTCTATATTTTAAGTGAAGAAAGAAAGTCTCCAGGGACTCAGCTGTGCCCCATTCTATCAAAATGAAGGAATTTTTACAGGCCAAAATCAGTGAAGCTTCTTAGAGTAATGAGTGTTCTCTGGAAGGTGGCACAAAATGGCCCTCAGCAAAGCAGAGTTACTCAGGAAATAATAGATTGAACTCCAAAATACCTGATCACCAAATAAAGAATGAAAAATGTGAATATAAGAAATTTCCTGCTATCTCAGAAGCATGGGCCATCTATTTTGTCTCTTCAGCAGTCATCAGGAGATACTATTTAGAAATATACAGAGCACGCAAAACCAATCATCTTCTGCTGTCTATTCTCCTCATCTCCTAGGGTTGTTAGTATGTTTCCACCTAGACCTGTTAGTATTTATTTCTGAACCTGCTGTCCATAAATTGATCTAATCCCTTGAACCTGATGATGCTGTCTCCCTCCACAATTTCCTGTGGCAGCAAATCACACAAGTTTATTGTCTATTGTGTAAACTATCTGTCTCAAATCAATCTCACTAGCTACATCAAGTGCTTCCTAGTTCTTGTATTGTGGATATTACAACTTGTAAATTTGGAGATAGCACTGTGCCTGCCCTGCCCCGGTTTTGGCAGGCTGAGCTAGTATTTCCCTTTACAGAAGGCATACTGTCACTTTCCCAACAGATTGTTTCTGCATGCACTCACTCTTCTTAATTCATATGACAGACTCTGCCATCTTACCTGTGACAGAAGTCAGACTCACTGGTCTGTGGCTCCCAGGATCCTCTTTAGAGCTCAGGAGTGGCAAGATACACCCACAGAGTCTCTTAAGACTATAGCAACAAAAGAATACTAGATTGATTGCCAGAAAGTCTTAATTCCACAACCTAAACAAAAAACCATCCCACTACATTCAGTGTGACATAAGCATAAACTCCTGTGCACTTTACTGAATGGGAATGAATAAGCCATGTGCTTAAAGGCACTGACGACTTTAGAGTGGAGGCAAATATTAGAAGCTGAAGAGCTTCCACTAGAGTTAATATTCTCTTGGCACAACAACAAAGCATGAAGCTGCAGCAGTAACTGTAACAGGAGTTATACATACAGTATTGCCCCAAAATAGCCTTTTATTTACTGCCCCTCAAAATGACTGCAGAATAAGTTATTCCAAGCAAACCTCAGAGTGTTTCTGTGAAAAGTATACTGAGTGAGGTTGAAGCCTCTGAGAACCTAGCATCACAACAATTAGTTTACACAGACTGCTCATCGGGAGAAATGGTCAGAAACATGGGGACTTCCAAAAACTTTTTTAAAGTAGGTTTTGTATCATCAAAAAAGTTAGTGTTTTAATCCACAACTCCTGCCTGATCTACTACTAATGAAAGATTCGCTAAATTATCTTCATGGAGGTCAAAATGTCAATTAGGAAATTCTCTTCAGTGATAAATCATACATGTGGAACAAATTATTAGATCAGCCTTTTCCAGAGTTCACTTACCCTTCTCTTCCTTTTAAAAACATAAGAAAATTCAAACTAACAGCTGAATTTTGTATCATTAAATATTTCTTTTCTTTGTAATTGTATAGAAAATTATCTTGGAACATTTGGGTTTATATAAATTACATTTTAGTTAAATTTATGTACATTTTTACATTTACAATTGGTATTTACTTATGTCGTGGTTTAACGCCAGCCAGCAACTAAACACCACGCAGCCGCTCACTCACTCCCCCCCCTCCCAGTGGGATGGGGGAGAAAATCAAAAAAAGAAGTAAAACTTGTGGGTTGAGATAAGAACGGTTTAATAGAACAGAAAAGAAGAAACTAATAATGATAATGAT
>JANZLQ010000031.1:24816326-24834128 GCA_026212715.1 Elanus axillaris
ACTGAACTCAAAACACAGCACTGTACCAGCTACTAGGAAGACACTTAACTCTATCCCAGCTGAAACCAGGACAACTTACTAGCAGCAAT
The DNA here is from genome assembly GCA_026212715.1 of Elanus axillaris. Lineage (NCBI taxonomy): Eukaryota > Metazoa > Chordata > Aves > Accipitriformes > Accipitridae > Elanus > Elanus axillaris. The sequence goes on from JANZLQ010000031.1 coordinate 24,816,416, forward strand.
GCAATTAATGGCTATAAAATCATTTAAGTGATATCCTTTGAGTTAGTAAGTGTACTAATAATCTCAACTATATGCATTTAAATAAAATGCATCCTTCTAAACTACACAGACTTAAAATACAGCAATACAGGAAGAGCAAGCAAAAATATCAAGTAATTTAAATGACAAAATACTATTTCCCTGTTCAATCAGACTTCTAGAAATGAAGAATCTACAAAGAATTTAGATAAAATGATCCAGCTATTTTCCTGAAACAAACAATAAATAAGAAAACACTTGTAATACCTCAGCAAACTGAAACACTAGCATTTTTCATTTTTATTTGCAACACTACTGTAAGCGTTAGACTTGTCATATATATTGAAGATGTGTATGTACTATTGGATAAAAAATAATATTCTTGAATTTCAAAACTTCAGGACACTCATAGTAAACACTGTAAACACCTTTGGCTTAATTATACCACTTAATACAAACTTTTATTACAACAGCATTTTCAGTAAGATAGCAGGGAAGCAGAAGGAAGTTCTTATACCAGTAATTCCCAATTCACCTTATGGATCAAAACTGAGCTATTTATGCCCACTGGAAAATGGCCACAAGCTGTAAGTTATTCTATACTTAGCTAATGTGCTTGTGATGACAGAGAGTGTGAAAAAAACTTCCCAAGAAGTTTTTATACATAGTGTGGGATTAAATTGTCCAGTCATGTTACAGAAAAAAAAAAAGGCATGTACCCAAATCTTAAAGTGAAATCATGACATAGTGTGGGCTCTGGAGTCATATGCTCATCTATCATCTCAGTACATAAGAATGTACTCAAATATTCATTTTTCAATTCTTCCAGGTATGGTCAGATGTCCAGGTATTAACTGAGCTGATAATGAAAGATGATTAATTTATGTTTTGTTAATACTTGCAGGATACAGAGTCAAAAGACATATTCATACAGATTTCACAGGTTTGGTCTTTTATGTAGATGTAGAAAACATGTAAATTTTTGCAACAATTTTATTGAACAGATGCATCCTTTCCCTGATAACTGAGAAAAATGACATATTCAGAAACTTAACGACACCTCCTAGTAATTTTTTTCTTAATGGAATTGCATTGGATAATGTCTGGTTTAGACTATGTGGAATGAAATTTGAGTACTTAGCAAGTACATTCCTGGGCTGGTTTTACAGTCATAGAATCATTTAGGCTGGAAAAGACCTGTAAGATCATTAAGTTCAACCATAAACCTAACACTGCCAAGTCCACCCTTAAACCATATCTCTAAGCACCACATCTACACATCTTAAATACCTCCAGGGATGGTGACTCTACTGCTTCCCTGGGCAGCCTGTTCCAATAGCTGACAACCCTCTCAGTAAAGAAATTTTTCCTAATATCCAACCTAAACCTCCCCTGCTGCAACTTGAGGCCATTTCCTCTCGTCCTATTACTTACCTGGGAGAAGAGATTGACACCCACCTCGCTACAACCTCCTTTCAGGTAGTTGTAGAGAGCGATAAGGTCTCCCCTCAGGGCACCTCAATGTCTTTCCTGTAGTGATGGGCCCAAAACTGAACACAGCACTCGAGGTGCAGCCTCACCAGTGCTGAGTACAGCGGGACAATCACTTCCCTGCTCCTGCTGGCCACAGAATTTCTGATACAAGCCAGGGTGCCATTGGCCTTGTTGGCCACCTGGGCACACTGCTGTCTCATATTCAGCTGGCTGTCAACCAACACCCCCAGGTTCTTTTCCACTGGGCAGCTTTCCAGCCACTCTTCCCCAAGCCTGTAGTGCTGCATGGGGTTGTGGCAACCCAAGTGCAGGACCTGACACTTAGTCTTGTTGAACGTCGCACCACTGACATCATCACATTGATCCAGCCTGTCCAGGTCCCTCTGTAAAGCCTTTCTACCCTCGAGCAGATCAACAGTCCCACCCAACTTGGTGTCACCTGCAAACTTACTGAGAGTACACTCAATCCCTTGACCAGATCATTGGAAGATATTAAACAGAACTGGCCCCAGTTCAGAGCCGTGAAGAACACCACTTGTGACTGCCCACCAAATGGATTTAACTCCATTCACCACAATTCTTTGGGCCCAGCCATCCAGCCAGATTTTTGCCCAGCAAAGCGTACAACCGACCAAGCCCTGAGCAGCCAGTTTCTCCAGGAGAATGCTGTGGGAAACAGTGTCAGAAGCTTTACTGAAGTCCAGGTAAAAAAACATCCATAGCCTTTCCCTCATCCACTAAGTGGATTGTCACAGAGGGACATCAGGTTAGTCAAGCAGGACCTGCCTTTCACAAACCCATGCTGACTGGGCCTGATCACCTGGTTGTCCTGTACGTGCCACATGATGGCACTCAAGATGATCTTATCCATAACCTTCCCCAGCACTGAGGTCAGACTGACAGGTCTGTAGTTCCCCAGATCCTCCTTCCAACCCTTCTTGTAGATGGGTGTCACATTTGCTAACCTCCAGTCAACTGGGACCTCCCCAGTTAGCCAGGACTTCTGATAAATGATGGAAAGTGGCTTGGTGAGCACTTCCACCAGCTCCCTCAGCACCCTTGGGTGGATCCCATCCAGCTCCATAGACTTATGTGTGTCTAAGGGGTGTATCAGCTCCCTAACCATTTCCCCTTGGATTATGGCGGCTTCATTCTGCTCCCCATCCCTGTCTTCCAGCTCAGGGGCTGGTTACCCTGAGAACAACTGGTCTGAGTATTAAAGACTGAGGCAAAGAAGGCATTGAGTACCTCAGCCTTTGTCACTGTGCTTCCCCGCCACCTCCCAACAAAGGATGGAGATTGTCCTTGGCCCTCCTTCTGTTGCTAATGTATTTTTAGAATCATATTTTATTGTCTTCTATGGCATTAGTCAGATTAAGTTCTAGTTGGGCTATGGCCTTTCTAATTTTCTCCCTGCATAACATCATGACATCTTTCTAGTCTTCTTGAGTTGTTTACACCTTCTTCCAAAGTTCAGAAACTCTTTTTTTTCTTCCTGAGTTCCAGCCAAATCTCTCTGTTCAGACAGTCTGGTCTTCTCCAGCCTGTTTTGGCCCAGCCTGTGAAATGGTACCTGAGCATTCTACCAAAGAACAAAAAGTTGGTGAAGAACAGCACATTAACTTTCATTAACTTTTAAAAGAGTATGAAATGAAAAAACTCTGAGGAAACAATTTAGCTTTTACTGATGCCATTCAGAGATGGGGATCTACCTGAGACACACAGAAAATCTAGCCCTACTTCACAACACAGGGAGACAGCTTTGCAAGGGCTAACTGGGTTAAACTACACTTAGCTACCTTAACTAAAGAATCTTGCAAGTAAAGATTTCCACCTTATTCTGAAAACATACTGTCTTTACTCGTTTATAATCACTTCTTGATTGGATATCACCACTAAAGAGATATGATTCTTAACCAAGAAAAGGTAATAGCCCAAAAGCCCAGTCACAGAGGAAAATGTCAGCACTCAGCACTCAATACAGTGAGAATACATGTCTGGTTTTAGCATATTTCAGCATGCATGATGTATTTTATATAAGCTGTATGTAGGTTGTAGTGCTGTCTCAGACAGATTATTAATACAGCTGAACCCAGAAATAAGTGACATGTTTACCCCATGGCCAAGATGAGGACAAGTCATAGCCCAGCTGCCTCTAGGCCAAGACTCAGCTGAAGCATGGCTGTGTGACTTTGGCCCAGCTGATTGAAAAAAAAATAATTAAAAAAATGCTGTCAAGCTGTGAGAAATTACATAAATTAAGATAAGACTGTGCAGTAGTCAAGGACTCCAGGGAAAAGTGAAAAGTCCCAAGTACAGGAAATTCTGACAGCAGCTTGCAGATCAGCCTGCAACAAAGTGCAACAGAGATCGCCTTCCCAGCCTGACTGCCACCAGCTGCATGCTGTGATTCATCAGGTGCCTGCATCAGGAGTAACAAACATAGAAGTGCTTAGCCTATTATATTAGGCCAGTCAATCTACTATGCATGTTAGCTTAGAAATAACTGCTTTGTAAACATAACTTTTCTATATTCCTATTTCTATACAGCAAAAGGTTCCTAAGAAAAGACAGCTAATAAAGCAATACTATGGGACATCTGCCTGTGGCAAGGAGTTAAGAGCACTTTGAAGGGATTGCATGTCAACCTCTTATTTAACCTCTGAATCTGTGTGGACAAAATAGAGTCAAACTTCACTAACTTAAAAAAATGTAGCAGAATCTCTATATGCTTTAAAATATGTAGAAGTCCTTTGATACATGCTCTGCATAGTCTGAAACATAAAACTGATAGCAAGACATAACTCCCAGGCATTATATGACCAGCCCAGTACAGAAAGTTTTATGAATCGAACATTCAGGAGAAGCATGTCACAGGTGTGCCAAATAAATGATCTCTGAGATTTAAAAATGCTGGAGTAGAAATGCTAAACTTAAAAACAGACAGGCAAACATTTTTGATGAGACAGGTTGTGCTAACTCCTCCTATTTGCTATAGCTACTCATGTGTTTTCTAAGCCAAATGTGAGGTACGTCCAGTGTAATAGAACTTTTCTCAATAACTCACACTTCTATAACTTAAATCAATTCTCTCCCCATTCTGTCAAAATGAATCTCGAGGCCTAGAAATTCAGTCTTTAATGACTAGTGTTGTCAGACATTGATTTCAAATATCTGTTAGGTGGATGGAAAACATCAATATGATTTCATTGGAACCAATCAAGAAAAGAACAGAATTTGGTTTTAATGGTTCTGAAGCTTCCTAGATATCTTTTGGAAAAGAAAACAGAGACCAAAGCTATGCATTGTTTGTGCAGCAGGTGTATGACAAAGTACCTCCTGATACCCTCTTTTACTGGCCTTTTAATCTCTATGCCCAAGGTTTCATTCCCTTGGAAACCAAAACATCGTGGAAAACACTGTTCACATACAAAGTCAGGATGCAACTACAGTTTTCAGAAAGTGCTCTAACATCAGTAATACTCCCAGGTCCCACAGGTGAAAGAGACAGAAAAATACTAGCTGCTTCAGGCTAAGCTATGTTCCACAGTGTTTAGTCAGCTTAGCTTTGATTGTGTAAATCCTGTTAAACTTAGATGCCTTGAATAGCCTAGACATTACATGTAACCACCAGGCACCTCCCCATTACATTTTTGGAATCTGAGGAAAGGTTTGCAGCCAACAAATGCCTAAAAATGCCTGTTTACCAGGCTGAACTCAACTTTCAAGGATGGCACAAACTATGAAACAATATACTTCAATGTTCTTGAGAAAAACTTAAGGATGACACTGGATGAGATAAAGGGTCTATCCAGTCCCATGCGTTTCCCCAGTAATACTTAGCAAGGGATGGCAAAGAAAGAACAAGAGTAGACAGGGATACCTGATGTTTCTGGTAAAAATGTCCTTTATCTCCAACTATTTTCATTTTAGTAAGTTCTCCCAGCCAGGAGTAGTCTTACACATGTAGCAAGTCTCTGTGGATTACTCTTGCATGTATTTATCCAGTCTTGCCTGAAATCTACATTAATTTAAGCATCCATGTTACGCTGTTGTAATGAGGTGCACAGACCTGTTCTCTGCTATGTGAAGAACCACCTCGTGTATTTTGAATCAGCTTTGGCTAGTTTCTTTTGAGTCTCATGGCTTGCATTGGAAGGGGATGTTAACACCTGATCTCTATTTCCTAATGCCACTTATGATTTTGTAGGACTTTATCTTAGCTTCTGTAATACAAAGTCATCTCTTTTACTTTAGTCATCTTTAGCCCTAGTCTATTCAGTCTTTCCTCATACAGAAGACATTCTTTACCTTTGGTCATGTATCTTTGTCAGCTTTCTCTAAACATTTTCCAATTCAATTATTCTCTTTTAGAGGTGAAGGAATCAGGATAAGCAGAATTCCCATACTTTCATATTCAAGGTATGGGCAAAATAGGAATTCTACAGTGTATTGATAATGTTTTTCTTTATAAAGCCTTAGCAAGTCATAATATTTTCATCTGCTACTGTGCACTGAGCTGACATTTTCATAGAATTTTATTCTGTAACATCAAGATCTTGCTTCTGAGTAGTAACAGTCAGCTTAGAGCTTTATGTATCATGCATATGTAAAATTAGGATGCTCTTCCCCATGTGTATCACATTTATACACACTGAATTTCATCTGCCATTTATTGCCCAGCCACTCAGTATTATAAGGTGTCTTGACAACTTTTCATAGTCAGCATTTGTCCTTAGACTCCTTATTAACTTAATATCATCAGCAAATTTTGTCACTTTATTGCTCACTTCTTTCCCTGACTATTTATGAATATGTTCCACCACAAACCCCTTTGGAACTCCAATAATGATATTCCTCAGTTATGAGACCTGCCTTTTATTCCTACTCCCTCTTTCTGGTACATTAAACATTTAACCAATCAAGTGAAGAAAGAGGAAGAACAGCAGAATAATATCAATACATTTGGAAAGAAATAGTTAAGCAAACCTAAAGAACATGACTCATGTTTCCATTGAAAGTTTTATTTTTGTTTCTATGGGTGTGACTGAAGATACTGAAAAGATTTATTTAAAGTCATAAGTTCCTACTACTAGAAAAACTTCCGAAATATAGGTCAACATAGAAACTTCATGTTTCTGTAGTACTGGAAACATTAAAAATCTGTAGTATAGTCAGTACTTAAGCAATCTAATCTATTTAAGGTAAGTGCTGTAAAAGTATGAGGGTTTTTTGTGTGAAGCCTGATGTCTCTATTATACACTGTATACAGAAAATTTACAACTCTTCTTATCTCTACATAATCTTAATGCTTCATAAACAAATGCCCCAAAGCAAAAGTGTATTAGTAGCTACTGAGGTTGCCATAAACAATGATGCTTACAACTGATTACATTAAATTAACTGTTTAATTGAATGCATTTGCCTGGATGACTAAAACAACAACTGTGTCATTTTTTTAAATTGTATTAGTTTTCACCTTTGGTTCACTGCCCTTTCTTGGGCTAACTATAGCTGATAGTAACGAATAATTTTGTTGTTCATGAAGCTGTGATAACAAGATGATTTGACTTTTATATTGTCTTCCACACTGATTGAGAAGTAAAATGGGTGTCCTTCTTTCCTTTCAACCTCAAAGTTAGAACTATCCTATTACAAATGAGCATTGTCATCTTGCAATATCTGTGCATATAAGAATAGTAAGGAAATGCTACACAGGTTACAGAAGAGTAATTTTCACTTATTTTGAAGAGCTCAGAAGACTTACTCTTGGAGATCAGTGGAAGACATTTTCTCATCCTACAGAACATACTGAATTTATTTTTTTTCTTCAGTTTCCATTGGCATGAAATCAAGAGCTCTTAAAAAATTCCCCTAAAAAAGGTGGGGGGAGGAGAAGACAACACTTTATACAACTTGTTCTGTTCATTCTGTCAGAGTCCTGATGAAACAGATTGGAAGTCAAACCTTTTGTCTTCACACCAAGACCTAAACTGCATTTTTTTTCCTCACACCTTAAGAAAGTATCGTCTAAGGAAAAAGTATATTAACCATTGGGTAGCTGACTAGTCTGCAGAGAGGAAATAAAAAAAAGAGATTCTCTTTATCTCTCCCGTTAAAAGAGTCCCATTCAGAAAATTTATTTGGTAAGAGTTGATATATTTAATTAAGTACTTATTAAGACAAACATTTTCACTCCATAGTCCAGAGACATGAATAGCTGTCTCAAAGGCATAATATCAAAGTTCAGTTATCTCTTCCTATGCTCATTTAATTAGCATACAAAGAGGCAGATTTGTTTGTTACACTCTAGGAGAGCTCCCAGTTGGCTGTTGCCATCTTTGAGGAGACTAGCTGACCTTTTGCTCTCTCTTGCCTTCACCAGAAATTCTCTCCAAAGTTCTGTTTGTAAAAGTTGCATATATGATGCACAAAAAAACTTGTTTTTTCGTAAATTATCATATCTAATGAAAATGCTTTCTGTGAGAAAAAAAACAGACCAGCTCTCCTTTCTTTTTACTTGTTACAAGTAATAGGGTTGTCATTCAGAACAACTTCACATGTCTTTATGAAAAAAAAAGAAGATAATATCCATTTAGGAAGCCTCTGCCACCTTACTTTCCCCACAAAAGCCAGCTAAAGCAGTTACTTTACACCATTAGGTAAATTCTGTTTCTTAATCAAAACCCGGATGAGCCAGTCAATAGTCAACTGCAAGAATAGACATAAATAATTTTTGAAGAGAGGCAGCTTGCTCTTAACAGTTCATGTTTATTAATACATTATTTACTTGTTTGTATTTCGCTTTTTTGTTGTGGAAAATTGAATGTTTTTTTTAATATATATGTCAATATATGTTGCTGTGTTTGTAAACCACAGTTTCTGTAATATTCTTTCTGCTTCTTCTGATTATGTTACCTCCCACATTGGTGATGGAATTGATATACATTCATTACACTGAGATTTTTCTGGCACATAATGTTCTAAATAAATAAGCAAAGTCAATAACTCATGCCACTGTTGCAAATGTACTATTAAAATGAGCCAGTTCCCTGACTCAATCTACAATACAGAACAAATGAAAAATGATTAAAATCATGCCCAGGGCAATGTCTATTATTTGTTCACCATGTGACAATGAAATCCTGTTTAAAATTTGAGTGTTTTAATGAAATGCATTAGCAATTCAGCTGTAAGATCTTTTCTGCACTATTTCTGCTGTTCTTCTTTCCCTTTGTGACACAGTTCAGGACCTAAGACAGGGAGACACATGGGTTTCACTTAGTGACAAGGCAGCTTTTCTTGGTGAAACACCACCTTTTGCTTATTTATTTATTTGCATATTGAAATTCAGCATACTGAGCAAGAAACTCGGCAGACATTTCTCACCCCATGCAAAACTAGAAAAAAAAAAAACAAAACCAAAACAACCAAAACAAACAACCTCCAAACATGACTGCTTCCATAATGGTCCTAATTTATCAGACTGCCCACATCTCAGCTTTTCTTCAGTTGATGGCACACAAATCAAACTAATCTTTTTCTCATGTGGTTTTCTTTATTTTTATCTGGTTTTCAGACTCCCAAGACTTCCTACTGAAATACTGATATATGATTTTTTTTCCCTCCTTTTCATTTTAGTGATATGGTGACTGATTTTTAAATAATTGTTGCAGGGACCGTGCACCACTCTCACTTAAAGCTCAAGTAATGTGTGTGTTCTGAAAATCAGAGGCATTTCAGCGTATAATGTATACACAGACTAAGACAAATGTAAGATGCTGAAAAGGTCCAAATACTGCAGGAAAATCTTGTCTAGACAAATTTAAAAAGTGCTTAATGTAAGGCAAAAAGACAGTAAGACCATTCAAACATCTGTAATAAATCCAACATATATCATTATCTTATCACAGAATTTTTCAAACTTATTTTCTGCAAAATATTTGGAACTTATTTTTTAATTTCTTTTCACCTGTTCCAAATGTGTAAAAAGTTCTGTATATGGCTGTCCCATGTATCAGAATGCAATGAAGGTTTTGCATTTCTACTGTATAGGAAGACTAAAGATGTAATGAGTCCATGCAAAAAGATTCCAGAAAGTCATCTTAAAAAGATTTAAGTACATATATAAATATACATATATGTAAATTGTTGTATTCCCCAAGTCTTCACTTATGACTCAATTTCTCTTTTATTCCTCATCAATAAGGGGAGGCTTAATTATGAGGTAAATATTGCATTCTTCTCTTTGATGCTTCATATGGGGAAGTCAATTTTAGCCCTCAAAAACCAGAGAAGCTGCCTCTCAAAAATAAAAAAGGTGGGTTTTTTTAATATATTCTTCCTTTTTTTTTCTTTTCTCCTCCCCTATTTCCCTCATATGTAAGGGTAACTATCTTGCCTAAGATCATCTCTTTTGCTAGCTCCTGATCATCATAACCAGTACCAGATTTTTTCTGCTGCAGTGATACCACCTCAGCTGGAGGCTGTCAGCACAGTGAATATGACTGGCTTGTCTGAGGTGGGTTTTACATTCTTTTCAAAATATCTGGAATTTTACATTGTTGGCTTCAATCAGGATGAGAAGACAGGTTGAGACAACATGTCTGAGGGCCACAGAAATTCCAATATAGCATATAGACAAATACTACCTGTTTCAAAGCCCGGAGAAACTGCTAATAAAGTTGAGCTACTGAAATCCTACCCTTTTTCAGTTTAAATCCATTACCCCTTGTCCTATCACTACGTGTCCTTGTAAAAAGTCCCTCTCCAACTTTCTTGTAGGCACCCTTTAGGTAGTGGAAGGCTGCTATAAGGTATCCCGGGAGCCTTCTCTTCTCCAAGCTGAACAGTCACAACTCTCTCAGCCTGTTTTCATAGGTGATGTGCTCCAGCCTCCCATCATCTTCATGGCCCTCCTCTGGACTTGCTCAAGCAGGCCCATGTCTTTCCTACACTGGGGATGCAAGAGCTGAACAGATAGGGTCGCATAAGAGCAGAGTAGAGGGGGAGAATCACCTGCCTCGACCTGCTGGTTTTGCTTCTTTTGATGCAGCCTAGAATGTGATTAGCTTTCTGGGCTGTGACTGCACATTGCTGGCTTATACTCGGGTTTTCATCCACTAATACCCCCAAGTCCTTCTCTGCATGGCTGCTCTCAATCCAGTCATTGCCCAGCCTGTATTTGTGCTTAGGATTGCCCTAACGCATGTGCAGGACCTTGCACTTGGCCTTGCTGAACTTCATGAGGTTTGCACAGGACCACCTCTCAAGCCTGCCAAGGTCCCTCTGGATGGCATCCTTTCCCTCCAGCGTGTCAACCACACCACGCAGCTTGTTGTCTTCAGCAAACTTGCTGAGGGTGCACTCAATCCCACTGTCCGTGTCGCTGACAAAGATGTTAAACAGCGCTGGTCCCCTGAGCAACGCCACTTGTCACTGCTCTCCACTTGTACATCGAATCATTGACTGCAACTCTTTCAGTGCAACCATCCAGCCAATTCCTTATCCACCATGCGGTCCATCCATCAAATCCATGTCTCTCCAATTTAGAGACAAAGATGTCATGCAGGACAGTGTCAAAAGCTTTGCACAAGTCCAGGTAGATGACATTAGTTGCTCTTCCTTGTGGCAGTACATCCCCCTCCTCCCCGCCTCCCCATCCTGCCAGCAGGAAATGAAACTTCTCCAGGCAGGCAGAAGGGGAAGGAAAAAAAAACAGCTAAACCCTGGAGGCCACAGGTTGAAATTTGAACTGGCCAACTGTAAAGTTCGAATTCTGAAAGTTAATATGCTGAAGACAGGGAGACAGTCAGGGTGGAGGACAGGACTGGGTGGAGGTTGGGTAGTGGTCTTCTGCCACTGATAAGTCAGCCCTCACTTGTGCGTAACACTGACTGCAGAATTTGATAAGGAGTAGGTCCACATGCCTCCATCACTCCTTTCTATGGCCTGAGTTATGTCATGAGCCTGTATGCAAAAGCACATTCAAAAAAGGGGAACAAGCAAAATTGTATGAATTTCCCCATGAAACCTGTCCTGCTCACGTTAAAAGTTAAGTTCTGCTTGCTAGGTAAGAAAGAGGAACAAAACATAGTATAAGTAGCTATTAACTCGTGATGTCTCATAAGCCAACTTGGCCTATACGGATTGCGAGCTAGGCCACATGTACTCACAAAGCCTGCAAAATGTGATAAGCAACTGAGCTCTTAGACACAGACATGTTATCAGCCACAGCCCAGTGGCTTGGAAGGTATAAAAGAGTAAGAAAGTTTCAAGACTGGAGGACGCCCATCCACCCCTCAGCTGGCCTGAGACCTTCACTACGCTATGTCCGGACACACGACTGATAACATCACAGGTCATATTGCTTGCTTACCCACAGTAGATTATATTGCTCGCATTGCTTGTATTAATGTCTTGTTATAACAAGATTGTGAATTGTTTAAGAACAATAATTAAACCATTTTGGCCACCTGACGTATAGTCAGTGAAGTGTGTCGATGTTAAACCTGTCTCACTGCCAAAGGTGTTCATGGGAAATACTGGTGGTTCATGACACCAATTGAGATGTGCCAGGTACATAGAGGTGACCACCTTGGCCAAGAGGGATTAAATGACCACAAGTCAGTTTTGACAGGGGTATAAAGGGGGTCCCGCTGGAGGACACGTTAGAATCAGTCCTCCTGGGAGCAGCGGGTCTGCAGTCAGGGACTTCCCCTCAGGTTGGGGCACCAACTGAGGCAACTGCTCGAAGGAGAGAGCCCTCAACTTTTAGGTGAGTGATATGTGCGTTTTGAGCCATCACTTTAAATCTCAAGGATTCTTAAGTCACCTGTGTAGTACTAATTCCCTTTATACCATTGAGCCTGTGGTTTTATAAAATGTTACTGGACTTCTAACTAACTTTTACTGAAGAAAAAAATCTGAGTTTTAACTCCTGATGGATTTGGTTATGTGTGCATCCATAACATTCCCTTATCCAACAATGCTGTAACCTCATCCTAGAAGGCCACCAGATTTGTCAGGCAAAATTTGCCTTTAGTGAAGCCAAGCTGGCTGTCACCAGTCACCTCCCTATTTTCCATGTGCCCCAGCATAGTTTCCTGGAGGATCTGCTCCATGATCTTGCCAGGCACAGAAGTGAGACTGATTGGCCTGTAGTTCCCTGGGTCTTCCTTTATTCCCTTTGTAAAAATGGGGGTTATGTTTCCTCTTTTCCAGTCAGTAAGATCTTCCCCAGACTGCTACAACTTCTCAAATATGATGGATAGTGGCTTAGCCACTTCATCTGACAGTTCCCTCAGGACTCACGGATGCATCTCATCAGGTCACATGGACTTGTGCACCTTCAGGTTCCTTAGATGGTCTTGAACCCGATCTTCTCCTAGAATGGGCAGTACTTCATTCTCCCAGTCCCTGCCTTTGCATTCTGTGACTTGGGTAGTGTGGCTGGAGCGTCCACCAGTGAAGACTGAGGCAAAAAAGTGGTTGAGTAGCTCAGGCTTCTCTATGTCCCAGGTAACCATATCTCCGGTTTCTTCCCAGAGAGGGCCCATATCTTTCTTAGTTTTCCTTAGTCAGATTTAATTCTATCAGGTCTCTGGCTTTCCTAACCTGATCCCTGGCTGCTCAGACAATTTCTCTGCATTCCTCCCAGGCTATCTGTCCTTGCTTCCACCCTTTGTAGGCTTCTTTTTTGTGTTTGAGTTTGTCCAGGAACTACTTGTTCATCCACACATGCCTCCTGGTGTGTTTGCCCGACTTCCTCTTTATTGGGATGCATTGCTCCTGAGCTTGGAAGAGGTGATCCTTGAATGCTAAACAACTTTCTTGGGCCCTTCTTCCCTCAAGATCTTTATCCCATAGTACTCTACAAAGCAGATCCCTGAAGAAGCCAAACTCTGCTCTCCTGAAGTCCAGGGTAGTGAGCTTCCTGTGCACCCTCCTCACTGCCCTAAGGATCTTGAACTCCACCACTTCATGGTGACTGCAACCAAGGATGCCCTTGAGCTTCATATTCCCCACCAGCCCCTCCTTGTAGACGCAAACAATGTCCAGCATAGCACTTCTCCTCGCTGGATCATTTAATCATTTTAATTTTGGTGGGAAGAAATGAACTAAAACAAAGGAAGATTTTCATGCCCCTTCAAGCTCTATGGTAAAATGTACTGCTGAACTACATATATTTTATCTTAAAATCCAGATTTATAAGACTTCTTATCCTTTAAAAAAATATATATTTTTTTCTTTTTGTTTAAAATAAAAAATATATAAGATGGTGGTGAAAAGAACCTGTAAAATTTAAATCTAACATTCTCTGATCCTTCCTCAATGACTTCAAGGATGTCACAGCATCTTTATTTCAGTTCCAATCCAATCAGAGTCATAACACAAATGGAAGGTGTAGCAGTACTTAATCTCTTGCTGAAGTAATAAATTGTGGCATCATATAAACATTTGTTTATCATACAGCCCTGCAAATTTCACACATGGCACTGCCACCACATGCATATACATATAAGCCGTGTATGGGATAATCAGCTGAATAATTTCACAATATATAGCTACATATCTATCTGTCATACATTCATACCACAACAGCAGAAAAGGAAACATGCTTTTTCTTTCTCAGACTGATGAAGGGAAGAGTAATAAAGTTAATGTTTTCCTTCGGGTAAGGTTTTTGGATTTCTTTTTTTAAAAGCACATCATCATTCAGAAATATGCATCTCAGAAAAACTATAGAAGTCATATAAGATTACAATATTTTAAAATAAATCTTAAGTGTATTTTTACAGATGTTGTCTGTTGTATACTATGCATATTTGTGCCTGAACATCAGTTCTGATCATCCTATGTTTTAAAAACTCTTTTTTTAATAATGCAAAGTGTATTGACTTTGTAATTGCTGTATAGTTTTCCCTATTGTAGCTACCAAGCTTTGCAAACTCTTACACCAGTTGTCCTTACAGTATGGGAAAGCTCACTGTGATTCTAACAATCTGCAGGCATGCAATCTATAGAAAATTACCTGCATAGTATAACTGAAAAGGGCTTATCATGTAGTGTATCATTATATATACTTATATATATATAATTTTATTTTCTCATCTAGTTTCTGAACACTCTCTGAGAATGTGACCATGTTTTTTGGAAGAGAAATTAAAAAAAATTAAAACACAAATACCATCTGTTTGTATTTGTTTGTATTATCTGTTTGTGTTTGTCATTTGTCCAATGACAAAACATCAGACTTACTATCCAAGCTATGTACTACTAAATCACATATAAAGGAATACTTAATCCTTAATCAATGATCTGTAAAATTGCTAGACTGTCTCCAAAGTTATCTTAGTCTGCAAATGTCTTGCTACCTTCCCTTTCTCTCCTTTTCCCTTTGCAGACACATCTCTGATTCACTGATCAGTTCCTCAGTCTTTTTAATTACCTTCTTCATTCCCCTACTCATGTACATCAATTTTTGTTCTTTCAGAATTTAGTTTCACCATAACTGGTCCACAAATAGAAAAACTTCTCCAGAAATATTTCTTCAAAAGACATGGAAACTCTACTTCACACATATACAGGCTTCTGTGCTCAAACCCCCTTCCACCTACCATCTGTAGACTTTTCTAATTCAAACCACCTGTATACATCTACAGAGAGAAAGCATAAAAAATACTGCTGCTAAGAGTTTTCAAAAAATTTTATATGCTTACTTTCTTTCTAACACAGAGGAACATCTGCACTTCAGTCAGAGGAATTTCTCCTAGTCATTTGCTTTCTATAAGCCTCAACTATTTGAGGAAATGAACTATAAAAATACATGGAAAGAGCATTATGACAATTCATGTTACCACCTGTTGCAAAATCAAGAAACACATAAGAAAGAGAAGCAAGACGTATCTTTTATAATGAAATGGCTGAAAAAAAAGTTGCTTTGGCTCCAAACATAGTCATGCCCCCACTTTTTACTAGAATACCTTTAAAGTGTGTGTGGCTGGGAAGATTTTATTAGTTATTCCTTTGAAAAGTTGTGTGTCCATGTCAGCCAAAACCTAGCTGTTGCACTGAAGCTAAGTCTACTTCAGTGTTTAAGGTCACAATAAAATATTAATTTGAGAGGTAATATACCTCTTAAGATCTAAATCCAGCTGAATCTTACATAGAAATTTAGCTGAATTGCAGTGATTGAAAGAATTAATGCATTTGACATGAGCTTTCCTGACATGGATTCGAAATTTACTCACACTTTGCAAATTCTTGGGTCTTTATTACTCATTACTAGAGTCAAACCTGGACATACATGCCACATGGATTTTTTTCTGTTCTGCAGTAGAACAGAGCATAGAGAAAGAATAATTTATACTGAATCAGGCAATTTTCAGAACTGTTGGTAAAGGAAAAAGAAAGAATTGTTGTTTAAGCCTCAGACAATCTTGCATGTTCTTTTGGATTATTCATCCTTTTCCTATACTCTTAATGCAAGTCACATTTTTTGTTGTTTGAAGCGAGGCCCTTTCAAAAAGAAAAGGTGAAATGTTTAATTTCCAGGTGCCTAAGTAAATATTTTATCACATACAAATAGTATTTTTTTCTGTGAAAACAACAGAATAGAATATTTCAGAACAGAGGAATTCTATGTTTCAAAATACACCATCCTCCTCCTATTTATTCTAGCTAAAACAAAGCATTGGAGCTGATCTAATTTTGAGACTCTAAATGGTTTTAAACATCCTGCAACTCAGTTTCCAGGTATTTTACTATTTGAAGAAAAATGAACCTGAAAATTTACAAAAATCCCACCACCAACAACAAACCAAAACCCAATCCTCCTCCAACTCTTTACCTAAGTTTTCAATGCACATCTGAAGAAAGCCATCCAAAATCCTCAGACTGGCTCTCTGAAGAGCGTGAATGGTACTACTTTTGCTTTTGTGTCTACCATTAACTCTGGTAATAGCAAGTGAGCTCTGTAAAGAGCCTGTCAAATTTGTCAGATTTATAATGCTACTGTTTAGCTTGCAGGCTCTCCCAGTCTTTAAAGCAGAGGAAGCTAAGGTGCTTTCAGAAGTCGGGGTTGCAGTTTTTTTTCATCATACGCAGATGCATCAACAACAAAGACTGTACAATTTTTTTTCTTTTTTTAAGCAGAATTTCTAACCCCTGAAATGGAGCTTCATGTCTCATTCTGTTATAAAAAAAACCAGCTACCTGCAAAGCACTCCAGAGCAGGCAGTTCCTGCCATTTCCAAAACACATTACACTTCCAGTTTAGCATGGCATCCCTCCCGTTCCCTCTCTATTCCAAGTAAACCTTCAGATCTTTCCCATATTGCTGCAGTACCAGTCCATTATGATTAGAGCAGTGCTAGGGACAGAAGACATAATTTTTCTAATACAGTGTAATATCTTTAAGACCTGCTGGAGGAAAAAAAAACAAGTTTCTGAGCACAAAAGTAATTTTCAGCTTTTTACATCAAATTTTTCCTACAAACATTTTCTTAAGATATTTAGGCCCCTTACTGAACTCTCTGGATCTTCTACATTAAACAGAGATTTAAGGATATCTGTGCAAGACAGAAGCTCTCAGGCTGTTGTATGTTACTTCTATTTTTGGATCAAGGAATTTTTTAAATAGAGAAGAACAAACATGTTATTTACCCTATATTTTGAATCCTATAAATGTACCAGATCCTGTTTGTTTGGGTTTCATTCTTCCTTCTCTAGGTTTCAGACTGAAAGGAAATAGCCTCATTTCATGCCCTATAATGTGTAAAAAGGTACTTGTGATATAACAACACTTTAACATCTTCTATAGGGAGTTCTGTGTTTTCTTCAGAAGTTGTCTGTGAACTTGCCACTCCCTCCATGGAATCCAACTCCTGAGACTAGTGCCTTCCTGGCCTTCCTCTCCTTCTTCACCCAATACTTCAGACTAAAATAATGATACTGTAAAAATTAGGAGCTCAATAGCTTTCTGCAGCAATCTCTAAGTTGTTTGGGGTTAGAAACTGTCCTGGTTTAACGCCAGCCAGCAACTAAACACCATGCAGCCGCTCACTTACTCCCCCCCCACCCAATGGGATGGAGGAGAAAATTAAAAAAAAGAAGTAAAACTTATGGGTTGAGATAAGAACGGTTTAATAGAACAGAAAAGAAGAAAGTAATTATAATGATAACAACACTAATAAAATGA
>JANZLQ010000031.1:24839138-24849372 GCA_026212715.1 Elanus axillaris
GAAAACCTGCTCTGTGGGCTCCTCTCTCCACAGATTCGCAGGTCCTGCCAGGAGCCTGCTCCAGCGCGGGCTTCCCAAGGGGTCACAGCCTCCTTCAGGGACCCACCTGCTCCACCGTGGACCTCCATGGACTGCAGGGGGACAACCTTGTGCTTACACAGAGCCAAGGTCTTTCCTGCTTCTGACCCCACCCCACCAGCGAGGAGGCTGGGGATGAACAAGGAGTTGGTTGGGGACACAGCTGGGACAGCTGACCCCAACTGACCAGAGGGATATTCTGTAACATACAATGTCATGCTCAGCCATATAAAGGTGGGAAGAAGAAGGAAGGGGTGGAAGTTCATAGTTATGGTGTTTTTTCTTCCCAAGTGACCGTTATGCATGATGGAGCCCTGCTTTTCTGGAGACGGCTGAACACCTGCCTGCCCATGGGAATTAGTGAACAAATTCCTTGTTTTGCTTTGCTTGCACCCACGTCTTTTGCTTTACCTGTTGAATTGTCTCTATCTTAACCCATGAGTTTTCTTACTTTTCCTTTTCTGATTCTCTTCCCCATCCCCTTGGGGGTTGACAGGTGGGGAGGGAGTGAATGAGCAGCTGGGCGGGGCTTAGTTGTGTGCTGGGTGTAAACAAGGACAACTGCCCTTTAAAGCAAAGATATTAAAAACTGAGACCACATTTTAGTTAGGCTGGCAATCTGAGAGCTGCAGTTTGATATAGTTAGGGGTTTTCACACTCTTTTTTTTGTTTTTAAAAAAAGTTGTCTGTAAAGCCCTGTAATCAGAAAAACAAGCAGCTGATAGACAAGTTTAGAGGGCTGAGTACCCTCAAGAACAGCTGGTGTACAAGGAAATTATAAAGAATGGAAGAAAATGTCAATTTTTATGTACTTTACCATTCACTAACCCGGAAACACTTACTATTTGGTCTGTCAAGCTCCTGTTGGACCACGATACTTATTATATGTCTGCAAACTAGAGGAAAAACTTGAACAGTTTGTTTCTATCCCTTGTGTCATCTTAAATAACACAGGAGTCAAAACTACACCTTTTTCTTTCCTGATTTTTGGGGGGAATGGGAAGGGACTGGTTTTGCAGTTTGAGAGCTAAGAAGGGTAGGATGCTATTGTCTTGCAAAAAAACCCTGCAAATACCTCATCCAATGCAGCAATACACTGTCTTTCTAAAGAGAGGCATGTTTCAGAGCAGAAGGTCAATTTAAAAAGGAAGCAATAGAATAGAAGCAATTTCTTGACCATACGGAACTGTTTAGCTAAAAAGCACCAAATCTGTTTCACAAGTATACATTTGGAAGCAGCAGGATAATACATCTCTGTATTGATTTAAAGGGACTAGATATGTGCAGAGTCAAAGGATGCATCTACACAAAATGATTAAAGGCAGGCTCAGCCACCCTTTGACCAGGGCACGACTATTCTTCATGGCAGTTACTGCAACCTCAAAACCATATGGTTATTTAACTGCACAGTGATGAAACTAATACACCCTGCTGAGATCACAGTATTGTTCTCACACAGCAATACTGTTACCAGGTAAAAGCTGTCTGACTTCTAGACAGCTTACTCCATAGATGGCATATCATGGATCTTTCTGCACCCATCAGACCATCAACAGAGCCTACATCATTCTGTCTTTGTAGAATATAAAATATACAAACATTCAGAACACATCAAGGTTTTGGAATTATCAGTTAGAATTTACAAGAGAAAAGAAATAGAGTAGCAAAAATAAAAAATAAATTAATTCTGAAATGATACAAAAGGACAATCAATATCTGTTAATATCATGCCATTATTGCAAAAAAAAAAAGTTCAAAACAAAAGATATGACATTAAAGACACTCTGTTTACCAATCTTCCTTTGTCTTCATGTATACTAGATTTTCAAGATGGAACATGCACAGTAATTTGGGTGTCCCATTACATACAGTATTACCTTCTTTTTTCATCTGTCATGAATCTTCTGAGGAACTATGGAGCATTTCTCTGAATGTATCATCGTTATCATTTAGAGATGACAATTTTGAATTTATAAACGTCAGAAGTATTGTAAATGTGAGTGAAAGGACCATCCCTACCCCTGGTGTATCTATCTCACAAAACTTTGATTTAATATTTTTTAATTTATCAGTTTTTCCTGTAATCCATCTGAAATAACCTAACTAATTTTTCTACTTCCAAATGGGATATGCTACTGACCAATTCTTTAAGGAATTAGTCTTATAGAAACAGGTCTCAAGCTTACAAGGAACAAAGAGGGACTTCTTTTCAATAGGGAAAAAAAATCTTGAAGCTCAGTAAATAAGGATATCTGTAGTAGTAAACCAGTCACTACTTACCTTTTGATGTCTTAGACATGGAATCTCATTACATTGTTCTTAATAGATTTTGACATACTTTGCATTCATCTATAAAATTCTGTATATGGACATTCATATCTAGTCAATGTATTCCCTTGACTGGCTTAGATCTTTTTCACTGAAAGTCTTCTGTGTGACTCTTAAACAGGTAACACATTCTGCTTTATATTGTTAGGAAAAATGTTCTGTCTTCCAACATCAGTAAACCTTATTGCAGTGAAGCAGTGTCTTTCCAAACCCAAAATAGTCATAATTTATTTTGTTTACTTCTACATAGACAACCCTTATGTGCTGTTGGTGTTCTTTTCTCATTACGGGATCTATTCTTTTCTGACTATTTAAAGAGACTTTTTTGTCAGTGATGTCCCCTTCTGATCCTATTGCATGATTCATGTATTGCTCCCTGACGTGCTTGCTAAGGCTTCCTAGTCCAAGGATGAGCGTGGTTTTATAGTTTTTCTCCAATTGATGCAACATACGTTACACTCTCACAGGTACTTTCAGGAGTTAAACAATATGGTGCTGCAAATAGAAGGTACTTCTGTACTCTGCACTTCAATCAATAGATCCTTCTTGTTCAAGCATTATTTTGTTCAATTTTTGACTGCATTTGTCAGTGAGATGACAAATTTTTTGAGGCATAGAGCTGAGCAGATTTCAGAACCTTGCCTTTTGCTGTTCCAGCACTTTATTATGTGACATTTCAATTGTATTTCACTGAGTTGAACTCCTTCTAATGAGAATAACTGATATTCATTACACTTCTTTGATGAACAGGTTTAATATTTTCAACGTGACATTATCTCATCTTTCTGATCACATTCTGCCTTGGCTGAAAATGTTATAATATATCATCAACTGCTGTATGGACACCCATAATATCTAAAAACATCCTGTGTATGAAATATTTCACTTGATGAATTTGCATTGCCTGGGAAGTGCAATGAGTGAAAAGCTCAGGCAATTCCTCATCTACTTCAATTTGCCAATTTTTGCCTTTCCTAAAGGGAACAGTAAACTTGTTCTTACCTGGAAATGAGGTAGGGAATCTGCTTGGAGTACAGTACTGCTATCTCAAAACAATCTTGTGACACTGTCTGGGATTCAGACAAAAATCTCTGCCATCCCTCACTATGGTTATTTCCAAGCTGTTGACTCCTGGAATAGGCATGTTGCTTCAGAGATAACCCTTCTGCTCCTGCTGTACATCTCCAAGTCCAGCAAATAATAAGCAATGACTTGATAGTACTTTACTTTGAATTTATCTTGAAATTCTGTTTGTCCTTGATGACATCTAAGCAATGCTTGGCTTGCTACTATACAGCGCTGGGTGCAAAGGTATATGCCATGAACAGTTTACCATAAATCTGAGCTGAGTAAACAAGTATAGATGTGAACTACAGTATTGTGTGACTGGAAATTTTTAAACAGAAGATGCAGAAAGAAAGTGAAAACATAGAACCTGCGTATAATCTAAGTCTGAAGAATTGATCTTGCCATAAACAAGTTGGAAAGGGATAGAAGATGGAGTAATGAAAACTGGAATTCAGACTCAGTTTTTGATCAGTTTGAGTACTATTAAATGAAGCATGCACTGAAACTTTCAGAGGGTAAGATATAAGTAAGGTATAATATAGCAGTCATATTTCTAGAGAAAATCTTAAGAGCATCATTGTTTTGAACAGACAACTGCTACAGTAAAATAGGAATTATACCTATAAAGAGGGAATAGAATGGGATACTGAGTAAACTCTTTGGCTGAAATGATTCCTAACTGACACTAAGTATACTAAGATGAGGTAATTAAAAACCAAACAAAAATGGATAAAATGGATAAATGGATAATGGATAAAAGCGCTGTTGTGATTGGTAAAATGTTCAAGGCTGTACAACAGCACAGGCCATCTCAGAAACTAAGCATAGTGACTTACTATATTTATGTTAGTTACATAGAGACACACACACACTCAAATGAACAAAAATAATATGCTGGGTACAAATTTCACTACAGGGAGGGTGATTAATCACTGTAACAAACTAGAAGGAAGCTGTGAACACTCTCCTTTGATGTCTCAAATATGTAATAGGCAAACTACATCTCCCAGAAGAGTAATCAAACATTGGTCATCTTCTAATCTGTCAGTTAACTAAATTAAATGAGAGAAAGTATAATTGTCTGTGATTTGACTTGAGTTTCTATCAGAAACTAAACAGATTTTGTCTCTCCTACATCCTCTCCCCTCTCTTTAGAAATGCAGATTTGGGAAAAGCTAAAGTGTGTAATTCAAACAAGTACAAAATATTTTGCTTTTTGTATACCCTTTATCTTTTTCCTTCTATTCTTACCTTAATTAAGGCTTTTTTAATTTTGAAATTAAAAGTCTAAATATTTTCTTTAAAAAAATTTAAAATGAACATTTTATCTTTGTAAAAAAAATTGGTAATTTAAAAAAAATTGTCTGCAGCTATTTTCTAGCTTTGAAAATGTATTCGGCCTCCTTGAATTTTATTTTTCATCAAAGATTACTGTTTGCGGAATAGGATCACAGGAGGTCAGAGAAGATAATTTAACAGTCCCTCTGGCCTCATAAATGCTCTGATTCTAAGCCCTGAAGTTGAGAACTGAGTAAGAGACCTATTCATAAATAGAGACTGAAGTGTTTTACAGACTATGAAGTTTGACCCTCCATAGCTGATCAAAAGACCTGTATATTAACAACATCAATTTATTTTGAAGAGCACTTGTGGCACTTTGATAAAGGCATGACAGTTTCTGATGAAAATCAGAATTAGAGAAGGAATATCCCAACTGATAGATGATCCAGGTGGTCTTGGACAGTGCTGATAAGTACTACAAGTTGTGCTGATGGACTGATAATTTACTCTTTCAGGATGCAGAAGTGGAAAAGAAAAGCTATCAGAAGTGATTGAAGAAACGGACACAAAGGAAGAGAGGTCAATAAACAACATATTAGATGTCTTTCACTCAGACATTACTTTCCTGCATTATCTCGTAGTATTTGAATCTGATAAAAAGAAGAGGCAGAGGTTAAACAATCACTGTCTGAAGCTAGTTAGAAATTAAGAAGCTAAGAGGAGGGAAAGATTGAAAATCTTATTGCAACAAAACCATAAGTAGATTATAAACTCAGTTTTTATGGTTTGAAAACTCACACCAGATCTGGCTCCTAGAGACAAATGTCTAGCCATGAAATGTGTATACTTTAAGCTTCTTTTATTCTTAGCATGCAATGATGAGTGATATCATAAAACTAGGCAGTATTTTCATATCTAGAAACCTGGTCAAAATTCTGCAATGCATTATGACTGTCCACCTGCTGTGGGGTAATTCATGGGCTGGAATGGATGTAACCAACTTGTGATTTAATTGCCATCAAGTGGTAGCCCTTCCCAGGTTTATTAGTGTATCATCAAAATATTATGTACTGAATTGCAATACTCTTGGCTGTAAATTAGAGAAGGGTCTAGTGCTACTGCATGAAAGATCATGATCTCATCCTTTTCTTCCCTGTCCCAAAGTTCTGGATGTTTCAAATAGCTCACTTCAATATATACCTACACTCCTGTCAAGCACCACTGTCATGGCAGTGCTCCTGAATGTACTGAATGTCCTTATTTGTTCCAGCAAGGAAAAAATTTTGCCTTAATGAGTCTTCTATATAATTTAGGCAAATGAGACAGATTATGAATCTTATGTTCTGCCTTGAGAAAGATAGGGTGGTTATGTTTTGAAGAAAATTTTTTTCCTACCTGATGAATTGGTTTACATTCCTACCTCTGCCCTCTTTTTGGTATCAAGCTTCAAATGGCAGTTTATGAAGTCATACTTTTAATATTTTGGGTACCCCACCTATAAAAGAGAGATAGAATTTACTTTCTTATGTTTATTATATTAAAGCTCTGAGGAGCATTCCCCACACAAGTGTTTATTTACTTAACTGTGAATTATAATCATCACTGTAAACAGACATGCTCATAAACAGTAACTACTCTTTAGTCCTGCTGATTGGGGTATAAAATATGACATTCATTTAAAGACAAGAGCAAAACAGAGGACGTTATGTGTTTAAAGTGTGCAACAGCACATCTATTACTGCACAAATATCTAACTAATATTTGTTTCAATTCTTTCATGACCACCTATGTCAGACCCAGAAAGGATCATAAAACTCAACATATTTTATCATGACTGATATATTTACAACTTACATACCTTTTAAATTTATGAAGGTCATACCTGAAATTATTTTCTGCTACCTACAATGGCTACTGAATGTTTATAAGCCTTCAGTGTCAAGCACAACAGCACCGCTATAGCAAGACACACACTTCCTCACAGCATTCTTACTTGTATTTGAAAGTAGTTTCTGATCTGTTCTACTAGGGACAAAGAGATCATTGATTAGTCCTACCATAGTATAAGATGTTATCTTCAAAATGATTAAAACAATCAATTTTTTTAAACTCTTGACATTTCACTACCATTAGTGAGAACTTACTCATTTTTTATGACTTCGTAAGACGAAGTTAACTAAAAAAGACATTTCTTTTTCCTAGCAAACATTTTAGAAAATATCATAAAACTTTTTTTGAAAATAAATATGTTCATAGGATTTTTTAATGTCATTAGAGCTATTGCTGCTTATAACAGATCCAGATGACAGATTGGGTTTTACAGCCACTTAATTTTTTTTAATTAGCTCCACTTTCTTAATCTCAGCTAAATTTGTTATTTCAAATAAGAATGTCAGTTTGGGACACTACTGATAGGAAAGAAATTGACCTAGCACAGAAATACAAATAAAATTTATGGAGCAATTTGATCAACATACAGGCAGTGCAATCTTAAGACCTGTATTAGAACAGCCCTCCACACTATGGCCGTTTTGTCAAGAGAGCATGAAAAGTCAATGCCCATTAAACACCCACTTAACAGAATTACTAAAGGAAAGAAAATGACAGCAGGATTTGAGTAAGTTATTAATTAACACTTGTTTCCTTCTTTTCTTTACCTTTGCAATCCTATCACATTACCTCTTTACATTTTCACTTTTTTTGCCTATTACCTTTGACTTATTAATTCCTTAAACATTAAATAATAGAATTTAAGAGCCAGAAGCATATACTTTAAGCTTTCCAGGGTTTGTTCTTGTCCTAATGTATTACCAGAATGAATGTATTATTATTATTCATCCTTCCAAGACTGTATTTTCTCCGGCTTCTGTGTATTAGAAATGAGGCTTTTTGGCTTATGATCATTGAAATATCCCGAGCTGACAGCACAAAGCCACTTAAAATGAGTGGCTCTCTAACTCTGTTATCAGTGTCAGGTTTTGATTGTGATTCCAGGGATACCTATCAATCACAGACAAATCTTTGGTACTTGGTATTAGGAGATAAACATTCATGCTTTCATTTAATTCTGCTCTAATTATTTGGGATGCAATATTAAATATGAAAATGTTTGGGTTTGTGAGATCCAGCAGTTTCTTTTTCTTTGCTTGCTGCCTGTATTGTTATGCATCTGCATAGATATTTAATATTTTTGGAAGGGGTAAAAATTGTTACTTGAGTTGTGCTAGTTAAACAGTTTAAAGAGGACAGATTGCAGCTGTCATGTAAAGAATAAGAGGAACTAGAGAATAGACACTAGGGAACAGTTGGCACAGAGATACAAGGCTTTCACTAGACAGTCATGATCCAAACAAGTAGGAGGAAGTAATACGTGGAGCAAGTGGCAGGGAAGAAAGCACGATATAAATAAAAACAAGGAATGCAGCATGCAGTTTCTGCTTGGTTTCTGTTCTGGTTTTGCAAAAGTCGCAATCAGAAATCACAGTTGGATTTTTCTGTCTCTTTTATGCTACTGTTGTTCAGGTGTTTGAAAATTAAAGTTCCCTTCATTCGGGGAATTTAACCTCTCCAGCCTCCCCTTAGAATCCTGACAGTACTATAACTTTTAAGGTAGATGGACTTCAGGGAAAGTCTCATACCTCTTTGAAGATTTTACACATCTTTATGCCATACACCACTTAATTTCCTCAGCTTCTTATCTAACTCTAAAACTGTCCCTTGTCCTTTATTCCCAAGAGCTTAATGGGAATACATAATCTAGTTCTTCCCATTCTTTTGCACTTCAGGCCTTATTATCACTTACTATCATTGCTGTGGTGCTTAATATACTTTTAAAAATTCATATTAAATTAGGAAAGTAATATCTGTTATGTATGACTTCTTTTCTCCTGTTCCATTCCAGAAAGCCACATGTTTGTCTTTATGTGTGTTTTCTTAATGGGGAATGCTAAGGTTGATGAGAAGGCAAAGCTGACTTCACATTAAAACTGAGTTAAAATCTGATAAATGAGCTCCCATGGCACTTAAAGAGGACTGATTCTGCAGGCTTCTTCTCACATGAAACTGCAGCCTTCCTCATGCACAAATCCAGACCCTGTGACATGCTTGTTAGTAGCTTGCTCTAAAAGAGCAATTGAAAAATTATGATCAACAAGAGGCAGCGTCTGAATTGCCATTAGAATGAGTAGAACATCCTCTTCCTGAATGGCTTAGAAAGAAATATTCAGTGGTGATAAATACAAAATAATGCACACTGTTATACTGACTCATATAATGCAAACCATTTGATTGTACACACTGTCAGAGAGCAGCAAGAGACCCGATGGCAACCATGATTGCAATGCCCTCACTGACAGCACAGTCCAATAACACCAGAGGCAGGGCAGCAGAGCACAGCAAGGACCGCAGCGGGTCCTACCACCAGTCCAGCAAGCATCACACAAAGGCAAAATAAGAAGTTAAATCCAAGGTCAGTCCAGGACACACAGAAATTTCAGGCACAGGGCAGGGGGCAAGCCCACCTACAACGTAGCCAGGGCAGGAATATGAGTAGGGAGGAAGTGATTGTTTCTTAGAGACAGTCACCGATATTACCCGGCAGCATTTTAACACAAAGTGCTTTCTTATGCACTTATTACACTTATGTGTAATTCAACTACAGAAAATATTGTCACCAGATTTAATTGAGGCCAAAGGAATACATATGTTCAGAGCAGATCTATGAATTCATAGATTTTAAGTCCACCAGTAGCTATTATAATTCCACAATTGGATCACCCGGTCTTAATTCCCAAATTGTTGATTGCTGAATTGCAATAATAGAGAAAAGATCATTCTACCTACTTTTTCAGAAAAGATTTACTTGTCACTGTTAGGAGCATGATGCTTTGGTTTGATCCTTCATTTTCTTACAACAACCTTTGTATTCTTTCAACAGAGAGGATTTCTGCCATAACCATAGTGTCAAGGATATGAAAGACCTCATCACAAAATGAAGACATAGAGAAGGAATACATATAGACAATAAAGTCAAGAAAGCAGGAGATGTCCCAAATAATCCATTTTAAAACTATCTACCAAATCCTAAAAAACTTTTTAAGCAATCTAGTCAACTAATCTTTGTGTGAGAGGATTAAGCATGTCTTACCCTAAAAATTGACGAGGATAAACTAGAAAGATGGTAAGACCATTTCCAAAAGCGTCTGAATAAAATAAAACCAAGGGTTAAACCTAAGTACTCACAGAAAAGCCTGAACCTTCAGATTACCTGTGACCTTCCACTAAATAGGAAGCAATTGAAGCTGGTAAAAAAAGTATGCAGGAAGCTGCATAGCCAGGGCAAAATATCAGGCAGAATCTGGCTGCAGAATCTGAAAGAAATGGCTAAGTATCTGCAACAATGCATTGATGTCCTGGTTTCAGCTGGGATAGAGTTAAGTGTCTTCCTAGTAGCTGGTACAGTGCTGTGTTTTGAGTTCAG
>JANZLQ010000031.1:24853085-24864057 GCA_026212715.1 Elanus axillaris
TCATACTGAACTCAAAACACAGCACTGTACCAGCTACTAGGAAGACACTTAACACTATCCCAGCTGAAACCAGGACAATGATTTGTGAAATCCTATCTTTTAGATGTACCTGCATGCACACAAAGAAGCCATCAACTAGTGCAGGACCATGAGTGATAAAATGGCCTTTTGATGCCAGGACTGGCCCAGAAAACTGATCCTTCCCACAATGTAGTACAGAAGCGTATCTTTTCTGGAAATAAAAGGTGGAAAACCTGGCTGAGGAAAGCTCATATTAAATCTAATCTGTATATTCCTAAGAACATCTTTATTTCTGTATAAGGAGCAAGTAACAGTGTATTTGAAATTGTATGTTCCTTGGGGCAAAGAAAACTTTTGAGTTGTGTGTGTGCAATTTATTTTCATAGGCTATCGTCCAGCCAGCAGCTAGGACTTGTGGCTCTGGTATGATGCAAAGTAAGAGAATCTCCTACAGTGTTCCACCAGCTTGTGACTACAAATTGAGATGTACCTTTCCACTGTTACACTGGTGTTCCTGCTTGCAAACTGAGATCATAAGTACTGTGAGTTTGCGTGGAGAGATTTACTGCAGCAGGCAATATCACATACTTGGTGCCCTCTGCTCCCCTTCTCACCCAGCCTTCCAATTTCTGTTGCAAGGAAACAGCCTCCACAGAGGTACCTGCACTGAACTACAGTGGAGAGAGTTTATCCCTCTCTCAAATAAGCCCCTGTTGCAGAGGGCAAAGTGCTGACAAAACAGCTACAGGCACAGAATGGAGAAGGCTGCTGATTACTCTAAAAGGCAGGAAAGGGGGTGTGAGGAGTCTGTGCAGCAGGTGAGCAAGAGGTTGGGGATCTTGTCTACGGAAAGACTTCAGGATAAGAACTGAAAAGTGGATTTGGCTGGGCTATTGGAGAAAGACACACAGGGTAAATGGGAAATTGCTTTAAGAACCAGTTCACAGTCTTGCATCTTAATCTTGCCTGGTATTCTGTATTATGTAAGGCTGGTTCTGGTTATAGAACCATAGAATAATAGAGTGGTTTGGGTTAGAAGGGACCTTAAAGATCATCTAGTTCCAAACCCTCTTCCATGGGCAGAGACACCTTCCACTAGATCAGGTTGCTCAAAGTCTCATCCAACCTGGCTTTGAACACTTCCAGGCAGGGAAAGAGATATCAAAGATACTGCTCTAGTGCAGCAATACATGCCCTTTCCCTGTGATTTGTTTTATAACATAGTTCTCTGATTTCTTTCTGTAAGAACATTTACCTTTTACCATTTTCTGTAAGACTAAAGGGATGTGGTAAGAATGTTTAAATGAAGACAAATATCTGATAAATATTACAGATAGTCCATCACGTATTACATACTTACTGTGACAGAATGCTTATCAACCAGTGGACATCTGTGTATATTATCTACATTCACTGAGGATAAAGTAGAGGTGACATGTTAAAGTTAAAAAAAGAAAAAAACCCACAAAGCATACTGAGAAATAGTGGCAAAGAACAAACAGAAAACCATCAATTAAAAAAGACCAATAATGCTCTAGACTAAGCAATTTTCTAAGATAAAAATCTTAATCAGCTCCTTAATGAAACATGTATACTCAGTTGTTATATTTAAAAGACTGGCTCCCTCAAAATTTTTGTTTGTTCTTCATACATCTCTGCTTGTTGAAATCTTTCAAATTTGTTAAAAATGAGGAGCTTGGTTTCAAACATGGAGCCCCAGAAATGTTTCCCAATTGACAGAGCATATACAACTCCAATTCAGTACTTAAGAGAACTGAAGCAAGTGGAAGTTAATGGAACTGGAAATAGTCACAACAATATGCTTGTCATTTTTGTAAAGGAGGGGTTTTCAATTGAAATTCAAGCAAATTTGGTTGCAAAGTTGGTGAAACTCTAAGCAAACTATAAGTGAGAAATACTGCCTCTAAAAAATATTTTCTTGAAGTTTTTGAAAATATCATGAAAGGAAATAAGATTGTAGAAACCACAATGTGCACTCACTGGAATAGATATAATTAAAATATTTCTTATTTTTCCCTGATCTCAATAGTTACTTCCCACAGCATCATAAATTTGGGAAATATAAAAAGTCCTCAAGGAACTCTTGAAGGTCCAGAATGCTAAGAATTGTGTATTGTGCAATAACAGTAGGGCAGTACACAACTAAGTCACTTGTATCTACAGCCATCCCCCAAAAAATCTAATTTCAGACTGGCTGTTATTCTAGAGAAGGTCTGCTTTCTTCACAAAACCAACTGCCTTTGCTCAGGAAGAACAGATCTGTCACGTATATGACTTATGAGGACAAATCTTTTTTTCAGCTATATTCACATACCACATTAAATCCTTTCCAGAAATTAGAATGGCATCAAGTCCTTCCATCAACAAATCAGTTTAAAACACATCTTTCTGTCTTGAATTTCCAGAGTAAAAACTACAAAGCGCTAAAAGACCTGGGTAGTTAAGAATAACCACAATTAGAGATAAACCTCTAGCAAAAACATCTTCTTCTGGTCCTGCAATAGCACAGAGATGAGTAAGGGATAAGGTATGATTTCTTCTTCATTATTATTAGATATTCAAACTTCTATTTCAGACTATGAAAAGTTATATTCTCAGTAGAGGACAAACAGGACACACCTGAACTTCACAGTGAATGATTTGGACATTGTCTATTAATAAGCTGCCCCACGGACAATGAAGATACCATATTTTACATATTTTTTCAGACATGATCTCAAATGAAGTCAAGAATAGCAGTCATGCACCTGTGATAAGATGCATTTCTATTAGAAGATTGGGATAATGAGTTCTTATCATCTATGATAAAGCCCCATTATCTGGTGACTAAACAGCACATTACCAGTGAAATAAAAAATTATCAAAATGAACTCATCTTAATTTAGCCTGAAAGGTTATCATCAAGTGTATTTCCAGATGGAAGATCCTTTAAGAAGTTTATAAAAGAAAATAAATTCATTTGTGAAAAATTACAGGGATCTGGTGTAATAAAGTCTAAAAGCTCTAAACAAGGTGTCAGAAATATTTCACCTTACTGAAAATCACCGTATACAAACTGGATATCGGAGGGACAATTTGGAATTGGTTATGTTCTGAAGCAATACATTAAATCCCATTATGTTAACAGAGAATATGATTTGTTCAATTTCACTGCTCTGTTACTTCACTGTCCCCAGAATACCACCTACAATAGAGTTGCCATTGCAAGAAGACAAGGATTAAAAACCAAGGCATTCTCTTCAGTAGGAAAAATACTCCATTATCACCATACATTCTAGAACCTTACTAATAAGTATTATGTAGTAGTAATTTCCTTTACAGTATGAAAAAAGTAACTTTCTAATTCCTGAAATATTACAATTAAAACCAGAAAGCTATAATATAAGTGTAACTGGGAAGGGTTAAAACCCTTTCTTTATCTACATAAATGAAAATATTATTGTAGCAATGACAGAAAATCTGGGCAGTTTATTATTCATTCTACAATTCTGCTTATATCCCAGGGTTTTTTTAATATCTCCAATAACGGATGCTCCACAGCTGCTTTGAAAACTGTGTAACATTGTGATCATGATCATGTAAAAAAAATTTAAAATCTTGTGTTTAAATGGAATTTTCTGTATTTCAGTGTGTGCCCATTGCCCTTGTTCTGTCACTGGATACCACTGAGAAAAGCCTAGTACCTTCTTCTTCTTTACTTCTCCATTAGATATTTATACACATTGGTAAGATCCCCTTTAGCCTTCTCTGGTCCAGAATGAACAATCCCAGCTCTCTCAGCCTCTCCTCATATGACAGGTGATCCAAGCCCATAATCATCTTTGTGACCCTTCTTCAAGCACGTTCTAGTATATACCTGTCTGTCTTGTGCTGGGGAGACCAGCACTGGAGCCAGCATTCCAGACATGTCTCAAAAGGCTGAGCAGAGAGGAAGTATCACGTCCCTTTACCTGCTTGCAACATTCTTCCTAATGCAGTCCAGGACACTGTTTTCCCTCTTTGCACTCATGCCTCATGGTCAAGTACAGGTTCATTAGGACTCCCAGGGCTTGCTCTGCAAAGGTGCCTTCCAGCCATTCAGTCTCCAGCCTGTACTGCTGCATGGAGCTGTTTCTTTCCAGGTGTGAAACTTGGCATTTGCATTTTTTAACTTCATGAGATTTCTGTCAGCCATTTCTCCAGCCTGTCAAGGTGCCTATGAAGAGCAGCACAACCATCTGGTCTATCCATCAATTTGCCACTAGTCCCAATTTTTATCATCTGCAAACTTGCTGAGGGCACATTCTGTCCCATCATCCAGGCCATTAATGAAGATGATAAAAATCAATCACTGGGGTATACCACTAAGGACTGGCATTCAGACAGACTTGGTACCACTGATAACAATTCCTGGAGCCCAGAAGTTCAGTCAGCTTTCAGTCCACCCACTGTCTGCTTACCCAGTCTATACTTCACCAGGTGTCTATGAGGATGTTATGGGAAACAGTGTCAAAAACCTTGCTAAAGTCAAAATAAGCAGCATACACTGTTGTCTGCTTATCTGTCAAGCCAGTCATCTCTTGATAGAAGGCCATTAGGTTAGTCTGACATGGCTTCTCCTTCATAAATCCATGCTGATTACTCCCTATCACTTTCTTGCACTTTATATGATACTTGATACATTTGGAAATAGCTACAAGGATTGTTTGCTCCATCAGTTTCCCAGGGAATGAGTTGAGACTGACTGGCTTATAGTTCACTGGATCCTCTTTCTGGTCTTTCTTGAAGATAGGGGTGACGTGGGTATGTCCAGTTTGTTTAAATGTGCCATAATCTAACACTCTCCCACCAAGAGTAAGATTTCCTTTGTCCAGAATTTCCCTCAGGTCTCAGGGGCCTGGGATTCCTGAGGTTAAATCTTACCAGTAAAGACCAAGGTGAAGAAGGCATTGAGGACCTTGTACTTTTCAATGTCTTTTGTCACCAGGTCCACTGCTTATTCAGCAGTGAGCCCATGTTTTCCCTGGTCTTCCTTTTGCTGCTGATATACCTGTGGAAGCCCTTCTTGTTGCCATTCAGACTCCACTCTAGATGGGTTTTGGCTTTCCTAACACAAATCCTGCATTCTCAAACAGTATCTTCATTTTCCTCCTGGGTCACTAGACTACATCTCTTGGATACAATTAAGCAACTTATGCTAATTACGTGCACATAGTAAATAAAAAAGTTCAAGTAACATTTTACTTTGACTGGTAACAGGTTTGGGTTGGGTTTTTTGTTTTGTTTTTTTTTTTTTTTCAATTGGAAGCCATTCTTACGCATATAATAGCTCTGGATGCAATTCCTGCCTGACCAGTTATTTACAAAAATGTGAAGAACTGCATAAAACTTACCACACAGCCTTAAAGGGCAGTAGTGCTGCTCACTATAAAAATTGGATGAAAATGGAGCATTCTCTGTGAGACAAAATAGTAACAATTCACAACTATTGGTTAGATGTTGAAAGTGCTTACAAACCTACGACAGGACATTATGTTGGTTCTGAGAATTGCTCCCCACTACAGCAAAATACCGAGAGATTAGAGCTTTGGTAAGAGTTACTTGTTCATAGACATTGGTGACACTTTCCTCATGGATAGGAGGAATAACCATAGCACAGAGAACAGTTAAAAAATATTTCAACTGGCAGTTATTTCCCATAGTTAATTTTCATTTTATAAGAATGAACTTGTGCAGAATTTTATACCAGAGTTAGCCTGGGAATTGGATTCACTCGGGAATGTCACAGCCTTTCTTCCCTGTGAGGACATGTTACAGTAGGGAGCTTTTAGAAGAGTTGGACATCATTACTGCTGATACAATTTCTTTCTTGTTTTGTGAATGGTAATTTTGGTCTGGTGAGACCTTTTCTAGACATTGTTATTTCACCCCTTTTTTGATAATCCTTGATGGTGATATTGTGCTCTGAGTCTATCCAGTTTTAGTAGGTCTATTAATGACATTCCTATTGACAAAATAGCTGAAAATTCAAATATACTGTTTTGTGCTTGAGATAAAAGAAATCTCAAATGAAGGATATAGTGTCAAATTCCCCTGGAAATTTGTACCTTGCACAAAGGAAGTACATGAGTCATCAACTAATGAGCCGTAACTTGGTGTTTCTCCCATGGAAAGTCTGCTGCTCCTACTCCACTCCTGAACAGACATCCTCCACAACAGCTTGTAGCCCTGCTCCTGCATAAGACATGACTCCCCTAACCTCCATGAAGTCCATGAACCATTAGGAGTGCAAAAGCCAACACCTCCAGCATCCCCGAAGGAAGATATTTTATGTAAGGGTCTCATGGCTCTCTCCCAGTATATAATGAGAGATTCTGATTTGCAAGAAAAAGCATGTTAGACTAATCATTCTGGTAAGGCAGCAGTTCCCACAGAGTTTTGAATTCAGGGGAGCAAGGAAAGGCTACCTCACAGAGAGGCAAGCCCTGGTCAGACAACTGCTCCTGGCCTTGCTGCTGCTCTCAGATCCTGTAGAGTTGCCTCAAGGAGTGTGATTGACCTGGGAGCCACTGTTTCAAGGAAGATGAAGTTACTTTCCATGACAGAAGACAGCCTGAAGTCAATGGGATCAGGAGTTACTGCCTCACAGGGAGCAGCATATTGGTGCAAGACAGCTGTTTCTGCTTCTGTCCGAGTTCTCGCAGCTGTCCAAGATCTATCTTTTGCTGAAAAAAATAGAAGGATGGTGTATCAACTTACATTTGCAACTTAAATAGGCCTCATCTCAAAAATTAGGAATGCAGAGGCCAATCTAAACTCTGACACAAAAAGATCTTTGTCATGAATAGTATTAGTTTAATCAGTAAGCAAAAAAGACAATGTACCAACAGCATATCTAAGGTCTTACCCAGATTTCCCCATTTGGTCTAAATAAGAAATGTAGAACAGGACCATCCTATTAACATCTTTCTACCCATCATTCACATATGCTATACATGACATAATTAATAGTTAGTAATTAATATACATGTAATAGTATTTAGTATACATGAAATAACATACATTGAGTATGTTATGCCAATGCTTCAAAAAGCTTCTGGTCTTCACAGCTAGTAGAGGACAGCTACTATGAACTGCAGTTAGATAACTGAACCACAGGTTTTAAATACATCGTAATTTCTTCATACATTTAACTGTAAGTTATGTCCCAAACGTCTAGCATACTAGATCTAAATATACAGCAAATTGGTCTTTTCCAATTATTCTGCCACGTCTTCAGATACTATTTAAAAGCATTCTAAGCAGAGAGAACAAAACAGTACCTAAACATTTTCATGAATTATATTCAAACTCATTGATTTTTAAAGAGTGAAGTATTTGATACTAAACCTGGCAGGTCTGGGGTTTTTTGTTGTTTTTTAAAGATCACATCCTATGCAAAATTTTGTAATAGACACATTTTGGTGATAAGTATGCCATTCTTGGCAAAGGCTTCTTAGTTTCATAGTCTTGATGCCTAGAGACCATTTTTCTGCTTCTTTAAAGTGCTTCTACAGTTCAATATTCTGAATTGCTTTTAAGTAAATTTAGATAGAAAATACCCTAGTTTTCCCATTTAGACCCTACCTGCCAGTTTTGCAGAAACTGATATCATTAGGAGTATGGCTGAATTTTATCAGAAAATAACATTGGATGTGAGCTTAGTAGTTCTGTATCTGGTTAAATAGTTTTGTGTTCCTTGGTTATCTAAAAACTGTTTTTCTATTGCAAGGTAACTCAGTAGCTGGGTTAGAAGCAGATATTGAAGTCCCATGTGTCTGGATTGAATGTATAGTCCACATGATTTCTGATAAGTGTAGAGGGAGAAGAGGGAAACAAAATCCAAAACTAAGTAAAACAAAATACAAAAACACACACACACAAGATGGAGAACAACAATAGCAAAACAAGCAAAAGAATCCTTCTAATTTAATGGCAGGTGCTATTGCAATGACATCATACAAGTTATATACAAGATAGTAATGCCCTTCAGAAATAAAAATCCAGCATAAAGGAATCTGCTTCCTCAAAAAAGTAAGAGCAAATTCAGCTTTTCTTCACATTCTTGTTTACACTACATCCCATCTGTAATGAATGGAAGGACACACACAGATATTTTTAAATGGGATGTTTTATTGGGGGTTTTGTTTACTTTTTTGCAGTTTTAATAATAGATACCTGTCCTTCAGAAAATTTTAAACTCCTTAATTAACAGATTGCTGGAAACAGAAGGATATTCTATACCACTTCAGTCTTGCATTCTCATATATATCCTCTGAGGCATCCACCTCTGGCCACTATCAAAGACAAAACAGTTGGTAAAGTTGTTTCATAACACAGACTGTTCTTTTGTGTACAGGATCAAACAGTTAATTTAATACCTTGGTCTCCCGATGAGTTATGAACTGTCTTGACAATGCTTAGTCATTATCAGCATCTCCAGTTTTTAAGATGATAAAGCCAAATAAAGCCTCATTAGATCTCTAGCTATTATAACTTGTAAGTGATAAAGATTAAACAAATCTGTTTGGTTTTAGAACTGCTCTCAGCTGATAAGTCATTTGAGAACCTACATTAAAAATACATAAATGTGGAAAAATGTAAAGGAAACGTATGAGACTATTAGGAAAAAAAAGTAAGAATGTTATTTTTTATAGCTGAAGGTGCAGTGTTGTTATGCCTTGCAAATTAGACATGGTCAATCACATTCATTGACTGGGGAAGAAATCCATACTTCCTTCAGATGTAAAGATTATCTGGTGAGAAAGTGGGCATTAATTATTCTATTGTTGTGTTTTCATTACTAACATTAGAGTATGGTGATTGCAAGGAAAAAGAGAATTGCTGGGATTGTTTTTAAGGTTTTGTATCTTCATGCTAATCAGACCACTGCAGAAATTAAAATTCCTGATTTCATTGGACATTATGTGATCTGTTTTCATCCCAAAGCAGTACACGGTACGCTCTTCCAGTATCAAAAAAAAGGGAAACACTGCAGAAATAAAAGGACTGTGCCTACAAACTGGAACTGATTTTAAAGTTGTGTCTAGGTTTACCAGGACAGCTCAGTTAAACACCCTCTCTTTTAGTTGATAGAAAATTCTCTTGCAATTTTTCAGGAGAATTGTCTTGCTGATTAGATTATAAAGTGAGATCCTTAATATAAGGAAAAAAAAAAAAAAAAAAAAAGGAGAAGAAAAGAATCAATTAAACCCAGACCTGCCATGCAAACTCCATAATCTCCTGGTAGATCGTCAGTGAAGTCCTAGGCAAACTTCACCTTCAGCTAACCCAGTAATCTGCAGGAGCAATAGATTGCCATCTTTTGGATGTACCACAACTAGAGGGGAACAAAGTATGTATTTCGCCAATAGGTTTTACTGATATTTACTGTCAGGAGAAAGTAATCTGTTCAGTCTTCTGTCATTCTAAGTCCTAGTCCCTTGCTCTAGGTCCAATTCGAGTCCCAAGTCCTGAGAAGCATTTTATCCCTTCTCAACTGGCATCACTATTTATCAGTTCTCCATCCCCAGCCCTACAGATAAAAATACTAAAACAATACACTGAAATATTGAGAGCAAGAATACATATGAAAGTCAACTCTAGATTAAACAACAAAAGAGACCAAAGTTAAACAAACACAAATTCTTAATGCTAATTCTGCCTCATAAACAGCACAGCATTGTAGTATTTTGGACTTGCTTATTCTTCCTAGATGAAATGTACACACATACATGCATATTTCCATATTTTTATGTATATATACACAAAAACACAGAGGATCTACCTCCACACAGTCTTGGAGTAAATACCTGTCACTTCATGTGCACTGCTGGCAAACAGCTTGAATGCGAAAACACATACAAAACCAGGTCTAAAGAAGATATATACACTCTTAGCTTGCTGAAGATAGATCCACAGCTAGAAAAGGCTATCCATGACTTTTTTAGTCAGTTAAATTTCATGTTATGTACAGAATTATGAACCAATTATGTTTATTTACTGCCTTTATTATAAGAAATAAGTCTCCTCTTAAATCATCTATTTTATAAACCCAAACTCTGACATATAGCTACAGCAAATAATAGCCAAGAGAATTATTCATGAAGTGTGTTTTCACAGCTAATAAAATAGAACAATCACAATACCATGTTTCCAAACACCTCCTTCTCTGACAACAATCTGCCTGAGTTTTAGAGTTTAAACATTTTATGAACATCAATACCAAATAATCTATGAACAATTCGTGCACATTGTTAGTTTTGAGGGTTATATGAAGTATCCTAGACTTAGAGAAAAGTTGCTAAAAGGAGAGAAAACTCAAATACTTTTGAATTATCATTAATCTCATATATTTCAATGAACTCAAATAATAAAATTTCTTTTTTCTTAGGGCTTTTTGCCTTTAATTTTTAAGAACCTCAATCATCATAGTTATTTGAATGTAATAAAATGGTTACTCTGTGAAAAGACCATCATAGCAATCATCAGTCGTCAAAATGCTGTTGTTTGAACAGTAGTTCAATAGCATGAGTGATTTTAAGGAGTAATTCAGATTTCACTAAGCTCTGACATAAGGTCTTTTAAAAAGTGTACCCTCAACTTTTCCTTCCCTTATGAATGGGAGAAGTTTAATTTTAAAAGGCTGGAAATTACTGTAAGACTTTATAGGTTTTGTACTACTTCCCAGTGAATGTGTATCAAGAATTCCTCTACTAAAATCACACTAGTTTTACATTGGCATGTGTTAAGTGAAATCGAGGTTAAGCTCCACAGGTTTTTTCGGTGATTCTGTTATATTTCATTTTCTGATTGACAGTATTGAGAAAAAGGGAATAAGAGAGGAAAGATTTTTTAAAGTCATTTGCATTGAATGGAGCAAAATGCTGACTGCTTTTCTTGGGGAGGGGGT
>JANZLQ010000031.1:24864157-24890007 GCA_026212715.1 Elanus axillaris
ACTTTTTTTGTTGGGGGGGGGGGGGGAGGGGTTTGAGAGTTCCATACTGGGCTTTGAGGGAGGGGGGGGTTAAGCTCAGGAGAATAGTTTCTTTTGTGCAAAACTACCCTCTTACCTGATTGCACTATTCTTCTATGCTATCAAGTCTGAATCATACTTTTTAGAAGGCCATGCCTTAATAAATAAATAAAGCATACCCAATGTCATACACTGCAATTATGCTCTGAAATAATAATACCAATGCCTGATATCTTTTTTTCTCTGTATAACAAAATAATTCATGATAGTCCAGAATCATGATTCCAGATTTCATGACCTGGAAAATTTGCTCTTATCATGACACAGGAAAATAGTCATCCGTGAATACTGTGTGCAGATTGGAAAACTTGTCACAACATTTATTGTGCTACTTGCTATCAGTTTCAAGTTATGTTGGTCATTTAGTTTCCACTGTCATGAATCACAGTTTTAGTTCATTTTAAGGATGATCCACAGCTATGATGAACATAAAGGCCAAAGGCAGGCCTAAAAAAGCATTTGTCTTTTATTTATATATCAGATTGATTTTGCCAGGCCAGTTCAAATGCTGAAATTGCCTTGTTTAATCTGTTTAGTCTATGCCCTGAAGGCACTCAATGCTGCATTTCAAACTCTTTGCTAACCAGCATAAAATTGTTGCATGAGGTTAAACAAAAGGTCTATCTACCTAACCAAAAGTGAGCAGTAAGGGAGAAAACTGCCTTGTGTTTTCCTGAAAAAAGCTGAACAAGTGCTTTGTGAGAATATTTCCTACTGCCCAGGAAGAACTATACAGTCTGGCTCCTGAAAAAAGCTTGTTTCTGCTAGCAATACCACATGAACCACTGAGCCTTTGACTGCTTGTGTGAACATTGTTATCATCAAATATGCAAAAGAAGGTAAAGGAGTAAAGGGAGGAAGCAGAATAATCAACATCTTCCTTTCTACTCTGGCATCCTTAACTCTTTCTTGCTAGTCTGCATCCTCACATATCTTCAATTTACCAAGCTGACTCAGCATCCTTTCATCTCCAGCTATTAATGGATAGATAGTTTAACATTCTGTCTAACTACTTTCCCCTTGTTTTCTTCTTCCTCCAGAATTCTTCCTGAGTTTACCCCTTCTGTGTCCACCTGTTTTCCCCAGGATTTACCAGGGTCTTCCCTACCTGTGCTACTATATATATCTCTGCCTACCGGAGGCTCGCTGCCTCCTCTTCTGTGCCACATCTGCATTTGCTTAAAACTTACCTCTTACAATATGACCATGCTTACCATCTTCCTAAGACTGTGCACACACAGTACATGCTTACTTCACCACCTTATGGGGACCAGCCAAAGGAGTATCTATCTCCCTTTCTTCCCTGCCAAGAAATGAACCTCCTCTCTATTCATGTGAACCCTTCTCCCATTTCACATCACCTACTTCTTCCTTCTCCTGGCTCTTCCTCATAAACTTTGCTTTCATCAACAAAGAGAAAAGGGGAAAAAGATACTAGCCAAGATATACAGAAACTGAAGGAAAACCAAAATCAAACAAGCAAAATCACACAATACACACAGGTAGGGAGTGTTACTGTGCTCTCAGCCTAACAGCATTCTCACTGCTCTGTCTTCTGTGCTGGTAACTAGCAGTCTCCATTGGCTTATATTATTGTCCATTTAATATAATGGTCTACTTAATGGCATGAGTAGTAAAATCAATCTATACATTTATCTTCTACCTTTGTTATTTTCCCTGACCCATTTTTCTTTCCCAATGAGGAGGGTAAACCACAGTGCCATCAACATCAAAGCATAAACTTCCAGAGAGGCATTTTCTGTTTATATTTTGTGTTCCATTCTTTCCCTCCTATCTTCTCTATTTATTTGGGGGTTTTGTTTTCTTACTGGTAACTGAATGTTGAGCTCATGTTTTCACAGAATGTATCAACTCCATCTGAGATAATTTTCCTTGGTGGTAATAGGTAATTTGGAGTCTAGCAAAGCAAATTCATAAGGTAATTTTGTCTACAAGAATTACTTTGTGTTTACTGACACTAGATTTCATCTGCATTCTATGGCCTGTCCGCTCAGTATCCTGCTGCATCTCCTCACTGCTGGATTTGTGTTCTGCCCAGAGTGAGTGTAAACCATTCAGAAACTGTTCACCTTTTTTGTGATTGTTTCTAAACATATGAATAAGCATACAACAAAGCAGATATCACAGTGTGATTCCAGTGGTGGAGTCCCTTCTTTATAAACATGGGCCATATTTTTTGTTTTTTTTCTTTCCAGGCTTTATTTAAATATGAATACAAGATTAGACTCATCTGGCAGCCCTTTGGAGTAAAGGTATGAGAGGCAATGAACGGGTATTTTTCACCATGAGGGAGGTCAAACACTGTCACATTTTTTCCAGAAAGGTTATGGAAAGTCAATCCTTGGAGGTACTTGGGTTTTGATTGAACAAGGCCCTATAGACAAAGCAGAGGCTTACAACTCCTATAAATTATAAAAGTATTTATCAGGGTATAGTTAATACTAGCTTGCCATGAATCCAAATATAGGCATACTAAACAGCAGTATATGAGTATCCTGCAACACTGTGGTAGTGTAGCCAGACAAAACGTATGAGTATTTTACACAGGTATGTGGGCAATGGGACCACCAGAGATGTGTAGTTGCATGTAGAAGCCATGCAAGTAACAAAAGGTTGCAAGGTAAAGCAGCAGCATCAGCATAAGGGACTGCAAATATCCAGATGCAAAAGCTCCAAGTAACCTGCTCTAAGCTGTCCCTGCATTGAGCAAGGATTTGAACCAGACACCCTCCAAAAGTTGCTTTCAACCAAAGTCACTCTACAGCTGAAATATTTTTGTAATCTGAAGTCTATAGTTATTTACAAAGCACAATAAGTATGGTTTCTATGCTTACCTCTCCTTTTAGCATACAAAGTAAACACAAAATCCAGGTTAGAATTATTACTGGAATAAGTGTGTTCATATTTAAGATAATAGGAGTAGCTTCAGTTCAGTAAACTCCCTTTTTTAGTGAACACATATTATGTGTAGCAAAACTTTAACACTAAATATTCACACAGAGCTTAGTATCAATTAAAGGTAAAATAAAAATTAAAAAATGTTTTTTTAGGTCTGATATATAATGTAATATTGTGACATAATACAGATAATTATACAGGTCTCATTTCAAGTGTGATCCAAAGAAAACCACCTGAATTTTCTTTAGAATTTAAATTCAAATAGTCCTCTGGCAACATAAATGTGAAGCTTTCTAAGCCTATATGTGTATCTTGAGTGCTTCTGACAATATATGTAAGAAATAATCTATTAAGGGATATAACTAATAACCTTTGATTTTAAATATCTTTGTCCTGAGAGTTAACTGATTTATAAAAACTATGATTTATAAAAACTAAAACTTATAATGTTCTTGCTGATGATTATCTAAGTCAGATAAATCAGTCATTAGAACTACAGACTGAGTTTCACTTGACTTAGAGGGACAACAGTTACAGAGTATTTTATCAATTAGTTATACATTTCCCAATTTACTTTTTTATTTTAGCTTGTAACCCAGAATCTTTCCTAGTATTTTTATGTTAAAATATTGTACTAATGGACAAATTAACAGGAAGAAAGAAATAGAAGACTTTTTCCTGAGCATCCTACAATGGATACTAAGACAGGAAAAGGATTAAGGGGCTTCCAGGTGGTCTAACCTAGCATTATACATCTGTTATTTCATTACCGTTTAACACTAACTAGTACTCACTATGACTGAGAAGGTAACCCACTCTGAGAGTTGTACTGATATATTTCCACCTCCTCTCGATAACATATTCTCTTGTCAATAGAACATATTAGTAGTGGTCCTAAATGGAAGACTCTTGTACAAGGAGGATTTAAGGATCCACCTTACAGCTGAGTAGGTGCAGCCTGTGTTGTGCTGCACATACCAATTGGCTGATAGATGAACTTTAATGCATTGATTGTTAACAGAGAAGCCTAGATGTGGCTCCCACTTAGCACCTGTTGATTAAGCTACCTGCATGTCTCAGCTTATCTTGAAGTAAAGCAGCATGTTTTCAGATACCATCCATTTGTTTGACAGTAGAAATGATTAATAAAGTTGCTTTCTTCTTAAGAACATCCTATAAAAGCTCTAAAGACTACAATGCTGGTGAACCTTCGCACACACGTTCTGCACAGTGCAGTGCGCCATGTCCTGACTGGAGGTCCATCTCATGCTGCACATCTCAAGCTTCCCAGCATGTGAAGGGACATGAGTTTATCTACGCTATCCTCTTTTTCTTTCTCATTTTCTCTCCAAGAAATTATATGTTAATCAATACATTATGGGCTCTGAGTGTTTTTCTTACTGAAATCCATAATGAACACTTGGAACAGTGTATTACAATATTAAATATTTAGCTTTGAAAAATCCAAAAGTAAGGACAATGTATATACACCAATATACTGTTTGACTTAGTAGTATCAGAACTTTTGATTATGATTATTCACTGTGTGGCATAGGAGACCGGATTAAAATATAGGGACCACAGTGCAACTCATTTAAATTTTCTCTTGAAGCTTTTGCTAGAGTGTGTATATGCAATACAAATAACTCTGTATCAGACACCAAAACAACTCTTCCAAGCCATCCCAGCTGCTAAGTGGATGGCTGCATGGCAGAATCCAGCATATCAGCTCTGGAATACAGACTTTTCAGATATTTCTTGGTTTCTGAACATAAATTAGCTCCACCATTCCTTTATCTAAACCATTTTTAATTTCATTTTAAGCTACTGAAGGCATAACAACACATTATATCTTATAGAAATAGGTTATTTTCTGTAGCATGAGGAATTGTATTAAAAATCTAGGAAACCTAGCTGGAGAGATTTGAAGAATGATGCTGGAACTTATAGGCAAAATTTCTAGTAGTCAGAAATCCCTTCTGAGAAAACTCAAGTATGGCCATTTTAGCCACTTAACATCAATCTAAGTGTAGAATTCAGAGTTAAATGTTCAGATTCACAGTGAGGTATTTAGCTTTCTAGTGAGGTATTTAGCTTTCCAGTAGCAGCAGCCTTTCTTTGTTGACTATATCCTAAATCACCATTCCTGAATCCATTGGCAATGGATTTTTTTATTTTTTCTTATTTATTGAATTGTGAAAATGTTAACTGACTGTTTACACTAAATGTTTTTATGTGGGTAAACTAGTGACTGACAGATTGAGCTGCAGTTCCCTCCCATGTTTCTGCTGCAGACCTAAATGAGCCAGCTATCCAAGGGCCTCATGTCTACAATGGCTACTTGCTCAAATGCTCCTCGGTTCAAGGGGGTGAGGTGGGGGCATGGAGCAAGCGGTGAATTTTAATTTACAACCTGCAGTTTGGGAGCACATAAAAAAGTATATAGAAAGACTCCAGAACAGGACTATCCAGGAACAAAATTTCAATATATAAATCACAACAGTGAACTCCTATGTCACTCAGTTATATTAAGACAACCTACTAAAATCCCTGATGATAGTTATGGCCAGTGCAGGAAGCAAATAACTCCAGCAGGACACCATGAAGCAAGAATGTCTGTCTGAATGTCTATAATACAGAAAGGCTTTAAATGTGTCATTGACACGTTTAAAACACCACTTACCCTCCCTGTGCTTCTTTTTTCCTCACTATCGTACTGTTATATTGGTGCTTCTTTTGTGCAAGTAAAAGCACTAGTTGGACAATTAGATAAGGATAAACTAGATCAGGAAATCAGTATGAGTTGAATTTAGAGATCTGGTTATTTTTAAAAGATAA
This sequence comes from Elanus axillaris, assembly GCA_026212715.1. NCBI lineage: Eukaryota > Metazoa > Chordata > Aves > Accipitriformes > Accipitridae > Elanus > Elanus axillaris. Next base: position 24,869,993 of record JANZLQ010000031.1, read on the forward strand.
TACTCAACTCCAATCAATTCTGTAAAGTAATTCTCTTAGCAAAGCCACAAGCAACTAAAGTAGCATAAAAGAGACAGATACAAATCTCTGTTGATGGTATTGATACATGAAAGAGACCACTGAACTACAGCATAAATAATCCTAGTGAAATCACAAAATTTGAGTCATGTTTTGCTTAAGCAAAGCTGAAAAACACTATTGTCTTCCCAAGAAATATGACATGACATTGTAGACATACCAACAAATACTTTAAGCTCTAATAGTTCTACACTCTAACGTCACTCAGCTAAAATCTACTCCAAGTGGAAGTAATCCTTACATCGATATTATTGTTTTCAGTATTCAGAAAAAAGAAACATTTGTCTTTTCCACATCAAGTATGCTATGGCTGCTTTTAAATGGCTGCATAGGGATATATCCTAAACAAAGGGTAAAAAATTTCTAATTTAGAAAATAAATAAGTAAGTCAATAAATAATTCAGTAACATATAACTGCAACATGATCAGAGGGCAAGACATGAAAGAAACAACATTAAAATAACCGTGGATAGTAAGGATTTGAAATGAACTTAGGATCAAGAAAGAAAAATAAGTAAATCTAAATAACCCAAGCAAACAGAAGTTCACATATCCTGCTTGAGACATCACTGCACAAGGCATTTCACAACAAACATCAATGCAATTTATTAAAAAAAAAAAGTGAGGAGGGAGGTATATGTATAGAGAAAGACACAGAGAGATTAGAAGGAATCTATCACAAAGCAAGCAAGCAAACTTACATCAAAGAGAAGTGCCAAATAATCATTTACTGGGATTATCCTAATTTATAACTCTGAAAAAATACTGAAGTGCAGTGAGGGAGAATAAATAAAATAAAAACATTCCTCTATCATAAAACTGAATTTTAACTAGTTTTATTTCATTTATGGGCATGAGGTAGCTTCTTTCTTTTAGGTGCTTGAAAATTCATTATGGATATTGGAAGTTGAACATTGAGATATCACAATAAAATTCACCATCTTTATTTTACAATTTTTGAAAAATGTAGAAAATTTGAAATATAGAAGAATGTAGAAATGTGGATTATATCTACATATGCCAATACAGTATGTCTGTATCTTACCTATAGATCCATTCAAAATGATGAAAGTTAAAAAAGAGAGGAGTAACTTTTACACTGGCTTCTCATATAGGCATTCCCAGGATTTGTATGTATAAAGTCTGTAGCCACACAAGGGTGTTACAGAAAGACTGGAAGAGCTGAATGTCAAGCACATGAGCTTTTCCACAAAAACTTTCCTGTTCGAAACATATTCTGCACTAAGTAGGTTTATTAGGGCAATCTATATCTAAACTGTTCCAAACTAAACTACCACAGGCATGTTTATTGGGTAAGAAGCATTTAGATTGTCAGAGTGAAATAGATCTTTCCCTCAATGTCTTTCCCAAAATTTTGGTTTGGTTTGGTTATTTAGGTTTTTTTACAGCTGCTCCCTAATATAGATACATCCTCGGCTGGTATTCAGTTCACTGGGAACTACATCCAGAGGAAAGCACACCTCCCCACCAGAAAAGCTCAAAGACTTGGATAATCAAGAAAAGCTGTTACCTGACTGTTATTTTTGGATACCAAAAAGTTATTCTTATTTTAACCTTCAGTACTATAAAGAAAATGTAGAAAACAAGACCTACAAATAATGAATGTTTTTACATTAATTTGTGGAGATCCAAAAAATAATCATGAAAACAAGGCTTTTTATTTGAATGGATATTAATTCCAAACATGACATTTAAAGCAAGAGCTCACCAGTTTTTATCAGAGAAAAAAAGGAGACAGGAAAAAATATGTTTACCTATTAAGAACTTGGGTGTCATTTTGATGAAATAACCTGATTTTCCATTCATTTGCAGTGTCTCAGTTTCTCAGGACGATGACTCCGGTTTGCTGATTGCCATGTCAGGATTAAGGTGAAACAATACCAGGGATCCTTTAACTCACAAAACTCAACTTTTATTTGCTCACAACATGAATTGGCACACTCACCACAGAACTGCTATGCTTACAACAAAAATTGGCATGAAACCATGTCAGTAAACAGTGTAACATGTGCTAACCCTACATCACCAAACATATACTACAGGCTTTGCTTATTTGGGAATCAGTTCAGGGCAGACAATAAGGAGAGCCCTCCTGCTGGGTCAGGAGGTTCACAGCAGACCCCCTTGCTTTCTAGACTCCTTCTCAGGAGAGGACCGTGGGGGCGGCTGGATCCACTCCTAGTCCCAAACTTGGTCAACGGTTTATGTCTAAAGGGATGAGGTGTAGGGATTATGGAAAGGGAAAAGGAAAGAGAGAACAAGACAGAGAGAGAAAAAGGAAAACAGAAGGATCTCACTGGTCCTGGGTCCAGCGTTGGTCCAATCAGCCAAGGGGTCCAGTTTCAGTGGGCTTGCGCATATGGGGCTTCAGTTTGTGTCCTTTTATCATACTTGCCCCTCCTTCAGGTGGGCACTTGAACTCATTAGGCTAAATAGGTGTCATGAGCAGTTTATGAGCCTTTGGGAAACATGTTGGTGGGCTTGGGTGTCGTTTGGGGAGTAACTTCCCCTTCTCTGCATGGTGACCTGCCTTGCTCAGCACATCAGAACAGCACATCAGAGCAGGGAGCTGAGCACCCTCCTGCACCCCCTCCCCCTCCTGGTGCTGATGGGCTTCTTTTTACCTGGGGTTCATTGCTAGGCAGTGTTCCTAGGTAGGCAGAACTTGCCCCACCGCAATGTTTGAGACATTAACTCCTTCAGTCCCTTACACTCGGGACCTGATTATTATAGTGAAATATACCTTGCAGCAGGCAGAGAATAATGTAATTTTCTTCACAAAGTATTCTTCAATGTTGTAATAGTTAGGGATTGTCTTGAACTTTGCAACATTTTTTGTATACCTTTTACATGATTTTTCCCAGACTTTGCTATTATATGTCTAGATTATAATTTTGATTGTTTCACTGCCTCCAGAAAATTTACAATAGCTTACTTTTGGGGGTAGCTTTAACTCATTTTAGACTATGTCCTCACACGGGACTAATTGCAACATTGCTGAGATGTCACTGATTCAGCTGGGAGAACCAATGGGGATAAAAGTCTTAAACTCCAGTTTTCTCTCCAACTACAGGGGAACACAGATGTAGAATCATAGCAAATACTAAGATTGCACAATGCAATCTTTTGCAAAGACCCCTTCCTAAACCCTTACTCATGCCATTAGTTCCATTATTGAGCAATTGCATAGGCATTAACAGGCATTTCTTTCATCTGGATACCAAAACAACGTTCTCTTGGCACCAGCTGATACAATGCTTATGCTGTATGCCTGGCAATTTGAAAAGAAATTTTCAGCTGGGTAGTTGTTTTTGACAGTCCAAATATGTACAATCAAGTAATTTGTTAATGTATGGATATGATATAACAGTGATCTCAGCAAAAATATGGTGAGTTATACACTCCCAAGGCCATGCTACTCAATTTACTGGATATTAGTGAAGTATGAATGCCTCAGAACAAAAAATAGTCACCAAGACCAAACCTATGTGAAAAAGTGTTCCTTCAACTTCTCAGCAGAATTTGAAGTGAACAGAATCCCTGAAAAAGGAGAAGAAGAAGGGAAAAAAAACCAAAACAAAACAACCCCCAAAAAACAACAGATGTCAACAGACAGTAGTTCTGGGTCTAAGTCTGAAAAAACTTCGGATGACTGTTCAGAAGGACACAGGAAAGCAAATTAATAGGTATATTTTCTAAACATACCAGTCAAGGAACAAATAAACTGCAAATAGCAAACATGCTGAAGGAAAACTAAGAAAAGCTATGTCCCCAAAATCAGTGAGACTAAAAGACAGGGGGGTAAAACCTATGTAAAGGGATGCTGTGGCTTTTTAGGGTATTTCTTTAGCCAGCTGAAGTGCAGGGTTACTGGATCTTGGAAAGTTATAAAATTCTTATTTTTCCTGCTTTAAATACTATGTGTCATTAAAAAGACAACAAGACAAGGTGGCAGAAAGCCTCACAGAAAGGATGTGAGAGAAAATGCAGGATTACATGGCACCCAGAAATCCAGTCAAGGCACGCTGCCTATGGAAGAGCAGGCATGCACCTTTCTGGGCTCAGTGTGCATGAGCTGGAGCTGAAAAGAGCATTGCAGCAAATGTGCTCTGTAAAAATGAAAACAGTTTGAAAAAGAAGGAATAACAATGCATTAAAATAGCAACTGTTGTGTTGCAGGATGAAAAAGAAGATGGAACAGTTTGGATAATGTACTGCAAAAGAGAACATTAGTCTGATGGAAAGGATTAGTATTCGAGGAACACATGTATTCTTACCTCAAGGCCAGAGATATTATTTCATATCCACACTGCAAGCCAATTGCACCATTTATACTAGAAATGTTGCCCCCCTTCTTGCAAGAAAAAGAAGTAGTGCTGGGCACAGTGATGACAGCGTTTATTACCTCTAATAAAATTACAAATGACAACAATGTGTTTGCTATCTGTGAGTTTGTCAACACACAAAATGGCTGTCTAATTTTATTTTCTGCATCACCAATAATGTTTCTTTATCAAGAAATAAAAATCCCCCCATCTTAAAAATAATATTAGTGTTAATGAGCAAAAACGTAAAAGTTGCAAGTATGAAAAAGTGATTCAGAGAAAAATTATGCCTGTAGGTGGGAGGTTCATTAGTTATCATTTTTTACTTCCAATGATCATCTTACAAATCCTCAGCCTGCTTTTACCAGTAAAGCTGCAACAGCATCCTCTTCCTCATGCTGTTATATACAACAGTCCTGATTCAAGCAGGACTTTGTACCACTACAATTGTAACGCTACAGTTTTAATGGCAGCATCACATACAATGCACCTCACCTTTCATGCCTTTGCTTTAAGTCCAGATGCTTTAAAAGCTTTTCAGTATCATTACATTAATAAGAGGTATCTAGAGACTGCATTTGTTAACAAACACAGAATACAATAGAAGCCTATTCAAATATTAACTTATGAAATGAAAGCTTGATGGTTTTGATTTCTGAGAACTAATAAATACTTTCAGAGTTTGAAATACTGTCAAAATGTTAGTAGCATTTAAAGAAAAAAATGCCTTTTAAAAGTGGTGAGATGTTTACATGTATTCCCCACTGTGGTTTGTGCTGCGTATCTGCACCCTAGTGGCTAGGTTTTGGCAGACAGTTTCAGAGAAATCACTTAGGAACTCTAAAAGGCAGATGAAACCTGCACAGATTGCTCTGCATAGATTCCAGCCTGCTGCCTTTCTTTCTCTTTAGAAATACTGTGAAATTATAATTTATGAAATTTAACTTGGCTAATATCCGTTCCTAATTATGCACAACAGGCTGTACAATATTGATTTGACTGTTCACATTTATTGAGAAGAACCACTCTTATAATCCACAGTGTGAAATTTTTACCATTCTGATCCTGTCCCGCTATGAATACAATGTTTTGGGTTTACTTAGGTGTTAGTTTAGTTCCATACGTGGAGACTCATTTCTCTGCTCCTAATGTCATGTTAGTCATCATAATTATCCCTGAATACATGTTTCTTTAACTGATACTCAACTCAGCAGTTAGAATAAGGTCAAGCACAAATATGGAAGTAGGTGATAAACTGCATTATTTAAACACCACTTTGTTACCATGTAAGAAGAAAAAACCCTACATTTCTAACTTGGTCCTTTAAGATATAATCATTACCAGTCCGTAGCAAATTCTTATCCCTAGCAAATCGTTATTGTGAAATACTTTGGTGGTCAAATTTGTTTCAGTGTTCTCTGAAATGACTCTTTATTGTATTGTAAGACCACTGAAACAACTTTCAGAACAACAATAATGTTAAATATCTGTCCTCTTTATACTCTAATTATGCAAAAAAATGTTTGTCAAAAGGAAATTTTGACTTAATTTTAAAGTCTCTGAATGGCAAGATGCCATTCAAAGTAAAAGACTGGTCTAAGAGAAGAATAAAATAACAGAAACTCTTTCTAAATATTATATAATGTGTATGTGTACTCATTCAGCTACAAATCCGACTATCCAGTTTATCCTGAAAAGCAGACTCTTATATATGATGTCCTAACCAGATGACTTAATGCAGGGAAATATGTGCCTTCAGAGCAATCAGCAAAAGAACTGTTAGAACTCACCTAGCCTCTGAAAAAAAACCCCACAAACATGCTTTAATCAGTATCAATAAAGGTAACTGAAAACGAGATACTTCATTTTTACTGGGTTTTTTTTTACAATCACAGCAATACTAACAACCAAGTTATCTCAGGCTATGTTTGTGAGACAGTACATGTCTAAAGATATCTTCCAAGAATCAGGCAGGTGGACACAAGTTCAGGTGCTGAACACTAACAGTTCCCTACTGACTTTAGTGGGAGCCTCATACTCTACAGCCCTGTAAATAGGTCACCTTTTCAGTACTTAGGCAAGAATTAGATTTCTAGCTGTAGGTATTTAATGTAACAGCAAGAGCAGACTACCAAATAGACCATAAATCCCTTTAACTGTGAGATCTTGTTTCTGAGACATGAGAAATAATTCAAATACCAAATACAGTATTTGGGGGTTAATGTCTAGATTTCATCAGAAAAAAATCATGTTTGTATGTACTACAGAAGGTCACAGTTCTTGGCTGCAAACCAGCTAATCTATTTATCCCAAAAAGCAAAAACTCTTAGATGTGATGTTCCAACTCAGCTGAATGCAGAAGCCTGTGTGAATGAGTCTATCCACCTCAATCACTTCTCTATCTGATTCTGAGGCTGTAAGAGTTCAGATTCCACAAAACTTAACCTCCTGAATGACAGCCGAATGCAGATAACAAGTTAGCATTGCTGTGCAACCACCCAGCAAGTGGGTGGCTTCCCCAGGTACCTTTGGAGTATGACTGTTTTTTAAAGAGGCTTGAGGCAGAGCTTAGAGGTGTCATGGTTTAACTCCAGCTGGCAACTAAGCACCACACAGCCACTCACTGACATCCCTCACAGTGGGATGGGGGAGAGAATCAGAAGGGTAAAGGTGAGAAAGCACGTGGGGTGAGATAAAGACAGTTTAATAGGTAAAGCAAAATCCGCACACGCAAGCAAAGCAAAACAAGGAACTCATTCACCACTTCCCATGGGCAGGCAGGTGTTCAGCCATCTCCAGGAAAGCAGGGCTCCATCATGCCTAATGGTTACTTGGGAAGACAAATGCAGTCACTCCAAACGTCCCCCTTTCCTTCTTATTCCCCCAGCTTTATATGCTGAGCATGACATCATATGGTCTGAAACATCCCTTTGGTCAGTTGGGGCCAGCTGTCCCAGCTGTGTCCCCTCCCAACTCCTTGTGCACCCCCAGCCTCCTTGCTGGTGGGGTGGGGTGAGAAGCAGAAAAGGTGTTGGCTCTGTGTAAGTAAGCACTGCTCAGCATTAACGAAAACATCCCTGTGTTATCAACACTGTTTTCAGCACAAATCCAAAACACAGCCCCATACTAGCTACTATGAAGAAAATTAACTCTATCCTAGACAAAACCAGAACAGACATCATAAAATATAGGTAAAGCAGTGATTCTACTGAATAAGAGAGGAAGCTAAATAAAAGCAAATTTATTTATACAAAATGGAAAAGCTTCAAGACCAGCTAACCAAAAAATAATTTCAGAGTATAATGTCAACCTAATTATAAAGTACACAGTGAAACTGAAGATTGCAAGTAGGGTTTTGAAATACCCTTAGCAAGAAGTAGGATGTAGAGTTCTCCCACTCTGGACAGTTGCTCTTATGCCAAACTAAAGTACAGATGCAGTGTGTTTTCCAAAGATAGTTCTTTCTTTTTCTTTTGTTGCAAGGTAGAAATTTTAGTTTATAATTTTTTTTTCCAAAATGAACACAATGAACACATTTTCACATTTTTTGACAATTTGGAAAGAAAGTGGTATTTTATTCTAATTAATATTGTCCCCCACCCCTATGTTCAGTTTGTCAGTAAGTAAAACAAACATAAAATGTTATTAAAGCACTTATTCAGCAGGCATTTCATTAAAGTTCCAGGCATTTTCTTCCTATTAGAAAACTACTTGCTACATCCACAGCTGCAGTCAGAATAAAGGTGCTGCTATAATTGCTGTGGGGAAATATTGTGGACAATATTTTTGGGGAGTTATTTTGATTTATTCTTTGTTAATTTAATTTGGTTTGAGGTCTTTTTTACATCAGACTCTTGAAGAACACTGAAGAGTACTAAAGTAGAGGGAAGGTAGTTATGTTGCTTTTAATATTGACCTCTACTATTCCTAATTAAACAGCTAAGGTCAAAAGAACTGCTTTATAAAATAAAGCTCCTGGATACCTGGAGTCTCATATGTACACAGACATATGTATGTTTAAAGTGTGGGGGTTTTTTCCCCACATCCCATTATACAATCATCTACAAAACAGTTAGCCAGTCAGGGAGAAGAAAATTCATTTCATGTCCACTTCTACAGGGGGAAACATGTCCTGAAGTATATAAATATAAGAAGGTATTGACATTGCATAGTGGGTCAACAGTTCTGACTACAGTGCTGTTTTCTACTGTGTTAGTGATCTTTAGACACTTCCTAGACTACTCTCCAGGGGTCAAGTTGCAGCCATCTCCTATCTCTACCCAGAGTGTTGGTAATCAAGTAGATTGGGACTTTTGTTCCTTTAGCACCTCACCTTATCCTCAGTAAAACAAGAGCTAAACATTCAGTGCAGACCACGAAGTAACTAACATCTCCTAGCAATGCCTCGATTTTTTTTAGTTCTGTTAATTCCTTTGAAGGTCCATTCTCAGTTGTTTGAACTGCTTGATTTTGGTTGCTGTTTCTGCCAATCACAGTTCAGTTTATCTCTTTGAGTATAAGTAAACAAAAGTCTTTTTTCTCACTTGTTGCACAGATACTCATAAGAAATAATAAAAACGATTTTCCAGTTCATCATAAGCATTTAGAGAGCACAAAGTAGCAGAAGAGTAGATGTATGCAACTGAAATGGGTGAAGGTAAATTAAATAAGCAACTAAGCATTTATTCACTATCCTAGTGAATTTCACCTCATAGCAACTCACTTTTAGAAAACAACCTGGAGCTGTTCTAGAATCACAAGTTTTACAGTCTCCACATTTCATTTCAGGTGTCATCAGTCTTTCAGGAGTGGTGGATTAGCCTGTGTTTATTCTTGCCTAGACTAGAAGATATCTATGCAGAAAAAAACCAAACATGAACTAAGACTCACTCAACAAAAGGCAAGATAGTGTGCATGAAGCAATGATGTGTATCTTGTTTCAATGCAGGATAATGGTTCCCAGTTCCTGATGACTTCACAACATACAAGAAAGCAGAAATCTCTGTTGCTTTTAGCTTTCTTAACACATCCTAGTGCTCAGATTTCAGCTCTACCCTATACCTACTGGCTGCTGGTAAAAGTTTGCAGACAAAATGTGTTCAAGATATGCAGCATAAGCCGATGGCTGTAGTATCATGACACCACTAGCTTTTTTGATACCAGTGAGGAACAATGTCTAATACATCATCAAAAAGACTGCAAGCTACTCAATTATACTACCTCTTTCTGCAGTATCATAGCATTCATTCAAATCTAGTAATTGTGGATTCCTTAATGTCACTGATGATGTTTACCCTATTGAAAATGTCCATGAGAGAGAGAGATTAATAGCCATGTCTAAAGTAGATGATCAAATGAAAAGCCCAGCTGAATGAACTACAGAGATTTCTTGCTGAGAAATATGCCTGATATTTATTTTGTATGAAGATATTCAAAAAAAGGAAAAAAAATCAAAGTCAAGGAGGCAACCTTAAAAGATTCAAGAAACATCTGAATTCTGTGCAGCAGAATAAAACCACAGAAAATCCAAAAGATTGTCTCTGTGTCCCAGCATTCCAAAATGTGTGGAGGGAACTCTCAAGGGTTTTCATATGTTTTATTCTGCTGTCAGACTCTTCAGTAGCCTTTGTTTGGACTATTTTGCTCTTTTATGTCAAGTTTCCTTCTTTATCCTTCTCTTTCTAAACCTTCCCTGATTTTTTTCTTCTAGGGTGGACAAACAGCATTTCTGATGAGCAAAGGTGCTTCAAAAGCTCTTGGGCCATTTTCAGCTGCCTTAGACAACAACTCATGACTTCCAAAATTATACCCATATATGATGAACATGCAGATCAAGGTTAAAGCTTAAAAAAAATACTGGAAACATATTCAGAGTGAATATGAGAACACATTTCACTGCCATAAATGAAATGTATTTTTTTTTAAATTAATAACACTATGAATAAAGCAAAAGACTAATGTACAAATGTCATCAGTGCTTTGTGGGTGTTAGCAAAGCCACCCAAACTCCTGTCAATCCCTCTAAATTTTAACTTTCATCACCTCTTTGTTCTCTTTTATTTCCACTTCTGAGCCAGTGATGATTATATGAATTGAATTATTTTCCCAATGGAGCAGTTGTTTGTGAGCAGCTGGCCTGCTCAGGAAGCAAAGTGCTTTCTGTTACCTTGCCTACCAGAAGCCTTTCCATTTATCAATAGCCATAGCTTAGATCAACCACAGTTGCACACAGCTCTGAATTCATTGTCTGCAGTATATGAGAAGTGTGACATCCATATCTTCAGCTTGTTACATATCAAGCACTGAGTAACTTACACTTGATGCTTTCAACAGCTACCTGGATAAGTTTTGGGTTTTTTTTTTTTTTAAAAAGTTAAGTGTAGTTGGACAGTTGCAATGATGTTTGGATTCAGAAGCTGCAACAGAAATACTTGACTTTTGTAAGTTTTATTCCAGAAAGAATAAAGAGGATTTCTGTGTACCGCATGTGGAATCACAGCAGAGTTCAAGGTCCAGGTCCAGGCCTAGAAATTTAACTACATGACTGCAACACAGGTAAGAGTTCTGACATACACTTGTCATGAAAAATAAATGTAGTCAGAATCAGCTAACTATTTTACAGAACTTAATTCTACTCTACTATCATTATCTACAACATGAAACTTACTACCTGCCATGGCCCCTCCTTCATTTGTCACACGATTCTTTCATAAAATGCATTTGATACTTCAGGAGGTATGGGTAGCCAACTCCATCTTTATATTTTTTGCCCTAAAGATTTTTAAAATGATACTCAGTTTCTCATTGACAGCATCTTAGGAATTCTCATTTTGGGAGGGGATTATAGTTGTATTAAGCATCTTCAGGCCATCCTAGTAAAATGATTTAAGTATATTTAGCTTTGTTTCACACTACTGGGATGAAGCAAAAGAGGGCCAAAACATGGCCATACTTCTAAGAATTTGTTCACATTACATCTCATTTTTTAAATTTTTTTCAAAATAAATTAAGTAGTTTAGATTTTAATAGTTTCTGGTCTATAGCTTTCTATTAGAAATTGGAAGAAGCTGGTGTTTATTCACATCGCTTATACCAACCTACAATAGACAGCTTGTAAAGTTCATTTTCCACCTACAATAGACAGCTTGTAAAGTTCATTTTCCTATTAAAAATATAATGCTGCCTTCAGTAGCAGTCCTTATCCCTACCAGAGAATATTGCTAAGCCCTATAATACACCCAAATTTAAAATAAATTTGTGTAGGATATATGAAAGCATTTTGAAAAGAAAGAAAAAACCCCTAAACAATTAAGTTTCAATCAATTTTGTTAAATATCGAAAGACTAGTGATTGCATCTGTGAAAACTGTTAAAAATGCTTTAAAAGTTACAACTTCTGACAGGACAGTAAGCTCATACAGCTAATAAGTAAATAAGACAAAATACCTCCCCACTTACCATTGTCCACACATTACAATATAGTTATTAGGTAACAAGTCTACACATTAAAGAGATCTGTACCGTCCACACAGTTCCAATAAATATAGCAACAAATAAAATATACTTTGCCTTCTCATGATTATTAGTGATATTTCTAAAATATTCAAGTAAACCTAGTGAAAAAGTAGTTATGCTGAGAGTAAGACTCATTAATACATAAAAGTGTTCACAACAGTTAAATCACATGACTTCAGAAAAAAAAATCCCTTTCTATCATAAAGAAAACTACTGAAATTGCTTCCCTGTTTGGCAGCTCAGTGAATCTGAGTTACCTCTGCTCAGATACTGTGTTGAATGTTTCTTCTGCAAAAAGATTACCACATAAGTCTTAAACGAAAGTGACTGCACTAGGGCTGAACTGACTGCTGTTGTGGAGACTGTTCAAGGCAGGAAAGCCAAGTACATTTGTTCTTGTTACAGCAATTCCATTTGTTCATGTTTTAGACTTAACTGAAAGGTTTCTGAATGCTCAGAAAATTCCACATGTCATTCCCCTGGTTTTGAGGGATGGGCGCAAAACCCCAAAGAACAACCCTGCAAAGTCTAGTTGTAGGAGTTCCCTCAAGTGAAATAGAATGCCAAGATACTTTAAGCAAACAAGAGAACATACTCTCCAGAAAAAGAAGTACTCAAAGTCAGAGTTACTGGGAATTTTATAATATATTCTCAAAAAATAGGAGTTCATATAAATGAATAAAAAAACCCCGAAAACCAAAGCACTCTAAAAGATCAGATTGAAAAGTATGTGGCCATAATACTGTCAACTGACATTTTTCACAAGTTTACAACACAAATCCTCCATATACTGGGTCCATCCAATGCTAAAAGTAATTAAAAACACTAGTTAAATTTAATTTAAAAAATAATAATCCCCAAACCCCATACTTCATGTTATTGTCTTGGTTACTTAGCTTTCCTCCTTATGTTGTAGCACTTCTCTTTAAATAGTTCCATGTTGTGATAGGGTTTTTAGTGTAAAACACGGTTTTCATTAGAAAAGATTTTAAAGATAGGGATCTTAGATTCTCTCTTCATTGTTTTCTATACAATGAAATCTATAAGCCTTCATGGTACTCTTCCAAACCATTCTAGACAAAATATCTTGTTAAAGCAAATTCAAACTGAAATGTTAGTAGTTCACTCTGTCAGTACTTTTGACCTAAACTTCACAGCTCAGAGGACAAAGTGAGATTAATATTAGATTTCCGGAAATGTCTGTCTACACATAATCCCAAAAATAGCTGGAGATAACCTAGGAGAATAGGGTTATGAGAACCTGTATTTCAAGAAGAAAACCCATGCATTTAAAGGCATACTGGTATGAAACATGAGTGCTTTACTTTTCCTATGGAATCCTCCTCATCACCCATACAGTCTGGCAAATTTAGAGTAGCAGTTTTATAGGTATTAATACTTCTCTAAAAAAAAGGACAGAAAAGCCCTTCATTGATAATCTATTGGTCAATAATAGAACTCAGTGGCAATTAGAAAAATGTTAATATGAAGATGTCTGTTATAAACTGACCCAAATTATTTCACTGAACTTATTGTTTATGAATGTACTCCAAAAAGTAAGAATTCAGCTATAAGTATTAGCCACTGGAACCACAGCCTTTGTCAGCAGAAGTCTCATTGCCAGGCAGTCTCCTACTTACATATTCCACATAGATAATTTGAAGTATTTTTGTCCATCTGAGCAAGCTTTGTCATGTAAGTTTGTCATGCACTGTCTGAAATGGCAGAGACCAAAACAAGAATGGATAGATACCTGGAAATACCCATCCAACATACCTATGTTTGGCTATGGCCCGGGTCACAGTGCAGCGCTGTATTGCCATGGAGAATGTTAGGACTGTCCTGTCCTTGAAAAATTCTACACATTAGCTATTTGTAAGGCTCTCAAACCCAACTAAGCACAAATCTTCATGCTCTGAAATAGGAATCTTTCCCCCTTATCATCTATATTTCCCTTCCCAAAAGAAGAAGTGATTTGCCTTCAATTTACAGCATTGCATGCTGCAACACATCAAAATTTGAACACAGTATGAATGTGGGCCATACAGAAAAGAAAATGTAATTAATATTTGGTTCAGAAGCAGATAACCATCAGAAAAAATATATACTAGTTTTACTCATGGCATAGTGTGAGCAAACTTTACTTCTCAAAACTCACTTTTGGAGCTAAAGTAGATTGATGTTAAAATTGGTAATCTACTCAGTAATCTTTACACCAACGATATAATATTGAAGGATGTGAAAAAAGGGTCTTATTTTTAGATGAAGATAATATGGCAAAGTATTTGTGTTTGCCAAGTATACTCTCAAATGCTAGGAAACATCACATAAGGTCATGCTGCTTCCAATTGACTAAGGGGAGGCTTTCCACTGATTGCCAGCAAGAATGAGGCAGAGGTTCCATTAAAAAAGTATGCAACTGTATAATGTAAGACGCCATTGTAATGCTTATATACATAGAGAGAAAATTTAGTTTAAAGGATATTAAGTGCTTTCTAAACACTGAACCATATGGTAAATCAAAATGGACATCTAAAACCAGAGGCACCCCTGCAGATTTTTGAAGATTTTCACTAACCTTCTTGGCTTATGTAACTATAAATATGTCACTATAGTATAATGACTGTAATTAGAGCTAGTGAGAAACAAAATTATGATTAATAGCACACTGTAATTCTGTGTATATTATATATTGGGTCTACTCCAACAGTCCTTACTCATGTAGGAGTCCAAATAAAGATATATGGAATCGGATGAAAAGATAGCAAAATTTAACATTCATCTCAATAGTATGAGTATCTTTTAAATCCACACAGCCAGTGCTTCTATTTATACACTACATAGAACAACTATAGGCTTACAGCAACTATAAGCTTACAGAAACAACCAAAATTTAATATCTAGAAATTAAGCAACTAAAGCAAAGGAACAGAAGAATAGTATTCTCTCCCAGAATAATTTGACTTTCAGATTAGATTTTAAAGATGTACATAAATCTTATAAAATAATATTTTTTCCAGAAGAAACTTCGTTGTACATTGAAACACAGAAAAAACATCTCTCTCTCATAGTTCCATATTTTCTAGATCTAGAATTCTGTATTTAGAATACTGACTTTGACAGATTTATCTTCACATATGCAAAACCAAACATTTTGATTTTATCACATCAGGAGAGTTTGCATGCATGGATGATTTCTGCTATAAGGATTGGTATCTGAAAAACAACTGGAGAAAATATGTTTATTGCTACCCATGTTAAAGATAAACTTATAGCCAACAGGCACATTTATCAAGAAGGAGTTGAGATACCTGTGCACATTTTTATAAAAAGGAAAAAAAAAAAGGTGTTCTTTCTGAAATTCTCCTCTGTTGTATTTTAAAGAATGGAAGAGAAAAAGAATTCTCAGGCTAACGGTATTATGTAAGGATATATTTGAATTCTAGGCTACGGACCCCACAAACCTACTGACAGATATTGAGGTCATGAAGCCTGCTTTTGAACTCTGAAGAACAGAGTAAGGCCCATCCCACAGAAATCCAATTCAATGATAGGCCTATAAAGAGAACCCCACTGACTGGGTGACCTATATCCAAACAACAAATGAGCCAATCCACATTACAGCAGACTAACAAAATGTACAAATGCTTTAAACTGGACAGTGAAGACTTAGAAAGCACAAGTGTTCTTTTACTTCCAAGGACAAACCTTCTGCTAATTGATTGTGTAACGAAGAATGTTCCTCCATGAGAAGGTTATTCCAAACTTGTCCATCAGTCTGTCCTTTTCACATCACTGTCAGGCAACTAGTTCAGCACTAGTGCATGCCTGAGCTACCCTGACAATCATCACCATATTCAGTGACTACACAGAATTACATCTGTAATTTGTATTATATTGTCAGTATTGCTCGACTGTATTTGTAAATACTACAAGAAAGAGATACTATAAGAAAAATATAAAGGCAAGTTTGTGTGCTTATGTGAGATCTCAACAGTAATGTCAACTCAGTGCATATAATAAATTACAGGAACACAGGACCACGTGTCAATCACACAGAATATTTTCCTGCCATTGTTTTAATGAAGATAAACTGGGGTGGGAAATTTATGTTGCACATTTTGGTTAATTCACCCTATTTGGGCTTGATTCTTCCCATTTATTGAACCCCTCCGGAAGTGAAAGTTCTGTAAAAGAGTATTCTAAAGAATGGCAAACAGAGCAAGTTAGATCAATCCTGTTCTCAGCTCTTGTATCCTCTGATAATAAAATCCCAAGTCACCCTCATTGCTATCTAGAACTTCCTGTTAGGCACACTCCCACAGTGCCAAGTCTTACTATGAAACATGTTGAATTTTGGATGATACCCAGAAGGAAATTTTAGACATGAAGAATTCAGAAAAAAAGGGTGTCCTTAGAAAAATGGCAATATATGCTAGCAAAAACAGCATGAAAGAACAAAACCAGTGGTAACCAGTAGTTCTGCGGGGTTGCATATGGCAAAATACATACTTCTGCTAAAGTCCTAGAAAACTCTTTTGCTCAAGTATTATACAACTGTCACAGAGGACAGAAAGCATAGGGAAAATGAATGCATTTTTGCATCAATATTGTAAGCTATTGACACAAAGGGAGGGTGTCTCAAAGGACTCCCTCATTTCCTAAGCCTCCCTCAGACCATCAGATGGCTCTTTTCAGATGGGAAAAAGTTCTACCATGGGAAGAAAGTACAGGATTGTATTGCTACAGCAACAGTAGGGAAAAAAATATAGCTAGTGGTTAAGGACTAAAAAGGATATTTGAACACATGTAAATCAAATTAAAATAGACAATCTTAACAATTGTGTCTATTTGCAAGAATAATTAAACTGCCCTCCTTTTCTACAGCTGTTCAGGTGTTATTTCCTTAACCCAGTATTCTATGTTACACCTCTCTCTACTTCTGCTTCTGGTTCTGCCCTTATTTTTTTCAAGGTAGTTATTTATCTTTATTTGAAAGACATTTCTAGTTTACTAGTGAAGAAAAGCCAACAGGGGAAGTCTAGATAATTTGCTGCCAAAATGGAGATAACAGAGGCCACTGTCTACAGAATCAGTCGCTACAGCTGCCTATCTCTCTAGCAGTTGCCAAGCAAAGAGGCGCTATGTCAGCTCCTGTGCATCTTTAAGGAAATGTATACAGAAGGGAATAAAGTAGCACTGGCTAGGGAGAGGTAAAACAGTGGTCCTAGAACAAGGTCATAAAATGTATCTGAGGAGGCAGATAAGAAAGAACTGCTAACATGGAAAAGGTATTCAAAGGACTGGTGTTTGTCTTGGGCACAGTGCAATAACTCCAAATCCATAATTAAAGCTTGTATATTCATTTTAATCATGCTTAAGAAAAACTGTTCTAAGTCAGAGATAAGTACACTGCTACAATTACAATGTTAGCTGGGTGACCTTAAACCCTGCTGTGACTTGGAAATCTTCTGACTCCTGTGGATGCACATCCATTGTGAAGCCACTTACTTTGCCAATCATGATAGGGTACTATCCTATCTATAGCTACATACTGCTGAAACAAAACTCTTAAATGAATTCACTTTTCTGATGAAGCATCATGGAGGGCACCTTGAACTTAATGGCAGTTTGGTTGTGCTTGCAAAGTGTGAAGAAAGTGCAAGTCTCTGAGCTAATATAGCTCAAAGATTAATTTCTAGCGTTAATGATTTTGTGAAACAGCCTTTTGAAATCATTACAATCATACCAATTAGCTTTAAAGTCCTTCTAACACTGTGCCCCCTCTTTCACAAAATACTTCTCAAGCTGCAGTGAGGACTTATTTTTATTAATGTGTATTCTGGTAAGTGAATCAATAAATTCTTTGTTAATAGTATATTTGTGTCAATTTTACTAGACTGCAGCATTTCCAAGAGACTAAATTTAACAGTAATACAGTGTCTTAGGACTTGAAGTATCATTCAAAAAAAAAAAAAAAAAAAGTGCTGAACTATTCAAATACACATACTTTCTATCTTTTTTTTGGTGTAAGGGGGTAAAAAATAGATTCAGCATATATTTAGCTTTAAGGAAAGCTACATGAGATGCTAGAAATATAGAAATAGATTCTTAAAAAAAATTAACAGATATATTTGG
Source organism: Elanus axillaris (assembly GCA_026212715.1). Classification (NCBI taxonomy): domain Eukaryota; kingdom Metazoa; phylum Chordata; class Aves; order Accipitriformes; family Accipitridae; genus Elanus; species Elanus axillaris. The sequence continues at coordinate 24,888,069 of JANZLQ010000031.1, forward strand.
CGATACTTGCAGTGACAGTGAGTGTAGAGAACTGCTATATACACTGCCTACAAGTATGATTTTATTTTCTTGTTTTAGAAGATACATATGCATTCTAGAATAATAAAACATTTTATTACACTTTTTTACTTTTAGAATCATACTGAGTCATTTAAAGGGTTTTATCTTGGCTTTGCTACCTTTAAATATTTCCATTATTCCTACAATGCATAAAGGTTAGTAACACAAACACTTACTTTTTTGTTTACACATGCACCCACAACAAATGAAACACAGCATCTGGAAGTACTTAATTCAGAAATCACTGAACCAAAAGAATTGGAAATCAAAGCCAAGAGAACAGGCAACAGTAACTGTCATGCTCTAGTGGGGATAGTATCAACAACATACGCCACGCTCCCCCTAAGGCACAGTTAGACAAGGACAATATCTTAACAGCATTTGGTGTGGGAGTACGCTTTGGGAACAGAAGGGTCCTCAGACCCAGTTTGGAAAAACTGGAAGCTACCACATAACTGACAACTTCCCTTATACTATGGTTCTTGTTTCATAGGATAGTGCTTGGATGAGTGCTACAAAACAGGACTAGATAACACCTTTAACAGAGGTATGGTACACAATGCTACTTCCAGCCTCATTAGTGCCTGGACCAAGCTGCTAATGGGTATCTGCAAGGTTAGAATATGATACTCAGAAATTTTGGTTTATACCCATTCCATTGAGTTTAATAAAGTTACCCTTGGCTTCTTTGTAGAAAGTCTGCGATATCACTCCTTCATCTGTACTGGTGACAGTTTTTTCTCAGTGTCTTGCCTGATGGCTTTTGGCAAAGATCAGCTGAAATTACTTCTGCAGGTGAAAGATTAGCCTATGCTAGTCTTAAATAAAAGTAATTTGCAATAGCTGGGATTTGAACAGAACTTGTGCTCAAGTAGGAAAACCTAAAAGAATATTAGCCAAGGAGAAAAAGAGAGCATAAAGTATGCTTCCATTGCCATGCATATGAAGATCTGTACATAGCATGTATGTCTATATATAAACATATATGTGTATGTGTAAATAAGAAATCTAAATACATAAGATTCACAACAGAGTTACTTTTGTTAACTGTATCTACTTTCAAGACTCATATGCATTAGTGAAGTGTCTGAAAAAAGATCAATCTGAAATACAATACAACAATATGCAGATTACAGCCATTATTTGCTATGAATCAGTTGCACTGAGTCCGGCTGAGATGGAGTTAATTTTCTTCATAGCAGCTTGTATGGTGCTGTGTTTTAGATTTGCAACTAAAAGCTGCTAACATGCTGATGTTCTTGCTATTGCTGAACAGTGTCTGCACAGCATCAAATCCTTCTCAGTTTCACACTCTACACCCCGAGTGAATAGATTGGGGGTGCACAAAAGGTTGGGGGGGAACACAATGAGGCAGATGACTTGAATTAACTGAAGAGATATAACATCATGATCAGCAATAGAAAGGGAAAAGAAGGGGGTTTAGGGGGATTAGCCACCTTTTGCTTGGGAACTGGCTGGACATCTGTCTACCCATGGGAGGTGAGATAATTGCCTTTGCATCGTTTCTGTTTTATTTTCTTTCTATCTTTTTCTACTTTTTCTTTGCTTATTAAGCCATTTTATCTTGACCCACAAGTTTCCTTGCCTTTAATCTTCCTTTCCTCTTCCCTCATCCCACTGGGCAAGGGGAGGAGTGAGAGAGCAGCTGCATGGTGCTTAGGTGCCTGCCAGAATTAACCCACAACAACAGTATTAATTTCAAATAATTCTATTTTGCAACAAGCAAAATTATCAAAATTGTTATGCCCACTGGTTTAACCAACTAGTCTCCCTTTCTTCCACTTCTTCACACTAAGGCTGTGAAAGAAGTGTAAAGAAGAGTTCTGCTATCATTTAAAAAAAAAAAAAAAGAAAGAAA
>JANZLQ010000031.1:24898322-24921384 GCA_026212715.1 Elanus axillaris
AGCCCGGGGAGAGAGGAGCCCACGCTGGAGCAGGGGGATGCCCCCCAAGATGGCCGTGACTCCATGGGAAAGCCCGCACTGGAGCAGTTTCTGACTGAAGGACTGTGGCCTGTGGAAAGGCCCCACGCTGGAGAAGTTCATGAAGAAGTGTCTCCTGTGGGAGGGACCCCACGCTGGAGCAGGGAACTAGTGAGGAATCCTCCCCCTGAGGAGGAAGGAGTGGCAATGTGTGATGAACTGATCCCATCCCCTGTACCCCTGCACCACCAGCAGGAAGAGATAGAGAAATCCGGGAGTGGAGTTGAACCTGGGAAGAGGGAAGGGTTGGGGGGGAAGGTGTTCTGAGGTTTTGTTTTACTTCTCATTATCCTTGTTTTGATTTGATTGGTAGTAAATTAAATCGATCTTGTTTCTTCTCCATGTTGAGCCTGTCTTTTGCCATGACCAAAACTGGAGAGCAATCCCTCTCTGTCCTTGTCTCAACCCATGAGCATTTCTTTGTATTTTCTCTTCCTCATCCCACCAGGGCCAGGTAGCAGAGGTGTGAGCGAGTGGCTTCATGGTGCTTTGTTACCAGCTGGGCTTAAACCACGACACTGAGACCAAAGCGTCCGTTGTGTTCACAGTGAGTGTGAACTGTCTGACTCTAACAAATCCTAAATACTCTGTTCCAGGTATCATGAGTAACAGGAAGTCTGGGAAGTTACTGCTCACAACTTCAGTAACAGAAAATTAATAAACTAACCAAAACTTCACAGTATGTGGTATAGAAAAAGGAAGACCAAAACCAGAACACAAGAGCCTGAAAAGGCAAAGAAACAAATCAAACTGTAGTTTAGTTTAATCCCTTTCCTTCACATCATGACTTTGAATTGAATTAAAAGGATTCCAACTTAAGCATACTCAGTATGATAATTTCTCTATTGTACCCAAATATAGATGAGTGAACAAACTAGAACAGCTTGAATGTTTTCATAAAACCAGTTTTAAATGGGCAAAAGGAAGAATAGGAGGAGGATATCAACAATAAATTGATTCTTATAATAAATTACTATAGAGAAAGATTTTTCTGAAATACAAAATGAAGTGATCACCAAGAGACAGAACTTCATCAAATATACATTCTGCTCAGAAAAGAGAATTGATGTCTTCCTAAGGGGACTAAAATATGAAAAAACCTAACACAAAATAGAAAACTATTTATCTGAATCAGGTGCTTCTCATAATACCTTAAAACAAATTCAGAGACAGCAAACATAGTTATATGGTTATCTATTTCTCATACTTTCAGTCTCACTTTTGTTTAAAGATAAAAGACAAAATGAAAATTATAAGCCCAGCACTCCAATTGTATTATCAGGGCATTGCAAGATATTTAAAATTTAAAAAGATATCTTTAATCTCTTCTACAAATAATACTTTCAATCTTTTGAAATAAATGCTGAAGCCCAGACAAAAGAAATTAAAAAGGACCAGGGGAAAGATAAGAAAATTAATCTGATGAGAACATGGAAGACAGCAAACAGAGCCTAGACCAGTCAATGGGATCAGTGAGGTGAAAGACAATCTCATTATAAATCCCTAGTCCACTATAAGGCTTTATGTCAGATTTGGGCAGGTTGCTTAAATAAAAGTCATGCCCCTATTCTCCACTCCTTAAATGAGAAAATAAATGCCTTCATTTCAGGGATTAAAAAAACTTAGGAAAATATAATTAACACTGTGGAAGTACTTGGAAGCTACAAAGTAAAACAAAGTATTGCTGTCTTCAAGCATGCTATAGCAAGCAGCCCATCAGAATGCAATAGAAATTACTTACTTTGAGAATAGTGAATGAAGAATAAAGATGACAAAAATGGGGACAATCAGCTATGGGGAGAAATATGACTGAATTGGCTAAATAAACTTATAAAAAAGTAGTATAAATCAGTAAGCAAACTGAGCACAGAACATTTAGAGTTATACTAAAAAAATGAATACCAGCCATGTCTTCCTCTTCCCTCCCTCTTTCCAAAATTGTCCTAAAGCATAGACATATTGACACTTCCAGTCATGAAGCAGACTCCCTCTGTCTCATGAAAAAAGACTACTTATCCAAATAAAAACAAATAGCTGTACTTCACTTATTGGCATAGAACTTTAAGACTAAAAGGCACTCGGATTTTTCAGAGAAAGGGTATATCTTCCATAAATAACAGAAAGGAAAGTTAGAAGCAGACTTATGCGTACGTTGGCTTCTTTGTGCCACCCAGTGGTTTAGACTAATACACCTTTAAGTCCAGCTGCAAAAACAGTTGTTGGTAAATGATAAACAATTTGGTGTCTATTTGCAATAAATTAATTAATTAAAAACGGAGACACATAGTACCAGGTAGCCTCGAGGCTGGAGGAAAGGTTAAGGTACATTGTATACATGTCCTATGCTGTGTTATTTCAGAAACAAAGGACAGGCTCACATATCATCTCCCATCTGACTTCTAAGACACCCCCCCATTCCATTTTTACACAATTTGGGGGAACTTAATATGTTAAGATAGAAATATGTATTACAGATGCCTTACATACAGCACTTTCCATTGGCAGGTTGGGACTGCCTCTGAGAAGTACAGACCTAGTGAAGATGATGAAAACTAACAGTTATGTTCCAAAAAAAAATCATAGTCTGTTAGTGTAAATTAATCTGCAAAGATTAATACAGCTATGGTTTAACAGTGAGTGTCAGATTTCCACATAATGCTTTGGCCTACTTTCTAAAGAACTTTATCTGGCCATAGACAGACTGTGAGATTTGAGCTGTCTTGAAAATCTGACACAAGATGATTGCTTTTAAAGAGAAAAACATGAACAGAATTAGCTTATTTACAGTCTGAAACAAACTGCAAATGCAAAGTAAGGTCCATTCATTACAACTAAGCTGCATTCACTTTCATTATATCTGAATTTATCTAATTGCTTGTATAAGTCCATTGTTCAAAGATAAGTAGATTTAAAAGGTTGAAACACAAGTATGAAGAAAGGCAAAGACTTTTGTTATAAATATGAAAAAATCCAACAGTAGGCTACATCAGAATAATTTTTTTCTTATCACATTTGAAAATTGCTTTCAGCTATTGTTTGAAAAAAAATGTAATCTGATGGGGTAGTTTGCTAATGATTGTTAGAAAATGGAATAGAAGAAGGTTCTTTTGCTGTTAGATTATCGTTGTTATGGTCAAAAATGTATTTCCTTGAGCAATATTGTACTTCATTTGCCTATATCAGAGCACAGAATACCTCTTGCTGTATTTGCTATGTCAAGTACCACTACCTTAATAAACTCCAGTCACAGTCTCAAGAAATGGTTGAAGCAGATGCTTCTTTATTTGTGTTTTGTGGAAGAGTTAATCAACCAATAAAGATACCAGGCCTGAAAAAAAGAAAAGGTACAACATAGATTAACTATTTGCACTCCAGAGAGTTTTGTATTTTCAAATTAGAAGGGAAATATGACTTTCTTGTACTGGTGTGTTGGGGGGTTTTTTGGAGGTGGGGGGAGGCAGGGATGTGTTTTGGTTTTGTCAGGTCAGTAGGTTGGGATTAGGGAACTCTGACAGCAATATCACTGAAAGGCTAAAAAGCAGAGCAATAGACCATCAAAGGAAGGAATCGTGGATATGTCTTCCAACAGCATTTAACATACCTCATGTGGTTATTTTATGCACAAGTAGGAGCAATTGTAGTGGCAATAGAAGAGGGGAGTCAGCTCATAGAGTGGCAGTATAAGTAGAAACAAACAAAGAATTAGGTGTTACTAATATTCTGTTGTTTTTAATGAACTAATTTGGATTTTTGACACATATCCTGTCAGGATAATAGGCCCTATTTTTCATAAACAGTAAGTCTGGCCCCAGCACTGGAGTTTTTCTAACTCTGAATGCAACCTGTTCTGGGTGTTAATTACATACCCTATTCTTCTGCTAAAGAAAGTGAGAGTGAAGACACAAGTGAGTAGTCTTTTCACAGTTTAATTAAATTCTTCTTAATTCAAGCCCTTTGTCACAGCTGCACTAATTAACCCCAGAGACAAACACAAGAAAAAGTGGAAAAAAACAATTTGGTGGTAGGAAGCTAAAAAAAATGTTGGTTTTCCCTGCTTTTCCTCTAAGACCTGTTTGCCTCTTTCCCATTCACTCTCTTTGCACCCCCCTTGCATACAATTTATTGGGTAGCCCAAAAGGATTTTGCTGTCCAGCTGTTTATTTGCAGGACTAGGAAGTCACATTAAATTGTCAGCACTAGTATCCAAATGTTCTTCCAGCAGTAGGTTTTAAATATAAACAAAACTCCCTCAATCTCTTGTTTAATCAATCAAACAGCAATACTGATTGAGGCCAGATGTATCCCAGTTTCCTTTTCAATTAGTCCTACTGGACAGTTAAAGCAGAGAAGGAACGATATGAGAGAGGTTGATTTTAAAATGTGGGAAAGTCTCAAGGATTGTACAATTACATCTTACCATTGTCTCATTTAAACAAATGCTGTGTCAAAATAGAAAATAAAACAGACTCCATGAGTGACTATCTCTGAATTTAATTACACTTCTGTTAAGCTAATCTCTACTGGTATGATGTAGTCTGGGCACCAGAATAATTTCAGCTCAGGGCATTTTTTTCCTCTTTGCCAAATTATCAACCATGAAGTATACCTTAATATTTTAAATTTTTCTTTCAACATCTTACACACTTACATGTATTACTATAACCTCTGCTATCTTTCATTGTCTGACTCATCTCAGCCATGGTTATTTATTATGTGTAAGTAAGTTTATGTAAGCACATTGCTATGATACATGTTATAAGTGGGGATAGATGCTACCAGTCAGAGGCATCAGGCCTGGTTGTGACTGCTTTTAATTAAACTTTTCTATTCTTTGCAGTTTATTTATCATAGTCTACTGAGTTCTATTTATGTCTTGTCAAAAGCTACAATATACAAAATTTAATTCAGAATAATTTGCTGCTAATTATATTGTTATAACTACCTTTTAGTCAGGTTAAACCCTGCAGTCTTCTGTCACTCCTAAAGTTAGGATAAAATAAACAATGGCATGAAATACATGCAATTGCTTTTATAAACTTAGTTCCTTATTAGTGAGAACTGAAGCCTCAGGCAAAGCATGCACTTGTCTGTACTCTTAATCCAAACTACACTTCAAATGCCTTGAACAATAAGTGGGACAAATGTAACAAGAGCCAGGAAAGCCTCTCTGTCACACAAACTGATCTGAAACCTTGTGCTGAGATCTACTATGTCCTAAGGTATCTCTGCAGAATGGCATAATTCATAGACATTAATAAATCACAATGATTTCTTCCTAAAAGCTTATGGACTTTTATTGGCAGAAGTTCTATAAATAGGTTCTCCCTCACATACTGCCTCTTTCACAAGTTGATTAACTTTTTCTCCTCTTCTCTACACAAAACCCTCTCTTGAATTTCTAAGTTCTTTTTCCCTTTCTGATTCTCACACTACCAGAAGCATCCATTTCCTCCATTACTGAAGGTTAAAATATTCTTTCTAAAAATTGCTAACACATTAAATTGGCTTTCACATTGCAAAAGGCCATACTTCCTGGAATTTAAGCTTTTTGGTTTGTCTTTCACTTTCCAGGAAGGCAAGTCATTACCCTGTGTAGACATCAAGTGCATTCACGGATTCCTCCTTGCTCTCGCATATTAGCGATGTTCTCTCCTAAATGAAGGTGCAAAATGTCAATGCTGGAAATTTCTACAAAGGAGAGTCTTATAGCCCAGCAAGAGTGTTTATATTCACAGTGGCAGGCTGTGTCGGGTCCCAGGGGGTGGCTGGGCTGCCCTTGGCCTGAGCGGGGCTGAGCTGGGGTTACCAGTGCCCATTGCCCAGCCTGTCTGAGCTCCAGCTCTGTCCGTGCCGCCAGGGAAGGGGCTGACAGCCCCAGGCAGTCCCACCCGGACAAACGGCCCCGGGGGTGTTGGGGGGCTGCAGGGCAGCAAACTCTCACTGTGTCTGGGTTCTTGGCACCTGTCACTGTCACCACCCTGGCCCCACATGGGGCTGTGCCCTGTGGGGACAGGGCCCGGCTCAGCCTGCACCAGGTCACTCTGGGGAGCAGCCCCACTCCCACTGCTACCTGATGGTGTCCTCCTTGCCCAGGCATTTCTCTGCTTTCTCCCTTTCACACCCTTAGTGTGCTGAGAAAACAATGTATTGTTCAAAGACGGCTACACATTTAGAGATAAGAAGTATTTTACAAGTCTCAGCTATGGACCCAGGCTTTTAGTTCAAGCTGTAGGTAGCTTCCCAAGTTGGAGGTCATGGCAGTAGCAAGTGGAGTCGCCAGCCTGGCAGAAATTCAGTGGTTTATGGTAGCATTTTAGATTGCAGAGCTGAGAGTAGCAGGCATAATAGGAAAGGATGGAAGTGGTTTCTGTGGGGTGTGATTGTTTTCACTCTGGAGAGCCTCTGTTCAAACCTAATTCACAAGAAGAATGGCTGCTTTTTTCACAAATACACAGAACAGAGTATTTCAGCCTCTAACTTACCTCCTCTCCACTGCTTGGCTGCCACTCCTGCCCTTAAGGGAGGCTGAACTCCCCCCTGCAAGTGAAATTTTAGTCCATTTGGACTAAGGATCATGTTCACTGGTCCCTGTTAAGTGAACCTATTAAATGAACCACTTGCTTTTACAGTACCAGTATTTTTTAGTTAGTCCTGGTTCAGCTTGCTAACTTCCCGAGTTTTATGTCATAACCAGTAGCTCATCTTGCTATTTCCTCTGCAGGTGTGTCTGTCTTCATCCCTTCATATTCACTGCACTACCATGCTCTGTCTGTGGGGAGAAATATTATTTAGAAAGGTATCTGTTGTGTTGAACATTTTAGCTATAAATCTGCCACAATGTCACTGTGGGGTTTGAGTCTTTGGTTCAGGAGGTCTCAGGAGCTTGCTACACCTTTCACAGAGTCAGCCTTGGAAAGTGCTGCTGGTTGAAATTATCCTGCTCTAACTGCTACTAGGCAACCTCGCTAAGCAACTGGTGCAAGACATCTCTTTTTTAATCCATCTAGAGTCATCACCATTCACATGCTAACACAGACCTACATCAGTTGCAGACTGATAGACTTACAAAGCCATGAATAAGTCCAGGAGATCTAGAGGAAGGATGTAACACTGATCCTAGAAGAAACTTTATCATGTGATCAGATGAACAGTTGTGAATGCCTAAAGCAGATGTCTTCAGAGAAAAGCAGCCTCATCCAGCAGAGTCATCTAGTATTTTAAGTTACCTCAGATTTAAGAGAACACCAGAACAGGGACCCAAGCCTTGATTTCCCCTGCAAAAGGTAGTGCCCTGACCAAGCTACATGTTATTTTAGGTCTTCCCTTTTCCTAGAAAAGTTAAGAAAGTTTTGGGCTTGTCCAGTTTTTGAAAAGGGTGGTGTTTGAAAACATGCAATGAAATTTTCCATTTAGGATAAATAATTCCTGTCTAAATATGTTGGATACAATCTGAAAAAACTGTTGAGATTTATAAAGGAGGTGACAGAAGAGTGCTTAATGGGAAGATGTTAAACTGCTGAGGAACTAAACAGTCAGCAATTAGACCCTCCTACTGTTTATAAAAAAAAAAAAGACATTGTTCATGTCAAACTTTATCCCAGTAATTCATCAGTTCATTTGGCAATCAAGTTGTCAAAGGCACCGGAGTAGAAAATGCAGTACAAATTATATACTTCAGTGCCTTAGCCACAGCACTCAGTACTCCATTACGACTCATGAGAAATTTGCTGAGTTTTCAGCAGCGGTGGAATTTCACCCAAGTTTGCCCAAACATCATCTTTTTCTAGATCAGCATTTAGCACTTGTTCAGTGTACACTGCTCCCTCTCCAAAGAGACTGGATGTTTATTTGACATTGAACACATGCTTTTTCTTCTTAAATGGTAATGAATAATTGCCCAGGAGACATAGATTATTCAAGAAATGGAATTTAGTACAGAAAATGTAATGAGAGTCTGCACTGTCCCAGGATGTTTGCAGAAGATGTTCATATAGCTAATTCTCTAAGCAAACCTGTCTGTTTATAAATTTAAAACATTCCCATTTCTTCAAAATGTGCATACATCAATTTCTTTGGAGAGCATGCTATTACTACAACTTGTGTTCCATATGAGCTTTTAACTGAAAATATATTAGAAGTTTTTATATTCTGAATGCATAAAAATCTCAACATTAAAATGCGATCAGTGACACTTATAAGCCTTCGGCCAAAGCACTGTAGTAACATCCCTTCCTATCTTCCTTTCCCTTAATTTTTTTTCTTTCTCTTACAATGTAATGTAAAGATAAGCTAATATTAATTTACAATGGAACATTTCTGTATTAGAGATTATTTGCATTCATTTGCTTGCCCTGATTTCTGTTCATGTCTTCTTGTGCTTTACACCAATGGCCCTTTTGGACTGTAGCTGTATTAAAGAAATGCATACAATACAAAAGTGATAGATTTCTGGCATATTAAAGACTAAGTGATTCCTCTTGCTGTATCTATAGATCAAAGGCAAGTAGGAAAAAGAGAGCTACATATAATTAGATTGGAGTTGGACAGGGGGCAGTCAGAAGCTACTGCAAAATTTTGCCACAGGAGGTGAAACATACCTTTAACTATCATTAAGTAATTCTTTTCAAGCCAATTGTACTGTATACTTTAGAGTATGCACACAGAAACAGGTTTATGCTTAATTATGTCTGTCATCTTTCTTTAGGTTGAGTAGTTTTTAATGGTATCCTTAACATTTCCAGTAATTCTACTGCACCTTCCTTCTTCAGGCTTTGTACGTTATAGCTTTTCTCCTTGTGAAAGTTTAAAAGTTCAGCAACAATTACCTGATTAATTACTTTAATTATTGCCTTATGTCTCTTAGTTTTATGAAGTATTGACTTTCAATCAGAGGTTCAATTATAATTCTATGACACTTTATGAAGTGGAAAAAGGTTAAAATAGGATCCTTTTCTAGGAATTTACAAACTCATTTATATTCACAGGTTTGCACTTTCCTATTTTTCATCTTAAGCTGAAGATATTTTGCTATTCATTGCTGAATGTCAATGTTAGAGACAAAGTAATTGAACCTCTCAATGAGGGCAAGGCACAGCAGCAGAGAAGAAAAATTAGCAGGAGGAAAGGTGAGCGTCAGTAGGACATTAGGCACCTGAATGCCTTTGGGAGCTAGTTGGAATCACTGCCAGACAAGCTCCTGAAAGTTCAGCTGTAGCATTTCAAGTTGCTCCTGCACCAGATGGTCTTTGTTCCTGCTCAGAGACTATTGTCCATCACCCAGCTGTGCCAGTTCAGTCTCATGATTAGACTTAAAAGTTCTTGGAACTTTTTTGCCTCTTGCAGGACCTCTGGGGAGAAAACACTGCAAGATTGAGGAGGTCAGAAATGTAGTAAATGAAGAGATGGACAGGCATATCTGCCATGAAACCTTCAGTCCTCAAGTCACTCCTGCTGCTCTGTGCCTGCCACAGATTTTCTGCCTGGCACTTTCTCATGATACTTTGATTGAATCATGACTTGGGTTTCATGGTTTGCCTCTCTGAATGAGTCTCTTACAGTTTAGTGAGGAAAAAACCTGCAGAGCTTGTCAATCATCAACACTGTGTTGATTATAAGGCACACTTTCATTAGTTTTACACTTTTGTTATGTCCATCATATCCCATGGAGTGGGATATCAATATTTGCCAGATTAACATAAATTCATTTGTACTACCAGACAAGATTTAGATGGAGATCAGGATATGTTTGAGTCTGCTAAAATACAAAATCAAATAACTAATTACCAGATTTAGAATAAAATGAAGAAAGAAGAATGATATTCTTTTCCTTTTTGAACCTACTTCCAGCACATCTTCTGTATTTTATTGAGCTAAGGACTGACAAGGACAGTTCCATACTCTTAGAGCTGAGTGCCATTTTTTCAGAGTAGTATAATTCCCAAATGGGAATCTCTAATTTGGCGAAACTTCCTTATGAACGAACTCTTTCGTATAGTGAGAATACCATAAAAAATACCAATAAAGCACCCTGGGGACTTTCTGCAACTTAGAGTATTCTTTTTTTTTAATTAGAATATTAACTTATGTTCCTTTTATGAAAGTAAAGCTGTCTGACACAGCATAGATTTTGCAGAGCAGAGAGGTTTCTGAAATGCCATCATGATCTTCAGAGGCCAAACATTGTTAGCACCTAACTAATTAGACATCCACTCAGACATGAAAATGAGTCTTTTTTTGATAAATGTGTTGGTGAAGAAGAATTGTATCATACCTGACTTCACCCAAGTTGAAGGCTTATTTCTTTACTATTTAACTTTAGAACCAATTACAAAAAAATTCAAAGATAAGTGGAAAGACAACTTTCTGTTTTCTGGTGATTGACTAAATACAGCAGGTAACAAGATAAGCCTGTACAGAATCTGAACCAGCACTGTGGCCTGCAGTGTTGGAACACCTCTCTCACTGTAGGCATGTCTCAGTTTAAACAGTGGAAAAATATTTTTGAAGGATCACTACTACTGAGCTAAATCAAAGCACAGAGAAGCCCTAGAAAGATTTTTTCAAGTACCTGACTATTAGCAGTACCAGTGATCCAGCTCTAGACCTCCCCTGAACAGAGGCTGATTACCAACTAAATAGTATCAATGTCTGTGGAGGTTTGTGTTGTAGATTAATCAAATCTAGAGTGTTACAATCAAACTCACTTCCACTTCAGTTGTTACAGTACCACTGAAAGGCCAAGTCAGTTTCTTTACTGTTGTTACATACTCTTTGCTCTCTCAAGATATTTTTTACTCTCTACAGCAAAAGGTGAAATGATGAAAAGCCAGATCTTTAGAATTATAGACAGAGTACCTGTACTTCAGGTTACAAACAAACTAGAAGATACACACATTTTTCCTTACAGATCATTTGAATTGCAGTCACATAGATCTCTTTGTAATCAGCAGCTATTTGAAATGGTTTTCAGAATTTTTTAATTCACCATGCAAACCCCATCATTTCCTCACCAAATAAGCAAGGCCTGTGCACTAAGGTACAAGCTAAATAGCATACATTTCCAAGAATAATTTTTACTGTATGAGATCAAATGGTGTATCAGTTGAAAGTGGTGTTCATGTAGGCTTCCTGAAATGCCTTGTTAAGGTGCAATTGTTCCAGAAGTTCCTTAAGTACATTCATGCTTACTAACGAATGCATATACTTTTTAACTGTAACAGAATAAGGAATGCATTTTTGCTTTGACTTGAACTTAAAATATTAGACCAACACATAATTCACCCAGAGGTCCCTGGCTTCCTGCAGTCTTGTAGAAGAGATATATGTCAGGCACCATTGAAATTTATGATTCTGTAGATAATGGTAGATAGCATTAATATAATGCTCAATGGCTTTGATATGATGAAATCTATAATTGTAACAAGGTGTTAAAAAACATGAGCAGTTATCTACAAACCACCTCAGGAACCTGATAGAATAAAAAACAACTTAGGAGATATAGTTCTAACTTGCATATACCTTGTTATAAAGAGATCTCTCATATTGTAAATTCATGTCCCTGAGGAGTAACTGCATATATACTGGTTAATTTATTCTGCTGGAAGAAATTTTATTTTCATGGTATTTAGGAGGTTCAGAAAGTTAAAATGGCAGATTTGAAGTAAAATGGCAAACAACTGTCACAGTTACACTTTCCTGCCCTGACAGGAAGGGATAGCTAATGGTAGTAAGGCCTAGATGGATGCAGTAATGAAATATAGAAATGCTGATATAACACCTTGTAATCACAATGTGACCCAGAAGTAAGCTATTTTTTATTTTTATTTGTTTCTAGATACTGTACAAGCTGAAAAGATGTTATTAAGCAAAACATTAACAAGTTCTGTTTCTTTACAGGCATAACATTAAAATCAACTGCTGGAAACAGAGAAGCACACTGTGTTGAGGAGAAAGCATACCTGTTCACTCTCTGCAAGGTAGACTAAGAGAGCTGTTAGATGTCTACCACAGCCCTTGCGAAGAGGGCCAGTAGGTCACAAGCACACAAGTGCATTGCTTACACCAACTGAAGAGGTAATGTAGAAAGAGCATGGTGGTTGTTAAGTGTAACTGGCAGATGCTATAGAGGAAATAATGTGACATACATAGTGTGGTAAAGAGGACAGTAAGCCATGGGGAGCAATTCTGCAACTATTCAGCCAGCACCCTGGCAATGTAACAGAGAAAAAGTGCCAAACAGTATACATTTGTTGACTTCAAAATAAGAAGAAATTGGCCTAAAAGAGACAAAACAGACAAAATAGACATCAATTTAGATAATACACACAAAAAAAATGATTGAAATTCAGGGCAAACCATTTAAATTAGTCTTCCAGTTGCAACAACCTTCCAAAATGCAAAGGAAGATTAGAAGAGTTTAGTATAAATCTTTGCAAACAGCAATGAACCACACCTAGAAATAATAATTACAGAAAATGGAAAAGATGTGAATATTGGGTTAAAACTTATGCTCTCAGCAAACATATAAAATGATAAGTAGTGCTGTATATGGGAATTGGATCTCTACAGGCAATCACATAATCCAAGAAAGGATCAGACAAGAACTTACAAAAGTAATGCCACATTCATACACACAATTACTTGGTGAAAATGTGACATGAGTGAATGCAAAGTCTGCCGGACAACCAGTGAATCAACATCTTTCAGAATGCCTGTGGAAAGAACACAAATATAATTAGATCTAGGGTCCTCCAATAGTACTTAGCCAAAAGCTCATTTTTGTTTTAAGGCTGCAAGATGAAGATTTTTAAATGTCCATATGCCCTTAAGTCTCCACCTCCTTTTCTGCCCTCCATCCATGTTACATGAAAGACTCAGGACACCCTTTCTTTTGCCAAGTTTATGTTCCCTAGTAACAGCCTAGAAAGAATTCTGTACATCTGGCAAAGCAGAAAACCACTGAATATTTCAGAAATGGTTTTGGCAGCATTTTCATTATATAAAAAATGGATTCTTACAACAGAAGTAAACTGAAAATAAATTTTTGGTAGTATGGACTGTCCGGAAGGTAATGTACAAAACAAGCAAAAGCACATCATTTTCTGGACATGTTGTTTGAAAATGTTCACTCAGCATTAATTAGAACTCAAGCTGTTGGTTTCCAATCTTGAGTTCAGATTCCTGCTCCCCCTTTGCCACCCACTGGGGCCTGTTATTCCCATTATAAACACCAATAAATCTCACTAACTCTAATGGGCTTATTGCAGTCCTGCATATGCATCAAGGGGAGGATAAATGTCTCTGCTTGTGCCTTCTGATACCCATAATTGTTTAGTAACTTAATGAAATAATGTTTCTAAACCAGCAAAAATCAGTGGGTGTTTTTCTATTCCCTTTAACATGATTTAGTGAGCTTTTCAGCTGAAATTGTTCTAGATTTCAAATGAGGTTACTAATTTTTGCAGGCAAAGTAAAGGCCAACTTCTACCTGAAGACAGTAGAGGTAGGAGGTAAGGGAGAGCATGTAAGAACTTTCTCCTCCTTCTGCTACCTAAAGGACAATGAAAAAAAATGATCTGTCACCATTAAAGTGAGCATATAAGTAGAGCAATAAATTTGAAGAGGAAAAGGATGATCCACAAAATATATTTTCTCATGAAAAATGAACAAAAGAGCTTATTTCTCTAGACTAGAAAAGCAATGGATGAGGAGGAATAGGACTGCTGTCTTTAGACACAACAAGGAAATGAATACAAGGGAGAGAAAATAACCACTTGAGCTAAAGGAGAACATTGGCACAAGACCAAATGGACATAAGCTGAACATGAATAAATTTAGATTTAATTTGGAAACTGGCTCTGAGCCTTCCCGCCTCTCAGATTTTGAAACAGTCTTTCACTGAAAATAATGGACACAAAAAGAACCTAAACGCTTATAAGAAAACTCAGTAAGTTTTTAAAGTTGAATAGTATAGTGCCTGAAATGGATTGTTTTCATAACCTAGAAGCTTCCTCCCTACCTTGTGTTCCTATTGCTTCCCCTTTCTCTCCCCACCACAGAGAGCACAAAACCTGAAGATCTAAACACAGTAAAGCAAAAAAAAAAAAAAAGCCCTTTCAATAAGCAGAACTTAGTGACACACATAGTTACAAGGGATAATGGCACTGCATGTTTGCTATAAAGTTGCTCTGAATTAATAACACTTTGATTTGACTGAATATAACTGAAATAAAATACCATTTTAAAAATTTTGGTCTTGGTATGCCTTTTGGTATGTATTTGTACTTTTTCATTCTCAGGCCATGACAAACATTGTCCTGCTAACTGAAAAATTTACTTTAAGGGCCCATAAGATCTGGCCCAGTGTTATTAAAACACCAGATGTATCACTTTATACATTTATAAACAGAGTTTTGGTGGCAGTAGTTCTACTTATGGGATGTCATCAAACTGCTGATATTTACCATTTGAAATAAATTAAATTAATGACAGGAATTAAAAGTGTTCTTTAAATATGTAACATTAGCTCTATGCTATAGCTGCTTGAAAAGACATAAATACCATTAAAAACCACTGACTGATCCTTTATAAATTACAGCTGAATGTAAAACAATGCTCAAGTTAATTGACTTTGCACTTTCAGCAAGCACTTTGCCAGGTAATTATTATTTATCTAACAACAGTTTCAATACAAATGGATGGTGCATATTTGCTATTAATCTGAAGTCATTGCAAAACATAAACAACAATTACTTTCTAAAATTAGCACAGAAAACAGAGAAAATAATTTTGACCCTGATTTACACATTTAATTTATAAAAACAAATAAACAAAACCCAAACCTAAATATTACTATTTGCAATTCCTCACTGGCAAATTGCTATTTTAAAAAATAACAAAGATAAACCAAAAAAAAACCCCTATAATGTGTGCACTTTCCCATCAAAACAGATGCATCAAAGATCAATGTGTGCTACAGTATCTTAGTGATCACTCATGCTTCTCAGGAATAATCCAGTAAAGCTGCTGGATCTCGAAGAGTGTTGTGCTTCCTAGCCAAGAGGACCACCAGACCATGGAATTCCAAACCTTATTCAGAGGAAGCAACTACATTTAGAATATTAATTGCTTCTCCCTAGAGGACTGCATTTAAAATATCTATGGGAAGATTTAAAATATCATTGGGAAAGAGTGGTTCAAATTTCTAAAAATTTTGCTGTGAGGGTATATCCGATGATCAGCACCTCTCATTAGATATGATCTTTTGATAGTAAAAAACCCTGAAATATAGAGAAGGATCACTTTGTGCATGCCCTTTGAACTACTCACATTTTATCAGATACACTGATAACCACCAAAACTCAGTTGTGATACATACTAGCGAAGAGTTAACTACCAGTCTGAATTTAGGTGGGGAGAGAATAATTATTTATAATTCAAAATTAACAGTAAGGAGGACAACCTTATTCTTAAAGGAATGGTCTCAGTTAATGTCATGGTTTAAGCCCAGCTGGTAACAAAGCACTGTGAAGCCGCTCGCTCACTCCTCCGCCCTGGCCCTGGTGGGATGGTGAGGAGGAAATATAAAGAAACACTTGTGGGTCACGACAAGGACAGAGAGGGATCACACCAACCGTGATCATGGCAAAAGACAGGCTCAACCTGGGGGAAAAAACAAAATCAGTTTAATTTACTACCAATCAAATCAAAACAAGTATAATGAGAAGTAAATCCAAACCCTACCAGCAGCACAGGGGGATGGGGAATGGTGGTTGTTCATCACACCTTGTCTCTGCCACCCCTTCCTCCTCAGGCGCAGGACTCCTCACTTGTCCCCTGCTCCAGCGTGGGGTCCCTCCCACAGGAGACACTTCTTCATGAACTTCTCCAACATGAATCCTTTCCCCAGGCCAGTCCTTCAGTCACAGCCTGCTCCAGCGCGGGCTTTCCCATGGAGTCACGGCCATCTTGGGGGGCATCCCCCTGCTCCAGCGTGGGCTCCTCTCTCCCCGGGCTGCAGGTGGGCATCTGCTCCCCCGCTGCCCTCCATGGGCTGGGGGGGGACAGCCTGCCATCTGCCCACGGGCTGCAGGGGCATCCCCTCCTGCGACACACCTCCTCCCCTCCTTCCTCACTGACCCCGGTGTCTGCGGAGGGGTTCCTCTCACATTCCAGTCCCCGGTCTCACTGCAGGTTTCCCTCTCAAAAACATTCTCCCAGAGCTGCTACCACTGTCACTGATGGGCTCGGCCTGGGGCAGAGGCGGGTCTGACTTGGAGCCGGGGAAGCTTCTAGCAGCTTCTCACAGGAGCCAACCCTGCGCCCCCTCCCCTGCTATCAAAACACCACCACACAAACCCAAAACAGTTAACAACTACATATGGTCAATGACTCACTATGTTGAGATACTGGTTATATAAGGCCACCCCTAAAATAAGGAGAAGACACATTCAGTAGCATTTTTAACACATCAATGATCTAAACAGAATGTCCTGCTACTTTCTGTTTGTCCAGTCTAGGACATGGGAGTGGGACAGTCAACTGTCAGACTCATACTGCTGTAAACATAGTCATAGCAACTCAGGGGAAAGCAATAACAAATACTCACCTATACTGAGTACTATGGGAGTATCCCTTCAGGGCTGTGATCCTACCATCACTTTAGGTTGGTATATGTATCTGCTCATGCTGAAAAGAGAAATCCCATACTGATCCATTCATCCCCACAATTGTCTTTCAGCCAGGCCAGCAATTGTGTCTTAAGCCAGTTTAGGGAATTACTCTAGCTGAAAACCTGTTCTTTATTATTTTCTGTTCAGCTATCGGCTGGCTTCCCTCTTGGTGTACCTGCTCTGACCTTGCTCATCTCATAGATTCACTAGATACTACAAACCTTCTTGCATACTGCAAGTTCAAATTCAGTCTTGCTCTTTCTGGGAATCATTTTAGAACACTTTATTTTGCCATTTCTGAGCCTTTGTTATGTTTGAAGGATTTGTCACTTCCCTTAAACCTTCCTTTAAAAAAAGAAAGAACCTATCTCATCTGTGTCAGCCTCTTTGCAATTCCAGTTGTCTCATCAAATAGCTACTATTTCAATTGGCTGTTGTAACATGTGTGATACCTTCATGTTACCTAGTCAGCAAATGCATATATTAATTTTGGAATGCAGCAATTGCCTCCAGGACAACATTTGAAATGTTAAATTATTGAGGGAAAGATAACTCAAGATTTAACAAAATCTAAACTAGAGATTTCAGTTCACTAGGTAAATCTCTGCAAGAAGAAAAAAAAATATGCACCAAAAGCTTGAATAGTCATTTATTCTTTCAACATACCCATTGTGCGATTTGTATTTGTGGTGCAATTCATTCCTGACATTGTGTAGTTGAAGTAGCTATGAGTTTGACTTCATCCAGCCAATTATACAGAAACTGCACTGAATTTACCACTCCATACAAAATAAATAATTAGCACTTAGAATAGGTATACAAACTGAAACCTCTTTTCCAAGATAAAATAGACAGGAAACAAAAACTCCAGGTGAATGGGTATTCCAAGTACTGCCCTGTTGGGTATGAGAAGGTACATCCTACTATCATTGGTTGGATTGCTTTGCCAGATGAAATCTAACCATTCTCTGAAGAAAAAAACCAAACAGAACACAAAGAACTATATGCAAGACAGTAATGTAATATAAGAATTCTATTAGAGTTTTAGCTAGCATTGTAGACAAGTTGTTTATTTAGCTCCAGTCTTAATGAAGCAACAATTGGAGGTATCGCAGTATTGGTACTTTATTAGCATTTCTGATGAGTAGGGTAATTGAACAACAACAAGATGGGACAAGGGGATGTTTCCCTCCCTTTCTCTTGTGTCTATACAGGCAGGGTTGGATGCTGAGAAAATTGCTTGAAAGAATGCTTTCACAAAGTGGAAATAATTTTGCTTTTCTTGGCCTTTCATGCTGTGAAGTATTTAGTACTAATAATTTCATCCTAGAAAAAAAGTTACTCTCATCTGGAAATTTTCAGATATTCATGCTTTGATTCCTCAGCCAAACTCACTGCATTAAAAGATTGGAAGAGAGTTTTGTTTTCTTCTACAAGTTTTCTTTTTTCTTAATAGATATTCAAATGAATATTCAAATATTCAGTCCAGATTAATTTCTACTGTGCAGACTCTGGATATATTTTAGTACTGTGGAAGGAATATTGACAGACATTGTGGCTCATTAGAGGTTTTAGGTGTTATGAATCACATCATATCAAATGAAACGGAGAAATATACCACATGCATGTTTCTCTGACATGAGAAGTTTGTGAAGGACCTGTATAATCAGGTCAAAACCACCTGTAAATCATAATACCACTGAGACAGACATATGGTATAAGGCATTTACATTTGTATGTTGGGTTTTTTTCTTTAGAACTTATTCATGATAACTGAAAGTCAACTAATAAAGGCATACACAAGGTACTCTACCTATTGGGATGGCATCTACTGGTCCCAGAAAGAAAGATATTACTGCAATACGTGGGGCAGGTGTTTCATTACACTATATGATGTGGTGTGCATACATCTATATGTAGGCACACAAACATATACATTTAAAATGTTCCTTGTCTATTTCTTAAGAAAGACATGCCAAAAAAAAGATTCTTTTCTTGTCTTCTTTCCCTCTCAAAAATACCTAAGAGCAGAGAAACATGGCCAGAAGTTCATCAAACTTGGGATCTGTTGGACCTGCAGGAGGAATGAATGCAGGAAAACTAAAGCCTTAAGAACCATCCTGCTTACAGGCAACATCAAGGTTGCAGGCATGAGTGCCCTCAATGAGTATAGCTGTCATGATGCTACATGATAGCTTTCAACACAACAAACATTTTTCTGGGTGGCAATTTGATTGTTTCTGTACAGAAATAAAGATGCTTTGTAGATACAGATTTCATGATGTATTCTCATCAGGCCAAGTGAACCAACTCTAAACACCTTTTACCAGCATGAAGAAAGACTGCAGACTCAAGAAGGTTAATTTGTTTATCAGAAAGTCACTCCACAAAGCAGATGCTCTGACAACGTAAATGTCTTCAGCTGTTAAGAGTAATTCATGAAAATTTAAATTACAGTGATACTATTTGTATCTCTTTCGGCTTCCTATACATCTACATCATAGCAAGTGGTGTATCGGTAATAATTCTAATTCAGCCTGTCACACAACTGCTTAACTTCGTTCTGGGTATTGTATCCTGCACATTAAAGGAATGATCCCAGCCTCTAGGATTCAAAAGAGAAAATCAAATTCACTTGATATGTGATCCTTTGTAACACAGTACCCACAGAAGCTTAGAAATGAACCAGAATGGTGTTCAATCTTCAGTCTTGTTTTATTCTGCTTTGAGCACAGTTTTTTCTTTGAGTTTTGAGTGATATATGAAAGCCCATAAAATT
Organism: Elanus axillaris; assembly: GCA_026212715.1. NCBI lineage: Eukaryota > Metazoa > Chordata > Aves > Accipitriformes > Accipitridae > Elanus > Elanus axillaris. The sequence continues at coordinate 24,917,850 of JANZLQ010000031.1, forward strand.
GGACAGAAGATACACGTAATGGCATTCAGGTTTCATTTCTAAATGGGGACTTTGCCCTTCTGTGAATCTGACAAATGTACCTCTCTGTCTGCCAGCCATTTCCTCTAGTAAAGCTTTTAAAAGAGCTTTTACCAATCACTGCTGGTGTTCCTAGAAAAAAAAATTCTGTGCAGCATGAAGGGAAGCACTTGAATGTTTCAGTGGCATCTGCCTGAAGGGATAAGTCAAAGAAGAGATGTTTGAACAACAAGATTTATTAAAGTAAATGTCCAATTTCTACCACAGAATGTTTGACATCCCTTAACCACAAACCATCTGGGAATATTCCCTTATTCCTTTCTCATTCTCTTTTCTAAATCTGGATTTATATGTAAAAGGAAGGCAAGATGACTGAGGTCTGATATGACATTTATCTTCACAAGTGCGGAGACTAATAAATCATCAATGACATTACCACAAGTGAGTTCTAAGGTCTCCTCACAAGTGAAGATAAATGACATATCAGACCTAAGCCAGCATATATTACATGAAATACCTAATAAGTCTCACTCTCAACATAGCTGGATTTGATGGAGATGACTGAACTTACGTTATATCTCAAATCCACCACCCAGAGAAAAAGAAATTAAATTTGCCAGCCAAATAAAATCACTCACCATTGAAACAACCTTAGTACATTTCAGCCTTCCACCATGCTATGGCTCTGCAGATCTACAAGCAGCAACATGGTAGTAAAAATGAATTATAAATGCCCTTATGAAACAGAGTATCATTAGCTCACTTTTCAGTGCATGAAACATACCTGACTTTCATGCCTTGAGCAATATCAGATGCTTATAGAGCTTTACATATCCATGTCTGTATGTACATTTCCATGTACCTGAAATATGTACAGCTAGCTTGTATTTTAGCCATTACAGAGGGACTGTAGGTTTTCACAACAGCTCGTGGTCTTCCAGGAGGTTGTTAGTGTCAGCATTGTTGAAAAGCTAAGAGTTTTTAGAATTTCTAAGTAGTTTGTAGAATATGAGAACTGCAATTGAGATAAGTCAAAAGCATGTCTTGAATCAGGGGCTGGCAGCAGATGTTAGGGAAAGTGTATAATAATATACTGGGCATAGAGACTAATACTTCCTCTGGCTTTTGAGCAAATAATGGTTGAGAGACTTCCTGAGCTGGACATAGCATCTGGACCATCATGTCAAGGAGGCAGATGTTTAATCTGTATGATGGCATTTGAAACCCAAAGTCTAATGCTAGTCCTAGCTTATTTTGGTGATCCTGCCAGAATTCTGCAGTGGAAAGAACCTCATCTGAAGCTGAATTTTGTCTTGTGTGGAATTTGCTGGGATCAGAGCTAGTTTCAGAAAATTTCAGAGTATCAAAGTTATAGGTCTGTGAACAGAAACATTGCATAAATGTACATTTCAAGTCTTGTCCAGGTGCATAAATCATCATGCTTTTACACTTTCTAACATAGTCCTGTCCCATTTCCAGATATTAAAATATTTCCGAGTTTATTCTCAGGTTTTAATATAAAAATCTCCTGGGGTAACACTCCACTTAGAAACAATTTCTCTGCAATAATTCTGTATTTTGCATTAATTTAGTGTACTTGTAATCAAGTCCCCTCAAGGTAGAAGACAGTCTGAGTGGCACAGCAACTAAAAAAAAATTGTGCTTTTTCACATTTCTCATAATGTATTACAAAAATCAGCAAGAATCCAGGTAAATGTTAATCAAGGCATTCAACAGCCTGTGAGGATAAGAACAACAGAAGTTAAATAGTCTTACACAGTGACAGGTCACAGCACAGGCAAGGGTGACCCAGGGTGCTGAGGTGGCAAGGGCCTTGGGGCCATCAGGGTGGTGCAGCATCCTCCTTCCCCAACCAGCCCCATCCTGCAGCCCCCAGATGAGAGGAGGTGCAGAGAGTGCCTGACCCACACAGGGTTTAAATAAGGCTGGGCCAACAGTGGTTTAGAACCAGTCATGTTTTTTAGCATAGCCTCGCCTAAACATCATTTTCATTTTATTGGTGAGAAAGTGAAACGAGATAATACAGTTGAATGATCTAGCTAGTATCAGAGAAAGCATTCATTGTTTTTAAAACTAATTCTTAGCTTTCAAGCAAATCACTCTTTTAGTCATATTGACTCGCTTTACCTGTATTCATCTTCTTATACATCACAGATATAAAAGAATAGACATCAGCGGACTTAAAACTCTAGAATTTAGCTTTTGCAAAGGTGATCAGAAACTAAGATTAATGAAAACATTTCTCATTTGTTTTCCCAAAGTACTTGCAAAGACCTGAGTAAATGGAATAGAAAGTTGAGACAAACTTTAAAACCAATTGCAAACAACATTAAAAAAGATTTATCTGTTTTCTTTACTGAAGTTAAGAGACTAGCTGGGAAACCAGAAGCTAGCTGAGACTTTAAAGGAATTATTTTTATCAGTATTCCTGATTTCTAATATAACTAAGAATTTTTAAAGTAAACATTTCTTTCTGACTTCATTTGAATAGTAGTACAGAAGATCTCCTGGAGAGGAAGGGGAGAACCAGCTTGTTTGCACACAGTTAAAACTGGTTTGTGAAAGCCTATGTGGATAATGCTAAGCATTAAAAATAAACTAAATCAATTGATAACACTTATGGAAAAATATGTTTTGTATTTTTCTTTAATACTTTATAAGGCATTAAATTGTGCTCAGGTTCTGGCTTAAAATTTTACTTTTTTTAGTAAGTTTGACAGCAAGACATGCATGTGGGAACTAAATCTTTGAAAGACAAGAAATATTAACAGAATTCTTGATTAAAAATCAACAGTGAACAATATTAAAAATTTAACTGGAAAAGTGCTAAATTTTTTCATCTGAGATTGTCTCTGTATGTGTGAAGTTCTACATTAGCACATATTAGCATATGTTACTGTTTCTGCTTCTGAAAGGTTTTTTTTATCTTTCTATTTTTGTTATGAAAACATCACCTGGTTGATAAATAGTGCTTAAGATTTCTCTGGTAGAGCTGTAAGAAAACAAAAGGTGTTCTGGAAACGGCAGTTATTGTGAATGATAAAAGAAAGAGCCCCATGAGAATTTTCAATATTTAAGTAATAGTTTACTACTTTCTGCATCTTCTGGTAAAAGTAAACAACACAAAGCTTTAAGGTGCCACTAAAAGCTTTCCCACCCTTCATCACCTGTGAGAGTGAGACTAGGGCTTGTAGCATCCACTGAATTCACAATACAAGAAAATAATGACCTTTATTTAAAAAAAAAAAAAAAACACCCACAACTTCATATAGTTTTTCTGATACATTTAACTAAGTCATTAAGAAGAACTTATGAATACCCATATAACAAATTAATAGACTGCCCATGGGACTGAAGTTCACAGTTTTCAGATAGAAGATGAAATATAAGCTTTACTCTTAATACAGGGACATTTTCCTGGGAAGTATTCAATTTTCAGAAAAACTCTTTATTTGACTTTTAACTCTGCCAATAATTAGGCTTCCCAGAAAAAAAG
>JANZLQ010000031.1:24921397-24938698 GCA_026212715.1 Elanus axillaris
GGGGGGGGGGGAGCAAAGAGGAAAAAACCACTTCTATTTTGCTTCCAAAGATTTGAACACTTGTCCAGAAGAGCTGGATGGACATCACTTCTTTTATATGGCTGTAAAATATATGCATTTTATTTATTAAATTTATCTTGAACTTCTCTATGGACATATCTTACACATTACACTATTTGTCACTTTCTCCCCATTCCGTTATCCTTTGTCTTACAGCTTTCTTCTGTAGAACAACATTTTGATAAACATGTTTTTGTTTAAGCCAAACTTCAGCTAATTACTTATCTAAATATTGTTTACTAAATGGAGAATGGCAAAACAAAATAAATTACAAAGGAAACCAAACAGAATCCTTTGAGAAAACTGAACTTAAATTCATTTCCTGCAGGACTGTTTATTTACCACTTCATTCTTTCATCATACACATATACCTGCTTTGCTACTAGAGGACTACAGGTATGGACCAGTGTTGGTATCTTTTTTGTTTTCCCTCCTGTTTCTGAGGTTTTAGGTTTTTCATACATTTTATTGTTTAATCAGGAATAATTTCAGTTGGAAAGCCATTCTAGTGAGTCTTCTAGTCCAGCTCAGCACAGCAGAGGGATTGATTTGGTGGTTTACACACATCCCTGGTGCGTGGTGTCTCGTCTAGCACTGAACAAGCCACTACTGAAAACTGTAAAACATGCCTTGACAGGCTGTCCAACTGCCTAACTATATTCACAGTTAAAGGCTCTTTTCCCCTTTTCACATCCTGAAAGGAAACTGTATGTTTACATACATTCAGTAAGTTGATAAAATCTAATACTAGTTTAATATAATAAAGTAATTCCTTACATGGCATCTTATAGACATGAAGCCTTTTTTTTCTTCAAACTAATGACTCATAATAATACGATTGACCAGTTGAGCAGTATACATGAATTACACCTGTACTTTTAAGACGTATATTTTTAGCATATAGCCAAAAGTTTTGACCAGCATATTCTCATAATTAAATAGCTCAGCTCCAACTCTCCTTCTTTGGGCCACTTTTAATATGTGGAGGAAATTTCTACCATGTACAAAAACACTTTGCAAGAAAGATATAAGATTTAGAGCACAAAACATTATTTTTCCACTAATAGCCCAAGCTTTCTTCTGTCTGTGTAACAAGCTAAGTATTAATGGACTCACTACAACCAGTGAGACATCAGGTGAGCCTCTACTGCCCAGGTTGATTTTGGTCAAGTAGGCAAGGGTCAGCCTCCACGATCACTTGGAAAAGGTTGGTTCTTGATGCTGCTCTACGCTACTTTTTCTTAGTGTGTTATAAGTGTTTGTTAAATAAGTTTTCATGTTAGTGTTTTTCCTTTCAAACCATTGAGCTGCTAACTGTTGTCTTCTCAATTGTCTGTCTAGGTATTAGCTTTCATTGTTATGTGGCTCTGACATTCCTATCTTTCAACAATAATTTCTCAGTAAAACCGCACCAAGGTCACAAAGTTGTGTTGCAACAAACTAAACCCTGTATAACAGGCAACTCAGTCCCTGGGCTGAAGGTTATATAATTGTCAGCCTTTTAAAGCAGATTGTTTCAGCATAACTCATTCTCTTACATTTACCATATGTAAAAAATAACGTCAGCACTTGTCACATTATGTACTCTCACTATTATAACAAATGTTACAGGCTATGATTAACTTTTTGTATAGTGATTTCCCTTCTGTGAAACAATCACATGACACTTTTCTCTTTTGACATGAAACATATGACTGTGAGTCTTTTACTTTACCATATTACTGTAACAACTGCCTACGGGTCATACCCCATAACTGGGAGAACACTGTCTGCTGCCAAAGCAGTCCACACTGTCATAAATCCTGTTAAGACAGAAAAAAAGATTAGACAAGATCAGGTCTCTTGAGTCCTCAGAACAAATTAGAGGTTGAATCTTTACAAGTAGTAGAAATTCAATAAGCAAGCAGATCTTTTTAAAGACTCCTTGAAATTAAGCTATGAGCATGGAAGTTATCCACTAATTGGAGCTGGAAGGAAAGGTAGAGACGTTTTTATACCTAACCCATATAAGTCTCAATTGCAGCTAAACGCTCAATTGAATTTCTTATTAACACAGTCTCTAGGAATCAATTAATCAGCATCGAAAGCAACTTTATTGTCTAGAACTTCAGTCCAGTGCTGTCCCCCTCTTCTGAAACAAAATATCCAATTGCTTTTACAAACTGTCCATACTTTTTGCAAGTTCTCTTATACCTTTAAAAAAATTGTACTCAGCATTTGAAACATGGTCCTTTTAGACCCAAAAGGAAAAAATACCTTGATCTCTGAAACTAGATGTAGATGTATCTATTGGTATTTGGAACTTTCCTTTAAAAGATCATTATTTCAGTTGCTTGTAATTTTTGCAAACTTCTACTCAGACACTTTTTTTTTTCTCTTGCTGGATATCATGCTCACACAAGTATGTCGGAAAATTTCACAGAAAAGAGTTTAGCAATTTCAAAGAAAAGAGGAACATGCTGTTTCATCTGTTCATCCCTTCTGCAGCAGCTATACCTCGAACATGTTTCATAAATTTGGCATAACAATTCCCAGGCTGTCAAGACTCCTGCTTCAGCATTTGACCTGTGTTTCAACACTTGCTGCTTCCGCACAGTGCAGGTCAGTGCCCTGAGCAGGAGTATTGCACCTTGTCCCCAGGGCAAATCACACACAGAGACAAATCAGGACCAAGAGCTGGTAAGGTCAGAGGGAAGGAGGGAGAGAAACTGGGAAGTTGGCTGGGACATACAACATGAGCTGGACTCCAACATTAATCTTTCCCTTTATCTGTAGTCCTCTGGCCTTTTTGGTTACATAAATGGTAACTGGAGATAATTCCAACATTTCTAGATTTGCTTTAGTACTAGATTATGAATTTCTAGATTTGCTTTAGAATTAAATTATGATGAATGGTCACAATCTCACTATTTTGTGGAGTGAAATATTCTGACGTATTTAGATTCAAAAACATATCCCTAACATGGAAGTGTAATGCAAACTAATAGCATATTGTATTCACCTGAGTACATGCAAGTCAAGAAGGAACAAAGTAAAACATTTTAATATTGCTGGAACTGCATTTTCAACTGAAAATTGTTGTTGAACTGTTTTAATATGCCCCTATATAGAGAATCAAAATCTTTTTACAAATGGTTCTCAAGTCTGCTGCCTTCAGCCTATTGTACTTAATACAGCCTCTGGCTTCTTTCACTCAGGTTGCAAAGTCCTTCCTCTAGCAGAATTTCCCATTCATATGCTAGAAGGCTTTTTGCCAGCTGAATGTTAACAGAGTACACAGAAAAGAACCAGCCAATTCCTTACAATATTTGCTCTAATCTTTATTCCCTCTTTCATATTATTTCTTTTCCTTATGTTCTCTGCCTCCACAGAATTCTAAATCTTCATACAGGTCTCACTGTATTGATAATGTGGAGTTATTTTAAAGAACAAAATCCCCTTTCCCTAGCCTCATTCTCCAAAGGAAAAGATTGACTTAAAAACCCCTGCACCTAAAAAAAAAAAACCACAAACAAACAAATAAAAACACAACCTTAAATTAACAAATGCATAAGAACTAGAGTATGGATTTGGATTTTTTTATTAGTCTGGATTTTTTTCCTTAAAATCTGTTTTCAGAGCTTTTAAGTCAATTTCAAATTATTAGCAGTACCCAGAGAGTTCAGAAATGACTTCCTCTCTTCTTACTCCCACTTCATGACTCACATTGTGAAGAACTGTAGATTGGGGGGAAAAACAACAGCATTGAACACTTTAAACCATTAGAATGTACAACAAAATCTCACAAAATTGATCTGTGTGCTGTGTTTCATGTTCTGCAAATGCCTATTGTTGTTGCTGTTGTCACTATCAAATATTTAGTACTTAGGTAGTGTCTTGCAAGCATTAGGAAAATAAGTAATATTAGCATATTTTATATATTAGAAGTGGTTCAGAAGACAGCTGGCTGAATATGAGTCAGCAGTGTGCCCAGGTGGACAAGAAGGCCAATGGCATCCTGGCCTGTATCAGAAATTCTGTGGCCAGCAGGAGCAGGGAGGTGATTGTTCCCCTGTACTCAGCACGGGTGAGACTGCACCTCGAGTACTGTGTTCAGTTTTGGGACCCTCACTACAGGAAAGACATTGAAGTGCTGGAGCGTGTCCAGAGAAAAGCAACAAAGCTGGTGAGGAGCCTGGAGCACAAGTCTTAGGAGGAGCAGCTGAGGGAACTGGGGCTGTTTAGTCTGGAAAAAAGGAGGCTGAAGGGAGACCTTATCAGTCTCTACAACTACCTGAAAGGAGGTTGTAGTGAGGTAGGTGCTGGTCTCTTCTGTCTGGTGGCTGGAGATAGGATGAGAGGAAATGGCCTCAGGTTGCGGCAGGGGAGGTTTAGGTTGGATATTAGGAAAACTTTCTTTACTGAAGGGTTGTCAGGCATTGGAACAGGCTGCCCAGGGAAGCAGTAGAGTCACCATCCCTGGAGGTATTTAAGATGTGTAGATGTGGTGCTTAGGGACATGGTTTAAGGGTGGACTTGGCAGTGTTAGGTTTATGGTTGAACTCAATGATCTTACAGGTCTTTTCCAGCCTAAATGATTCTATGATTCTAAGAGCCTGTCATGTATGAGGGCTGCAGCTGGGATCAGTAGTGCAGGCAGAACTAGAAGAGGAGTTACTCACTACTACCTGCTTAGCCTCACTGTGTTTCTTGGAGGGATGCACCATCCCCTTCTGACATGTCTGTCTCCAACCCTGACCTTATCCCTGTGCTGTAAATCCAACACCAGGCACATCTATCCACCACCCCAGAATAAATGCCCTGGACATGCACAGGGAAGGGTAGATTTACCACACGTAACCCATAGAGCCCAGTCTTTCCACACCTGTGACAGAGATGGTTTCTGAACAGACACAGTAAATCTGTCCTATTGCTCTTGCACACATAAAACAGGGCTTCTTATTTTTAACATCCTCTGCTAACACTGGTACAAAGTAATAATTCTTTGAGGCTAGAACTTGCAGCCTGCAATGGTAAAAGCATCTACATCACAGGCAGCATTTTCAAATGAACTCAACTGGATCCACCTGAAAGTTTAGCCATAGCAACTGTTGCTCTCCCAGCAGGATATAAAAAGAGTTTAAAGAGTTATTAGTGTATTGGTTTTGTGATTTGTGGTTGAAAGAGATCAGTGCTTTTAAAGGTAAGGAATCTGTGTCATTTTAGTAGCTGGGAGGAAGAAGGTAATGAATATATTCCTGAGGAACTGTATAGATGAGGGTTGCTATCTACTTGGATGAGCACATCAGAAGATAATATTTTTTTTATTAAGTTGTGGGGGTTTTTTGTGTGGCTTTGGTTTCGGTTTTTTTTTTAAATAAAATAGTGTTACAAAAGACTCTAAGATTTACAAAAGTCTCAGATTTTTTTTTTCTTTTGAGAAAGATACAACTGGTAGCATGTAGCTGCTGTAAACAGCTTCTTATGCTTTTTGCTGAACTCTGTATAAGGTAGGAAAAAAAAACAACTTGTGAGTTTTTTGAATTGTTTTTAGAATTGTGAGTGTCAATGTTTTATGATGCAGAAGTTATTCTGCCTGACTTATTTAAAGTTATGAGAGAAGCCCTTGTCAGTTTTAGTTTTTCATATTAAGCACTGCTCCTTTCATGTTGTTTTATCTGCCTATCCTTCAGGAAAAGGAAAGAGGATATAAAACTGAAAAACTGCTACCCAAAACTTGCAGAACAATAACACTGTTCTGTGTTCATTTCGGTTTGATGCTTGATTATCTTTAAGTGTAAATTCCATTAAAAGTATGAAAATATGGAACTTTTTTTTCTTATGTAATGCTTTAAACAGTAATTCTAGCTCCTTGTTCTTTCCTTTTTCCAAGGCACCCTTTCAGGCCTCCAGATGCTAGTTATTGTAAGATACAAAATCATTAGGGCAGCTCTAGTTGTGAAAAAACCTTTTTTAATACCTGAATTTAAGAGTATGTCGATAATAAATAAATAGGCAATCAGACTGAGAGTTGGAAAGGAAGGTAATGAAAGTTTAGAAAGGTGCATTTGCTAAAGCTAGTCACAAATGGCTATTAGTCTAATTAGTCCCAACTCGCACAGATTTATAGGTATGGCAGGAGAGGTAGGTTTTAAGGAAGCATTTAAAAGAGGATAAAGTGATATGATCTCCAGGATTATCAGTGACAGAGAAATAGGCAAGGATTTGAGGTGGAAGGAAAGTTTTTTAAGTACTCTGTACCTTTAAGTCCAAGACTCCCTGTGAGATAACTAATTTTCCTTCTTCAGTTGTTTGGTGGGTTTTGCATGGGTAGTAGGCTGGAGGGGTTTGGTGGTTGTCTGGAGATTTATGTTGATGCTAACCTCCTCTTTAGGTGAAAAAAAATGTCTGAGCCTTAATAGTGCAAGTTCAAGGCATGTGTTTGTCAGGCAAGCTTCTACCTGTGTGTAGGGGGTGGGGGGAAGGTTATCTTCACCAACTATGCAAGATCTCATCTCTTGTTGGCTGGTGTATTTAGCTGCTAAACTGTTATGTTTTATAAATGTTATGAAGTATGACATCGAGTATTTTGACAAAGGAATGTTTCAGCAGTGCTCTGTTCAACCTTGTTGGTTTATTCTTCCATTTCCATTTGTGGTTTAACCCCACCTGGCAGCTAAGCACCCACATCTGCTTGCTCACTCCACTGCAGCAGGATGGGGGAGAGAATCAGAAGGGTAAAAGTGAGAAAAATCATGGGTTGAGATAAAAATAGTTTAGTAAGTAAAGCAAAAGCCATGCAAGCTGCCCTGGTTTTGGCTGGGATAGAGTTAATTTTCTTTCTAGTAGTGGTATAGTGTTGTGTTTTGGGTTCAGTATGAGAAGAATGTTGATAACACTCTGATGTTTTCGGTTGCTGCTGGGTGGTGTTTATACTAAGTCAAGGATGTTTCAGCTTCTCATGCCCAGCCAGTGAGAAGGCTGGAGGGGCACAAGAAGTCGTGAGGGGACACAGCCGGGACAGCTGACCCAAACTGGCCAAAGGGGTATTCCATACCATGTGATGGCATTCCCAGTATATAAACTGGGGGGAGTTGACCAAGGGGGATCACTGTTTGGGAACTAAGTGGGCATTGGTCAGCAAGTGCTGAGCAATTGCATTGTTCATCACTTGTTTTCATATTCCAATCCTTTTATTATTATTGCTGTCTATTAGTATTATTGTTGTTATCATTATTATTTTTCTTCCTTTCTGTTCTATTAAACTGTTCTCACTTCCTTCTGATTCTCTCCCTCATCCCACTGTGTGGGGGGGAAGTGAGTGAGTGGCTGCATGGTGCTTAGCTGCTGGCTGGGGTTAAACCATGACACAAGTAAAGCAAAACAAGGAATTCATTCACTAGTCCCCATGGGCAGGCAGGAGTTCAGCCATCTCCAGGAAAGCAGGGCTCCATCATGCATAACTGTTGCTGGGGTAGACAAATGCTGTCACTACAAATGTGTCCTCCCCCACCCCTTCCTTCTCCTTCCCCCAGCTTTATATGCTGAGCATGACATCGTATGGTCTGGAATATCACTCTGGTCAGTTGGGGTCAGCTGTCCCAGCTTTGTCCCCTCCTGACTCCTTGTGCACCCCCAGCCTCCTCGCTGGGGGGGTGGGGTGAGAAGCAGAGAAGACCTTGGCTCTGTGTAAGCACTGCTCAGCAATAGTGAAAACATCCCTGTGTTATCAACACTGTTTTCAGCACAAATCCAAGACATAGCCCCATACTAGCTACTATGAAGAAAATTAACTCTATCCTAAACAAAACCAGCACACCACTCAATTCTTCACCGTCTTCAGAGCTGTAATAAATGAATTGTATAGAAGGTGGATCTGTACAAAGATGTTTGTGGCACACAATGTGTCAGAAATCTGTCTAAGGTGGTTGTGCTTAAAAGCCTATATGTCAATACTGGTGCAGAAGGCAGCTGTATTTGTGATCTATTTCAAAATATCTCCTATTCATGCATAGAATTTGGAAGTGGTGTGTTGGGTGTTTTTCCCTTTTTTTTTCTTTGCCTTCCATCTTGCTGAGAACACTGCTCTTATGGTCATTTGTGAAGTATCTTGTGGAGTTAAGTTTTCTCTGGAGTTTGTTGCAGAACACTGCCTTTTGAAGTAGTTTCTACAGAAGCAGATTTTTGGATTTAAAAAAAAAAGTGCAACAAAAGCATTCTTCAGAACAGGCTACAAAATTGAATGGTGTGCTTGAGGTAAGTGATACCATGAAAAAGTCCAGCACGCTTAAGGAGATTTTGAAAACTGCTTAAGGGGAAAATGTCTCCAATGAAAACTTGGCTAATCCCCCCAAAAATATTCTGCTTTCCCCCTTCATACATATGAACTGCAATAATTTCTTTGCTTTGGGCAACTTATATGCTGAAGAAGAGGAAACTGCATAACCAGACCTGCTGAAAGTGCAGCAGGGAGGGGGTGGATTCGTAAAGGCAGGCAAGACAGCTGTTTTTAAAAGAAAACTAACATTCTCCAATGGTGGAGCCCTGCCTGCCAGCACAGTGTTCACTGATGTTCCCTTCAGATTCCATTTTTACTGGTTTTATATTGCCAGACTTACAGTGCCTCTTCTCTGCAGTTCTGCAATCTCACCATTTAAACACCATTCTTGCAAGAAATTTCTGCAATGATTGTGTAATTGTGACCACAAAGTACAGGTTAAATACTAGAGATACAGCAAGTAACATACTTGAAACCTATCTGATATAAGGAAGATCACAGCTGGGAAAATGTAATCGTAAGTGTCTGACAATACATGAAATATTTCTGTATAGGAATTGTGAACTATCCTTTGTTCTATTCTAATCAAAGCAACTGCTCTCTGCAAATGGTTTACAACAGCTTTTTAAATTCCACATCTTTCCAATGAGTTTTATGTGGACTATGCCCGCTTAATCAAGGCAAACTAGTGAACAAACTAAATGTTAGTAACATTTTTCTCTATATGCTATTGAGAAAAACTTGTATTAACTGGAGCTATGTAACACACATGTTGGTATATATGGTCAATATGTCCATGTGTGGGCATGTTATAAATATGTCTGTTAAACAACATGTTAAATGAAGCTATGCTTTTCCTAGTTGGAAAGCCAGGACTTGGTCATTAATGAGCTTTGACATTCATCCCAACAGCTGGAATAGTTTCACTAACTGGGATCATAGAATTAGCCCAGGCTGGAAGGGACCTCAAAAGATCATCTGGACCAGCCTTTTGTGGGAAAGGGAGGATAGATGAGATTATCTAGCACCCTGCCCAGTCACATCTTGAAAACATTCAGTGATGGGACTCTACCATGTCTGAGGAAAGGTTAACTCCTTCAGTCTTTACTCAAAGGGCAGGTTCTTCTAGTCCTTTCATCATCAAAAGAATGCTTGACTGGAATGGGATTACTGACAATACTCAAGATTAGTACTCTTATAAAACTTTTAAGAGGAATATATATCTTAAAAAAAAAGGATAACATGCAAATGCCTTTTGACTTACATTTCTGCATAATAGTTATCATTCAGTAAACTTTGGCACTCTTTCTTGACAGGTTCTTCATATTTAAGTGTACTTCTGAGCTCTTGACACTACAAAGTCATAGCATGTCCCAGTATCTCATAATTCTGAATTAAACTGATATTTAAATATATTAAAATAATAATATAAAATAATAATATAAAAATAAAGAGAAAAGCCTACATTTCAAGTCCTTATGCTCTGGATGAGTTCTGAAAACAAAAAGCATACTTGTTTCCAATTTTTTAAGTACTTCTAATATTTTCATTTTTTTAAGACACAGAACTATCATTTCCCCTTTTCATTTGCATGTTTAGCACTAGGAAGGTAACACTGGAGAAAGTGATGCAGCTCACATTCAGCACCAGCATGGTCATCTGCATTGAAGGCAATAGTTAGTCTTAGACTTTCACACCTGTAAATTGTGAGCAATACCAACAATTCTGGGTATTGGTTTGTTTGGTTTGTGTAAACATGGTTATAATGTTGTTATGGACTCCACACAGTTGTGTGGGGTGTGTGTTTGTGTTAGGGGTTTTTTTGTTGTTGTTGTTGAAGTGGTGTGCTATGCCTCTTGGAGCAGAGAGATGCAAACAGGCAGCACTCCTTTGCAGGAAGAAAGGGCTGTTCCTGCCCTTCTGTTCAAGTTGAGCCTGTTCAGGCAGGGCAGAAAGCTTCAAAAGTCTGTAGGGGCAGCTGGAAACATTCAAGGAGGTGGGGTCCTTTCAGCTTGGAGAGCCTGAAAAACAGCTGGGAAATGCAGAGATTACACAGCCAGGCCTCAGGTATAAGGAAAGAAAAGCTTCCTAGGGCCTGAATGGGATATTGCACTGTTTCTCACCACAGCTGAGCACTGGTGCATTGGCTGATACCAAGGTGGAAACAAGAACCTGCCTGGAAGGATAGAATAGACAGAGCAAAGAACCATATATTTACACTATGTATTTCCTTCCTTTCTGGCCTAGTCACCTCAAAATGACCATCACCTTAAAACATCTGTCTCGTTCATAGCCTAACAGAACTTGGCTTTAACTTTAAAAGCATTTTGTCATCTTGAGAAGATGCCTATTGTCATCTTGAGAAGATGCCTATGGGAGGTAGTCTAAACAGATTTGTTTCAGGTTTCTTGCTAATTTGGGGCTGCAGCTATGATGGAGAAAGGTGGAGGGGGAAAGGCACTTCTGTAACTATAGTACTTCTCACAAGGAAATCAATAACTTGCCTACAACAAGCTGTAATTATTATTTTTTTTTTAAAGCATACAGGATGAGATGGTAGGTGCTAACTTTCAAAAGGAAGTAAGAGAAGCTTTAGAGAAAGTTAGTGCAAAGATAGTCCAAAATGGTCCAAAATCCTGTGACTAGTTTTTGTTGTTTTGTTTTTTTTTTTTTTTAAATTACCTTTAAAGCTAATCTGAGGGAGGAGGAATCTCTTTACAAACTTACTGGCTTCTGAGCCTTTAGGATGTATTTGGTGCACACTTTCGAACTCTTCTCTACAACAAGGAAAGCTTGATTTCCTTTTAAAAAGGAAGATAAAAATTCTTCTTTGGGAGATCTTGGGCTTCAATTGACAGCTCAAATATCCACAGCCCCCCCAAAAGCATGGTAGTTGAGGGTAATTTCAGAGTGGTATGCCTGGTTTGTGTTTTGTTTTGGTGTTGGTTTGGTTTTTCTTTTAACAAAAGTAGACCCAACTCCTGAACTAATTAGTAGTCAAGTAAACTTGACAATCATGGAAGGGATCATTTTTTATGTACATATTCAGTGCTAAAGTGCCATGTACAGAAATTCATGCATTAGGGAATATAGTATTAAGTCACAGTATATGTATATTGCAAGCCTCAAAAATTATGAAAAAATAAAATCCAGAACCATTTAAAAATACCAAGTTTAGTGGGAGATCAGGCTTACTTTCAGACTCTTGAACCTTTACATTTGATGTTGTCCACCTTGCTGTTTATATATGTCCACCTTATGCTGTTTATATGTTTATATATATATTTTTTTAATATTTGAAATCTCCTCTTTTAAAAAAGAGGTTTCTGGGTTACTTGTATGACAACAGAAACTTGTGCTTTAAGAAATATTAAATGAGTAATGATTCCATTACAGATTGGGAAAACACTGGAGATGTACTACAAGATACAACAGTAAAAGTTTGAATTTCAATCTGGAAGTCCAGAGTTGGTTTTAATAAAAGTACTATTATAACTTTCTAGAATCTCCTATATTGTCTGTAGGGTGTTTTATTTCTTTTAAATGTACTGTTCTGAACTTTTTCAATGTATTGAACTTGCACTAAGAAGATAAATCTTGAACAGTAGCTCTTCCTGTGAAAAGAATTAGCAGGATGTAAAGTCTTGTCAGATGGACAAGAGTCTCTCAAGCTCCTGACCATCAGCAGCCTTAAAGCTTCAAGCATTAACAGTGCTCCTATCACCCTAAACAGCTTTAATTTTTTTTTTAGCCTCGTTTGCTTGGGA
This sequence comes from Elanus axillaris, assembly GCA_026212715.1. Lineage (NCBI taxonomy): Eukaryota > Metazoa > Chordata > Aves > Accipitriformes > Accipitridae > Elanus > Elanus axillaris. Next base: position 24,933,482 of record JANZLQ010000031.1, read on the forward strand.
AAAGAAGTCTGTAATCAAAGTATGTCTATCTTTCTGGCTGCAAATCAGTCTTAAGTTACTTTTGACTGAGTTAGCAAATTCAGAACAAATCTGACAGGAGAATGAAAGCATTGAGTGCTCTTCTCCATTTCCTGACAAGAGGTGGACAGGTGGTAGAAAGAGTACCTGTTTAGCACTGTCAGGTAGGGGAAAGCTATGGCCTAAAGCTTATGCCTTACTAAATATTGTGGAATACAAACTGAAGCTCAGCTTTGGTTTTTTCTTATCCTCTTTTCATCACTTGCAGAACTTTGTTTCACAAAATCTAGTGGTTTTGTTTGTTTTGTTTCTTTGGGTTGTTTTGTTTTGTTTTTCATGGAAGCATTTGTAAATTATCATTATCAGATGCTATATTCTTGTGAAAGCATGGTCACATCTTCTACAAAGCAGCACGCTCACCACATTCTGGAAGACAAGTGGTGGACAGGTTTTCCCACTTTGTTTTCCTCTGGTAAATTGTGCAAAATAAGATTAAGTGTTATGCTCAGTGGTAGATGTGATGTATGGTGATTTATGCAGTCCTAGTCTTCCAGTTGCCTTTTCTCAAGGTACTGTTTTAGCATACAACACAGCTTCAGCTTCCTTTTAAGGTAATCAAATCACATTGGAAAGGTGGACATCTAGATCTAGTGTGATGCATTCTTGGGTGCTCTTCCAAACCAAACTTGTTTACCTGTCCTGTAATGCAAGCTGATTCAAAATATGCCTGCAATACTGATAGTTATGTGAAATTACAGTTTACTTTTTGAGGCAAATTATAACCCGGATATCTAAAAAACAGATGCCTGCTCTAATTTGTTCTGAGTTCCCCTTTGATTTCCCCTACAGTCAATGAGAGAAGATAATCGGCTCGAGACACAGGAGGAACCTAGATAACCTACTTCAAGGAAATCATTTGCTCTAACTATCCAATTATCTTTGACAGCTAATTTTAGGAGATTTAGGTCTCTTCCTGCTTGTCTGACAACTATACTGAGGGTTTAGCAAGTATTTCATGAACCTCTGAAAATCTAGTTACAAAAAAAAAAAACCCAAAGGGTCTGTGTAAGTCTTTCAGGGGGACTGCTATAATGGAATATATCTGAAACATATGGGGCTTGTGGGCCGTTCCTCTGAGTAGTGCAGTTGTAATTGTAGTGCCACCCAGGACTGTGTTTAAGCTGCATGGCTGGGGTGGTGCTCTGAAAGGTGATGAGGTGAGAAGATGGCTTTTTGTTATCTCGGTCTACTGCTCTGCTCATGATCAGTCTCCAACTCCTTTGAAAAGAGGTATTACAGGTACATAAAATTCATCTGCAGTGTCTATCACATATTGGTGAAAATGGTGTTTGGTATCCAGTTTTTGTGTTAGCAGCAGTAGGCTGCTATAGTGCATGTTTGTACTGGTAAATGTCTAGTGAAATATTTGAGTTACAAAGGGGAGAAAAAATACAGTGGTCATTTTTGTGGCATAAGCCTTTATGTTCTAATACTTTCTAAACTCATTTTTCCTTGACAAAATGCACTTAAAACTAAAAATGTGTTTGAATTCTACTGTATCCTCTCCTGTCTCTGGATGGGAATACCAGTGTGTCTAGCAGGGTTAATGAAGTGAGTATACTTCCTTACTCACTGTGTGAGCGTCGTGGTTCTACACTCTTCGGAAGCAGCTTGCTTCCTATCCTACTCATAGGATCTAAAGCTGGAAACAGTACCAAGCCAAAGAATGTTTCTGACCTCAGGGACTTCTCATGCAAGGCACTAGGGCTGTATAGGAGCACTGTGCTTCTGAGGGTTTTCTGCTTTGAAATGTTCTGTCCTTGGCTCTACATGAGGATTCAGTGTGGATCTGAACTGCTCCTGGCATCTTTTCCTAAAGCTTCTTAAGGAGGGTGGGGAGACTATCTATGTACTTTGTCATTATAGTATAGTTTGTTGCTTTGTCAGAGAAGCAAAGGCAAAGATGGAGGTGAAGAAAGCTGCAGAATCCTCATGTATACTGAAAACCTGCTGTTATATCTGTAGGTGAAATGGCAGGTGATCCCTTGAAAGCAACAGCTCTCTCTGCCCTGCTGCTGATCTAGTCTTTTATGTAGTGGAGGAAAAAAAAAAGAAAAAAACAGTAGCTAACAAGTACAGATGTGCACTCTGAAACAGCAACCTGCAATGCTTCATCCTCAGTTCTGCATTCCTGTAGCATTTGGCTGTCATCAACAAATGCTTTTCACTAGCATGCAGCTTCTTATTGGGTGGTGAAACTGATAGTTGACAGAGGTGAGTGAAGAAGTCTGAGGAGAAACTAATAAAAGGCATGCCTCTATTAAAGAAAGGAGGAGGAAATAAAAAGTATTAATTGAAAAAGACAAAAAAGGCCAGGGAGCAAAAGTGAGAAAACTGTCACCCTTTAGCCACATATGGAATGAAGGAGTTCAAAAGACTCAAGAGGTTCTGCAGTGAAGAACAATTCTTGCCCAAAAGCAATTAACTACAATGTTAGAATTTGTGATAAGGGTAGTTGAAGTTATGTAAATTTTAATAATCCTTACATGTATGAATCTCTGGTCATCTGCATAATGTCAGCAAGGATTCCGTAGCAAGGCCTTAAACACAAGCATCAACTGTTTGGGGAAAGTGTATCTGCAGTCACAGTGCACCAGCGTTAGCAGCAATACTCACATCTTGGGGGGGGGGGGGGCGGTTGTTGCTGTAGTTTTAATAGTTTTGGTTTTCTATTGACAACATTCTCCTTGTTGCCTGCCCCAACCCCTGCATATCATTGCATCTTTCCACTATGTCAGAGTCTTAACGTAGAATTTTTTATTTCCAGAATAAGGAGTTAAGGGAACAGGAATAGCCTGCACACTCACTGGCAACATAATAAAGTATTTAGTATGGAAGGAAGTGGTGGAAACAGTAAAAGACCTGTAGGAGTAAAACTACATAAAAAGACCTCAAATTTACCTCAAAGCACACTTCACTGGGGTGTGGATTTTCAGAAGAATATAAAATTAGCCTGTACTCTTGGCTTCTGGAGAAGACTGCTTAGCTACACAGCTCACCTCTAATGCGCAGTAGAGAGGAGGGGAAGAGGACAAAGACCTCAAGCAGCGGGCCAGAAGAAGGATTAGCTGATGAAAGAATATTCCTTTGAAGAAATTGGCTCACAAAAGGACATAGTCAAACTTTCTGTATGCTACAATTTTTCTGCATTTCATGCACTGCATGCAGATTGTGCTAAAGCCCTTACAGAAACAGACATATGCAGTATGTCCTGTATCCTGCACCCTTACTCTTCTGAGAGAAGAATGACTGGGGGTCATAGTCCTTGCTGGCAGCAGCAGGTACAGCTTGCCTGGAGTCAGTGGAGCTGAACACCCACTCCTAGCATCAGTAGCTTGTCCTTGTATTTATATTTTTTTTTCATAGCCGAATGGCAACACTTCAAAGTGTTACTATTGAGAATACACGTTCAGTAAAGATGATAATACAGTATGTAACAATCTGGATGTGTTATCCACTTATCTTTGTTGTGTAGATTACATTTATTACCTGAGATGGAATAATATACTTAAGGCAAAGAAAAACATACTTTTTTTTTTCTCTAGGAAAATAATTTTCTAAATGTATTGGAAGAAGAGGCTTGCTTTCCTTCTGGGTAGAATAAACTCCTTTTTTTGTCTGAATGAATCATTTTCATCTTCCCATTACTGTGATTTCAGCTCTGCAGAAGCAAGACTCCTGTGGATGGCAACAGGGATTATCTAGTGATTATTGCATAGAGGTGCATGCATAGAATATTTCAACGCTATTTTGTCAAGTGCAGATGCTGCAGAAGCACAGCTTCTTACCTTTTTTTCATCCCTCCTCCCTTTCCTTTCTTTCTTCCAAGCTATTGTCTGTGTTGGGCATACTAATGACTGTATTCAGTATAGTTTGGTGAGTGTGGAATAGCCACAGAGAATAAAATCCTAAAGTAACTAAAAGACAATCATCTTGGATATCTAATGCTGGCTGCCCCAGGCCTTTGAAGACTGTACCCCCAATGGTAAACATGGCTGATTCTTGAATGTTTGGGGGTGTCTTTGTTTGGGATATAAGTCTGTAGATTGTTGTTGGTTTGGGGTTTTTTTTCTTGGTGGGATGGGTGGTGTGTGTAGGGTTTTTTTGTTTGTTTGTTTGTTTTGTTGTGGGTTTTTTGGTTTTTTTTTTAGTGGTCTCCCTTCTTTCTCCTCTGTCCTGAGAAAGCAAACACCCAGAGACCTGGTCAGAGAATGACCTGAAGATTTGGAGCAGGAAAGAGAAAGAGGCTTTTGCAACAGGTACAAGAGGGAGGTATTGTTTGGGAAACAGCCCCTCTGAGCTTGCTCACTCTCTCTCCCATGCCGTTGTTCTGAGTAAATATTACTGTGCTTATTTAAAGATGGGTGGCACTCTTAACCTTGGTCTTGGAGATGCTGCTAGCTAAAGACTTCTTGACAGTACAGGCAATGCTAATATATCTCAAGGATAGGGCAAAACTCAACTTTATGAAAACCCAAGAAAATAAGTTCTGGGAACAGGGAGGAGAGTGGGACAGGGTCCTTGGGCACAGGGAAGAAGAGGCAGAAGGCTGGCAGGAACTTTGAGATAGGAGCATCTGGAGTTATGGAGGGTGCAGGTTGATAATAAAGCAGAAAGTAGTTAGTGGAGATACTAATTTGTAGATGAAAAAAGGATGGAGAGGGATGAGTGAGGCTAGAAATGGGGAAAGGAACTTCAGGGAAGAGAAGTGAGCAGTTCTGGCTGCACAGCCTTTAGAGGAGCAGGCTGCTGGTTTTCCTCCTCATTCTGAGGGCCTGTCTGCTCATCCTGGGTGCTGTTCTATCTCAGTACAGGCACTGAGATAAACCTCTGGTACAAGATCAGTGCAAATGATCATAATGAACTGCAGATGTCTTGGAAATACTAGAAGAAGTTTTGAGACTAACTGAAATGTCTGGAATTTAGGATGAGCAATGGAGTTTGCACTCAAAGGGAAGTAGTAGATTTTTGTAAACTAGAATAGGTAATATCTTGGCATACAAGTCTTGTATAGTATTTATCTAGCTCTTAAGAATATCAAGAGGAAAAAACTGATATAGTATGTTGTATTGGGTTTCTGTGGCAAGGTTTTGGTAGTGGGGGGGTTACAGGGGTGGCTTCTGTGAGAAGCTGCTGGAA
>JANZLQ010000031.1:24942503-24962395 GCA_026212715.1 Elanus axillaris
ACTATATACTGTCCTAAGTTCTTACTTTGATGTAAAAGTTACAGGAAAGGAAGCTTGGATCCACCACTCACATGTTAAACAGTTGCTGGAGGATCATTCAGTGGATGAACAAAGACTGGTGGATCTACTGTGGCTACTGTTTTAGAAATTGAAACAATTTTAATTTCTTTTCCAGAGCTACTTGGTCACCAGATTTCCAAGCACCTGAGGAAACTATAGAAATTCTATGGGTAAACTTAATAACCTTTGTCATGCTTATTACACAGGTAGGGGGAGTATCTAAATCCATACAACCTCATTATGAGCGGAGGGAAAAATCTCTATTTCAACCTATCACAAGCCATAGTCCAAGTTACTACTAATAAATCAAATTGCTGGATATGTACTTGCTTTCCAAGCCACTCATCTTCAAGCATTCGCCTGTTAGAGATCGCTATACCAAATAACTTATCATGGACTCCCTGATGGACAAATACTACTTTCCATCAAGACTACATGGGCTCACAATAATGGGAGGTGGTAATCCCAGAAGCAAAGAACAAATATGTAATATGTGTAAAAGTCAACTTAAGCTCCTGTGGGCAACTTCAATGATTGCAACCAAACAATGAAAGCAGGAGTAGTGGGAATAATTGGGGACTCTTCCAATACACCTTGGCTTATACCTGAGGGGAAAGGGTTGTTTTGGATATGTGGTAAGAAAGCTTTCAGAACATTACCAGAAGATTGGTAGGGAACTCGTACCTTAGGACCTGTAATAATAATTTTGTGCTCTCAAATTTAACTATGGAATCATGATCATGGTTATAAATATTTGTTCATAGAACCAAATGTAGTAATGTGCTAGTAGAAAGGCTCAACTGCATTCTACTTCTTTGCTAGATGGTTTCTTCCCTGGTTGGGAGTGAGTGAATTAGAAAGGCTTTAGGTGACATTTCAGTGGCAAAAGAAATTCTTGGTAATAATACTGCTGATGAAATTACAAGAGGTTTCACAAGTCTCCAAAATTACACTGCAAAATAGAATGGCTTTACATACTTTATTAGCTTCACAAGGGGGAATATGTACAATTATTAGTACCAGTTGTTGCACGTACATTGACCAGAGCAGGAGGATTTCAGCCAATGTCTGGAAGTTGTGGGAACAAGTAAAATTAATGCATAAAGTAAAATTGGATACACCTTCAGCAGGATTCCACAAAGTATGGTCTTGGCTCACCTACTGGATACCAGGTTTAGGAGCCTGGGCAAAATGAATTCTTTATGGGTTATTGATTTTTATAATAATCTTTGTAATAGTGTTTGTATTCAATGTTGTAACACTTGCTGTACTCAACTGGGCTCATCTCAGAGGCTACAACTATTCTGCTCCCATATAATAAATAACAGGAGTGTTAATAAAAACAAAGGCAGGACTATTCTGGAAAGGACTGTTATATAGCTGAAACTTAATCATGGTAGTTTAATGTTAGCAGGCAAAGCCTAAATGCCACGGTACATGAACTGTAACAACCATATTAACAACATGCCAAAGAGCTAGCCACAATGTCTGTTGAAACTGACCTAAAAGGATGTGAAATGGGATATATAAACACTGTATATTGCATAAAAAGATAACTCCCTAGTAACAAAACAACAAACCAAACCAGTAAGAAGAAAGACAACCCCAGACCTTAATATTACTATTGGTCCAAACCATTGCATGAAGGGTGGGGTACTTAGATTGTAAGGGTATAACTGCCCATGAATTTCTTTTTTGGGGTCCCTCTTCAGAGGCACCCATATCAAGCTGTAGTGCTATTAATAAAGAGAATTATATAGAAGAATATCTCTCTTGGCTTGCTGACTTGGCAGAATCCTAGAGTTGAGCCACTCCTACAGTGGCTGTCATGGAACATTTCTATAGCATTAGGCAAGCCTCATGATGTTTGGTAGGCATGTAGACAAGTCAAGTGTCAAAAGGATTATACAAGTACAAGTAGTGGAATTAATAAAGGAAAACTTTTAAACTACTTTTTTTTAATAAGTAACTAAATGGAAAAGAACCCCAAGGATAATCCCAAAGTACTTGAAGTTTTACCTTTCATTTCACTTGCTAGTTATACTCTCAAGAGCAAACCCTCCACTAAGAAAACAAAATCAAAACCCACATACCTCAAATCCATGACACCATTCCATGTTTTTAGTTATGTATTCAAGTATGTTAGATCCTGATTACAGATTTAATCAATAGCTGGATAGCACAATTATGAGAAGGCTTAATTTCCTGCACTTTCAACATGGGAAATTAGGTTTTCTTGCTTTAGTTTCTGTGTTTTAGTAATAACTGTCTTGCTTGTGGTTTGGTAGTTGGGTTTTTTGTGGGTTTGGGTTTTTTTTATTGTATTTTTGGAACTCACTAGTTGAACTGTCTTTGCAGGTATAGCATACTCTGTTGGTTTTTGAAGGTGTTTAACTGAATCAAACTGTCCAGTAGGAGACCATGGCTGAGGTGTATGCCTTTGCAACTCTAAATCTGAAAAAAAAGAAAAGTAATGATTTGTGTGAACACATGGTTATTTAGAAAAAAATATGTAGTATATTGCTGTGCTATATATTCAGGATTTTTTTTTAATCAGAAAATCATGCATTTGAATTTAAGATAGACTGTAGAGGTGTCCTTACACAAGCACTCAAAGATTGTTTAAAGAATCTGTGAATCTACATGTGTAGAAAATATATCTGTACAAATATATATGAAAGGCAAAACATTAGCATGCAGTCTCTAATCCACTGTGTAGCCCTATTTGAGTAAAGGTCAGATTTCCCTGTTCACTTGAAGGAAGTAGTATTCATTTCCCAGGCTGCAACTCTTCAGTGAGCTTTAGTATCTGTAGGTTCTGTATAGAGCCTGACTCCCGATCTTGGACTTGAGGTGTTATTCCCTGCTAGAGTGCTGGTGTGGGAAATCCATAATTTAGTATTAAATCCACCCAGTGCTACACTTCCCACATCCACAAGTGACATTCTGTGCACTAATGAAGTGAACAACTACACAAGAGCATTGCCATAACACTTGCCATGCTTTTTTTCCCCTTCCACAGAGCTCTGCTAAAACTTCCCTGCCTGTATGACTTTTAAGAATATCAGCTGATACAGGTCACTGATAAGAAAATGCATCAGGTGTAACATTGATATTGCATATGGACACAGTCTGAGGTAGCAGGGTATTTAGTTTTTTCTATACCAGCAAGTTGTCTGGGAAGGAAGTACTTAGAATCTAATACGTATTCTCTACATGTGCATGCATCCTCTATATTTGCAAGCAAGAATGTGAATTTTCCACAGCCATAAAAATTATCTTCTGTTTTGCTGTTCACAAAAGTCCTGAAGCAGTACACACATTCACAGTGTCAGATACTAACCCAAACTAACTAAAGTTTATCTCGAGGATGATGTCTGCAGGCTGCTGTAGGCAGTGAAGTGCTTAATGCAAGTTGCAGTATCTACTACTATTTTTAATATCAAGGTGAATACAAGAAGTAAGCTGGGGAATGTATATAGATCTACTAAGGGTGAAGAACTAAATAAACTGACTGAAAGCCAGTACTGTACTGGAATCATTTAATGTCCTTACAAACTGCTTGAATTTTGCAGTTAACAGTCAACAAGCATAATTTTACAGGCCATTAGTCTATATGTGAATTATTGCCCCTGGGTGTTGCAGAAATAAAAAACAGTTTCATTTTAGAAATGCTCTTTTCTATGCAATTAAAATTTCATAATGATATTTAGGCACATCAGTTTAGGACATGTGCCTAGTAACTGGATCAGCTTTAAAGACTTTAATATTGCCTTTGGAACAGTTGGTCTCTGGATTTATAACCCACAAAATGAAAGAATTTAGACAAAGGATAGGAGCTGCTATTATCCATAGTAGTAAATGCTTTTATGTAATTGGCAAGTTTATCAAAATATGTATACTCAAGAGCCCTTAAGATTGTTTAAAACCTATGTTGCAAAACTCATGTTAACCAGTTAAATTGTAAACCTTCAAAAAATCCTCAGTATGAATTCAACTGTTATGAACTATTATTTTCTGTCTGTCATCCAGGGAGGCTAGAATGGCTGCCACTGAATGTTTTTCACAATCTTTTGAGATTGTGTAAAGCACATTTTATACGTTAACACTGGACAAAAGAGAAAAGCCACACTCAGAACATACAAACGTGGCAAACCACAAGAGCCAGAGCTTTCAAATTTAAATATGTAATTTAAATTACACTTTTGCTTTTGAATTTGCAGGGTTTTGTCAGCAGATATCTGAGCCATAATGCTACTTAAATGCAGGTTTTTGTCTACATCAGGTTTCTGATTGAAACAAGATAAAAAGCTGTTTGAATTCATTGTTCATGTGTGTCTATGGAGCAAAAAGCTATCCCACACAAGTGTCAAGCTAGATTTTTTTTTGTCTTCTATTTGATTCATGAAACACAGGGATTGTGATTCCTTTTACATTTAAGACAGAAAAATTCTTTCATTTGAAAATGACATTGTGAAGATATCTCTTTCTTAGCAGCTACTTAATAGCATGGTTTTGACTTTTTTTCAGAATATAAAGTTCTTTCTAGAAAGAATATTCAAGTTAAATATAGTAGAACTAATCTGTACCATTATCAACATTATATGATGAAATATTATTATGTAAGCATATAACCTTTACTCAGAAAATTCTTCTAAAGAGGTCAATTCTAAACACACCTGTTGAGGCTTATCCAGCAGGTATGCTTGTATTTCTGCTTGTTACATATATAAATGCTAAAGAATTATTAAAAGTAGTGAAATCTAATTTGAAAAACTCATCTCTTAGGTGCTTCTTTGAGTCACTGATTTATCACTACCATTTCAGACTGCCTCACAAACTGGACAGGGGTGGTCTGTTTCCCGTCTTCAAAACACATTATTTTGCAACAGCAGACATGTAACTTTTCCTGTCTCTTTACTTCTGTCCTTTGAGTTCAGTGCTTAAAGCATTTGCTTGAAGCTTTTCAGTCTCCATTCAACTTACCTACTTTTATAACCATTGCAAAACACTTTCTAATAGCCTTTTCCCAAAGTATGTGCTACACTATATCCATACCTTCTCTGCTTGTGCAATTCTTGATGGCAGATTCCTTAAACTTATATTGATGGGTCTTTGCAATTTTTTTCTTTTTTCAAATTTATTTTCCTCTACTCCCCTTCAACTACTCTAATAATTATTTTTTCCTATGTATGTTCTTGTAATTTGTAAAGTTTCAGGTTCATGCTTCTTCCTTAATAATCTTTGCGGGAAATCTCATGTCTACATGTGGTTATTACTATATCTCTGTCAGTAACAGTGCTCTACTTCTGATCTCTCTCTCATTTCTTCAGTCTTATATCCTGATGTTAGTCCTGTATAACTGACTGTCAGACTCAAAGATAAACCAAATGCACATATCTCTCTGGAGCTGTTCAGTTCTTGTTCAGATTTCCTCATACGCTAGGAAATAATGGGTGTTTCAAGGGGTGCATTGGTTGTGTGGGTATTTGGGGTGTTTTTTTAAGCAGTGTCATGGGCTACTTGAGAGCATTGAAGAGCACTTCCCATCTCTTGTCTAAATACACAGATATATTTCTCTCTCAAGAAAACTACTTATTTTACAATAAAGGGCAAAATCAGGGAAGCTTGTGTAAGAAAACAGAATGACTTCCAAAGCTTTAGTTAGCATTATCAGGCCTGATATTTGAACATCATTAGCAACACTAAACTGCCAGAATACATATAGTGATGCTACTCTATATGCTTTTTAAAATAACTTTAGGAAAACTGTTGGGGGGGGCTTGCAATTTGGATTTAATGCTGAGGATGTAACACCAAAACTAGACTTTCTTAATTATGATTTTTCATCAAACCTCTGGCATGTGCAGGTTCTGCTCTGTCATTCTTGCTTATTTGGGCCAAGCACTATAGCGTCTCCAGTACATGTACTGCCACACTTGAACTTGAGGTAATTCCTTTTAGAGTTCTTTCTTTTTTTTTTTTTTCCTTCCCCCTCTGCTTCTCTAATAAGGTTGCAGTTATATCATGATGCTCCAGAAATATGTAGCAGCTATATCTGTTATTGCACTGGTCTTTATCTGTTAGCTTCCTTGTCTGCTAGCCTGCTGAGCTATCAAGCAAGCTTCTGCTATGAAGATTCTGAAATGACACACTTTTGACAACAGAACAATTTATTCCCATTACATGTAGCCTTAAGTATACACATTACTCATACCAATACTGTCATTTATTGACAGTGTTTAACTGTCAGTGATCTAGTTAGCACAGTTACGTGCTGCAGCTTCAGTTGCTAGACAGAATGACATTTTGTTCATGGAGCTTGTTATTACATTTTGATTTTATACACTGGATTAAAGCCAAAGCACAGTCTGGTTTACCAGAAAAAAAAAATCAAACCAGGAATGGTGAACTGTTTGCATAGTTTCACAGAATTTGGAGATAGATCAGAGCTTGTACCAAACTGGGGAGTTGAATTCTGTTGGTGGGTTTTTTTGTTCTTTTAGAGAGGCTTACATCTATAAATGTGAAATTGTTGAATATTAATGAACTTCAACCTAATGGTTCAATTTAGGTCATCTGAAGGCCCAGTGTTAGAATGGAGTACAAGGTATTCATAAGAAGATTCTTCATTCTGAATTCAAAAGGTAATTCTGTAGATAGTTGTCAAAAATATGAAGAATTAGGTTGAACACAATACAAATGGGAACGGGTAAATATGTGTTTAACAGTGGTTAAGAATGGCTTGTGTTGATAATGGAGAATACTATTTCTAGGACGCTGCTCCCAGGATGCTGTTCATAGTAGTATAATGGATAAATGTTGCCTGTATCAAGGTGAGAATGTCTGCACCATGGTAGGACCACAGTATAGGTAATTTGTCAGCAGTTAAAAGGAACTCAGGAAACGTGGCAAGGGTGTGACAGCTGTCTTTTTTTTTCTTTTTTCTCCCATGTTGTATGAGTGAACCTGGCCAGACCATTCAGATACATTTATTGGTGCTTGTAAGTGCAGAAAGTCATCTTGAGTAAAGATTTAAAACCGAAAAACCCTTTCCCCTTTATAAGACCATGCATTCAACTTTGTTATGCTATTTTCTTGCAATTCTAAACTTTTAGGATGTTGATGTTTCAGAAAGGTGTGTTTGCTGACTGGCTTTAATAAAATTCCTACATTTTAGAAACTTCGAGAAAAACACACTTGACTTTTAAGCTACTTCAGGTGTTTTAGCCCTGTTGTGGTTACATTAAGGTAACTGTAAATATTTTCAGTTTGTAGGAATCTAGTTCTACAGTAATTTACCAATGTAGTGTTCTGAATGTGGATTTCATTAAAAATGGGAGGAATGCCTTCTAAAATTATTCCTGACCTAAAAACCAACATCAATACACTGCATTCTTTTGACATTTATGCTGAGTCTAGGCAAGTGAATTTATACCAAATACTTGTGCCACTGGCCTATGTTGTTTTAAAAATAATAAAAATTATTCCCCACCTCAAAAGTTCAAAAAATTTTGAGTCAAGTCTATAAAGGTACATTTGCTTTCTAAAATCAGGGTTCACTTTGTTAATTATCTGGGTTCAGAGTCTTTAGGATATATTTGGATTGCGATTTTGTCACATCTATTAGACCCCTAGTTAGCAAAGTGCAATGTTCTTTTTTTGATCTGAAATGCAAACTCATAAGGGAAACACCAAATGCTGAAAGACAAATTGCGCTTTCATGTAGGAGTATAAAGCATAGATGCTTCTAAGTGCTATAGAAGAGTCACTTTGAGCCTCTTGTTGCATTACTGAGGCTTGTGGCTTAGTCCATGAATAGAAGCTGAACACAATGGTAATCACTGTTTAAATTTAGAAAAATCTACATTTAGGTCTCTTTTCCTACCCTATCTTTTCAATAAATTTAGGCAAGTTAGAATAGTGTAGCCATTGTTTTCTGATGCCCCTGGAATTCTGTTGAGTGGTACACGTCCAAGACTTATCCTGACTGGTGGGAAGCGACCTGAATGCACACAGTCCTCTCGCATATGGACATGTTTGAACAAGAAGAAATTCCCATGATGTTTGCCATAGCCAATCATAAAGGCTAAATTTACTTGCCCTTTTTTCACTGCACTTCAAGAAATTGCACAGGTGCAATAGGCAGAGTTTACAAAGATTTATGTAAGTGTAATGAGAAGCCTGTATAATCTAATAAATATAACTTCATACCAGATCACCCTGTTTACACATGTGAGGGTGCATGCATAATTTAGGAGCAGACACATCAAGTGGGATGCTGAACTGATGCTGCCTCAGCCTGTTCTTGGTACCATTTGTGCAGCCGTCTGTCTTCCAGACACTGCCTTTTCAGAACAGGAGGGAGAGTCTCTCACCACAGACAGTATTGCTTTAGCTCTGCAAGGAAGGGTATAGATAGATTTTAGATCTTTATTTAGGGGCAGTTTCTTGGTTCTCTACTACTTTTAGCCATAAGGCATACAGCAGTACTTTCCCTGGAGTGGAATGGCTAACTTGCTCTTTCTCTTCTCAAAACTGCTTTGTCCTCCACTATCAATAATATACAATTTAAAAAATAGTCAAAAAAACCCACAAACAAACAATAGTACTTTCTGAAAACTTATGAGAACTTTTTGAGAAACTAGATGGCAAAAAGTAAATAAGGGAGAGGAGAGAGAGGAATTAAGGAATTTGACAGGGTAATAATTCATAAATTTTAAGCTCCACTCAAGCCATGTCATTTAATATTCCTTTTACTCTATTTCCATGCAGATAATGCTCACTGTATGCCATCAGGACATTTAAAACTATAAGAAATGTTAAGAGATTGAGAAGCATAACAGACTATTTTTGGCAAGTTGTAATGTCATAGTGTCCTTGGACATTACACATTTCCGTTCCTTCCAGTTTTACAATGCATTAGGGGATTTGTGCAAACCATATCTGTTCTGTAAAGCTACAACATATCTGATAGCAACCTCCTCATATTCTTCCTAAGTCTGTTTTCTGTGTTAGAGTGGGTTTTGCAGTTAGTAAAGGATATTCTAACAAACAGCACAGTCAACTTTCATAGGAATGTTTCCTGGCGTGCATTTCCATCAGCTGTCCCTTTAACATGGCAAAGTTAAGAAACTGCAGCCGTAAATTAGCCATCTGGTAGCTGATGATTCATCTCTGTCCCTTAGAGATAGCAATTTTGCTTTATTTTTCCTTAAAACCTGGGTTTGTATGCACTCACAAGAGAATAACTTTTCAGGGGATTCACTGAGTTCAGAACTACTGTCCTCCTTGACATACTCTCTCTTTCACAAAAGCTCTGGTAGTGACAGGTGTTTGTAGGGCTAAATTGTTTCTGTATGTGAGTGAAACCATTGTGGGTTTAGGCAGCCATGGATTTCAAAGCATTGAGTCCTGGTCTCCTTGACATTCAAGTTATTATATTATGCTGAAACAGAGCTGCAAAAAGTTCCCCTACCTGCCTGTACACACTTTCATACACCCTGCTTATGGATAATGATGCTAACTCTTCCACTCTTTCTCAGCATTTTTTAATGAATAGGGAAATCTTAAAACGTTGCTGGAAAGGGTTTTGCTTAGTTACACTCTCTGCCCTGTCCTGCCTGTTAATCTTGGAGAAAATTAAATGTGAATGAGGGAGGACTAGGAGATCATTCTTCAATATCTGGAAGTCTTTATTTTACAGGAAAATGACCCCTTGTTATTTTAGGACTGTTAGCACACTTGCAGAAAAAAATATTATCATAAATGTTCTAGTTCTGCATTTGCAGAGGAACCTGATATTTGTGTACTAAAAGGTAATAACTACTGAAGTTATAATTAGAATGTTTGGGAAGGGGGGGAAATGGTATAGTAATTAAGGTTGAGTTGTCCTTTAAATTCATCTCCATAACATTTAAATGCATTCATTAACTCAATACATAATTGGGAGGCATGCCATTAATGCAACAGTTCTGAATGTTTATCAAATTACTTCTAATCAGCAGTGTATCTTGATGACACCTGGCAATCCAGTGTATGGACATCAATAAAATACTAATTATGAAATACTAATTGTAATCACTCCATAAGGTCTAAAAAGAAGCATCACTGTTTAAATTAAATTAAGTTAATTTTATTGACTTAATTATTGAAGGATGAGCTGTGCCAAGCTGTAAAATTCTGAACTGACATTTCAAATTACTTTCATACTTACAATTAATGCCAATTCTTCTAAAAGCAAAGACCACAAACTAATAGAAGCTGGAGATAATAGGTCATGCAAATTAACACACGTTTGCTAACCAACAGTTGAAAATTTGTTTAAAAATAATTTATACGATTTTTTTTGCTTTTTAGTAGAGAAAAAAAATCAGATCTGCAATATCAAGCTGTTTTTTAAGTAAGGCTGCTCTATTTGTTATGTAGTCAGATAAACTACAATTGTAACAGGAAGTGTTTCTTAACAGCTAGGCAAAATATGTAGGTAAATCACAACTTAATCTGACTTATTTATTTATTTATTTCTCCTTCCCTCTCTACAGTCTCATTTCCCAATGTCTGGACTCAAAGCTAACCCTAAGGCAATATACTTGATCATTAATCTTTTCATTCATAAAGTCTAGAGCATTAATAATGTAGTGAATGGTCTGAGTTGAAGGAAATAATACTATCCAAAACTTGCAGATATTTAATTAATCCTAAATTTGTTTTCCACTGCATTAGGAGATATTTAACCCATGTTTGGCTTCCACTTGTAATAATTAATTAATTATAGGCATGTTTATAAACTTTATCAGGATTTGTCCACAGTTAACTGATCGGTTTGTAAAATGATTACACAAGCAAATAGTTTTATATTCAGAGCTTTGTTTTGTTTTATCCAACAAAGAATAACAGGGCAGTTGGGAAGGGATATGGTGATGTGCTGTTTTTTGCTGGACTAGGGTTAATTTTCTTCATACTAGCTAGCATGGGGCTCTTTTCTGGATTTGTGCTGAAAACAGTGTTGATAACACAGGGATGTTTTCGTTGTTGCTGAGCAGTGTATATACAGAGCCAAGCCCTTTTCTGCTTCTCACCCCACCCCACCAGCGAGGAGGCTGGGGGTGCACAAGGAGTTGGGAGGGAAGACCCAGCTGACCCCAGCTGACCAAAGGGATATTCCAGATCATACGATGTCGTGCTCAGCATATAAAGCTGGGGAAGAAGAAGGAAGGGGGGACATTCGGAGTGATGGCGTTTGTCTTCCCAAGTAACTGTTACACATGATGGAGCCCTGCTTTCCTGGAGATGACTGAACTCCTGTCTGCCCATGGGAAGTAGTGAATTAATTCCTTATTTTGTTTTGCTTGTGTGCATGGTTTTTGCTTTACTTAGTAAACTCTTTATCTCGGCCCACAAGTTTTCTCACTTTTACCCTTCTGATTCTCTCCCCTATCCCAGCATTGGGGGAGTGAGTGAGTGGCTGCGTGGCGCTTAGTTCCTGGCTGGGGTTAAACCATGATGGGTGGATACGGGAGGAAATACTATGTAGGTATGCTGGGGTTATGGCAAGGTTTTGGTGCCTCACAGGAGAAGTAAGGGCTGTTTGCTGGCTGCAGGCTATTTAAAAGGCATATTGCTGGGTTTCTTCATGCTGCCAGAGATATTGCATCTGTGCATATGAGGACAATCTGACTGTTTTTCGGGTCAAGTCTTCTTTAGCACATAACTGAGAGCTAAGCTTTATTCTTAAAGACATACTGACTGGGACAAATTGGACAGAGCTAAGATATTTTAGGCAAGCCAAGATCCAGGTTTTGGCAGATTATGTGTTGACATTAACTAAAACTGTATCTGTTCTGGAGTATTTCAGAGTTAAACTCCTATGAGTGTATAGCATGAATCAGGCATATCCAAATAGTCTCAGACATCTTTAAATCCATATCAAATATATTTCAAGATCTCCAATTTTTCACCTATAAATATTAATAATTAATTTAAAGGAATGTGATTGAATTTCCATTACTTTGAAATAATGAGGTGAAATTATATTATGAGAATGTTTTCCAGGTAAGATGTAATCCATTATAAAGGTGAAAGCAAAGTCTTTCTTAACTCTTGGTATACTTTCATTTGGAGAAGATGACTTTGAACTATGAAAGAGCATAAGTTGTTCACAGCCCCTGATAAAATATCAAAAGATTCAATATCTGGTATTTCTTGAAGTGAAGTTAATTAATTATGTTTACTATAAAAGCTATTCTGATAGGAGCATACTCTTATGCAGAACCAGATGTGTACAGGTTCAAGCAATCAGCATTAAATTTTTGCAGCCTTGTAATGAAATTAGAAGTTGCTTTACAACAGGATCAAAAAGCTAGATCAATGTCTGTTGACCACAGCAGACTCTCAGAAAGGCCTTTACTTACAGAAATCTAATAACTAAAAGGATAACTGCAAAATACACAGCCATAAAAAAGCAGAGTTGTTATTCCTGCCTTATTATTGGTGGTAGCTTATCAGAGTTCATGAAAAATTTTACTTTTCTAGGTTTACAAGAACTTTCTTGGGGCAATATCCTGTGAGGTGTTGGCCTTTAGATTTCCCTGTTGTTATATCATAATTACAAATGTTGTGTAAAGTCATACCACCACCCTTGTCTACTGCATTTCTGTTGGATTATTTGCATTCCAAAACTTATTAATAGTTTAGACTGGGATCTTTCAGATGCTGGGATCTAGTCTAAAAATTTTAAAACCCGTTTTGGGCTTCCCCCCCCCGTGTCATTTCATTCCTTTATTTGTGTTAGCAATGTTTTTAAACTGCCATTGAGCTATTCCAACAGAATTGACAGTGTAGGGTTGGAATCACAATTGTGATAGTCACCTTCTAATTGAATTCAGCACAAAATGGTTTTTGCAAAACATTTCATCCTTGACAAATTGGTCTAGGTTAACTTAATTACTTTATTAGAAAACTTCTGATCAGATCTACACAGAAGGCAGTGGACATCTTGGCCAGCCACCATGTCATGCAGAACTCAGTAACAGAATAAAAAGTATAAGCATTTGTTCTTGCTTTCATGCTACTATGTTGCTGGTGATGTTTCCATGTACTATCTTTGGTCTTGCTATGCCACTAGTAACAAGTAGTTAGGGTACTTAACATGATTTGAGACCTCACTACTTGATGACTTCAGTGGCTTCTGTCTTCCTTAAACATCTCCTACTGGGTTGTTTGACTCTTCACATGTTTTCTAGATGTGCAGAATAATTATTTTCCTCTGTCAACACAGGCACCTCTACCCTCGCCTTCAGCTGAAGTCTGAGACATCTTCTCTGTAGAGATCCTTCTCCCTAAGAGACATTTTGCAATTTTATCACACTCTGATAAACAGATTTTCTTTTTTAAGTGTCCCAGTGTGTTATTTCAGAAGGCATTCCTCACAGGCTGGTATCACCTAGGCTGTAGGTAGAGTCTCTATTCCATCATCCAGATTAGCAGTGATGAACACTGGACACTTTCAAGGTCTCCACTGATGTCTTCTACCAGACTGATTACAAAATGTGTGCAGATAACTTAAAGTAAACTTATACAAGTATTTGTGTATCTACTAAATATAAATTTCAGCTTAACTGTGGATGTCTGAATCACCACAGCAGTGTGAAAAATGAGGGGGTTTTCAAGTGACTTTTTTAGAAGGTGACTTTTGCCACCCTGAAATTCTGAAGTCATCACTGGTCATTGCACATCAGCAGCTCTCATTAACATCAATGAGATACTCTGAGCCCCAAAGTGAAAAAAAAAACCCAAACAAAAACCCCACAGTATAGTAGTTCATCTAGATTAGTTTTTCAGTATCCTCTTCCTCCTCCCTCTCGATGCTTTGTTAATTAAAACTAATTTGTGACATAAAAGTTGGTTTCCTTTTGCAGAGGACCTTACAGGAACTAGGTGTGCAGTGTCATCTAACTGGAAAAAAACAGCTATTTAGACTAAAGCTTAGAGTAAGCATCTATCATTTTACTGCCTCATGGCTGCTCCAGTAGGAGTAATCAAGGTAGTTGGGCTGCTGATCTCTACAGGGAAGCCTGGCTCTTTTGAGACAGGGAAAAATAATGTGGCATGTGTAAATAATTATATGAATCAAGTGAGAATGGGGAAGACAGGCATAATCATGTAGGAAGCAACACTGCATAAAAGGATCTTGGGGCTATCATGGACTGCAGGTTGCATGTATTGGGATGGCAGGTGGAGTTGGCAGCAAGAAGGCATTTGACTGTATAGACAGAACTACCTAGGGAAGTCTTTATGCTGCTCTGCTTATGGTGTACCAGTGGGATTGGGGCGAGGCAGGGAGGTGGAGGGATGTGGTTTTGATACTGTGCTTGAAGAAATTTGGGGATAGACCAAGTCTTAACGAACATAATAAAGGCATGAGAATGAAAAGAATGTCTTTGGGTATTTAATAGTTCTTGCATTACAGTGAGGACACCTTTGGGAACTGGTATGACAGTTCTCTAACTTTGTAGCTCTGTGAAACCTTTTCCTTCCGCACACCTCAAGGCTTACATTCATTACTATGGATTCACTACTGTCACAGATTCACTAACACTAATATAACATGGAGTAGAGGAAAATCATAAGTGGAGGGTTTCCAGAAACGAACAGCTGGTTTTGCTAATGAAAAACTGAAACTTAGTGTTTAGTGGTTTCTGAATACATGGTTTACTGAGCTTAGTCTTGTTCTTGTGTCTGATTTAATTTTTCTTTTCTTCCTTGGTTAATGAAATCCTTTACTGAACATTTGGATAGATGAAAGGCCTATTTTATTATAGCAAATTTAGCTCTAAAATCACAGCTGGGTATATTTGGAAGTCTGAGAAAAAAATGGAAATATCTAATGGCTATGAAAATGCTGAGCAAAGTTTACCTTGTGGTATAAGACCTTACTGTATTTTCTTATAGTGTGGTATATTATGATGTACATTTGCTGCAGAGATCTTGTCATGTTAAACTTTTTCTCTTAAAACACTATGCAATTGCAAGTACTTTTTCTTTAATCCTCTGTGACAACATATGAAAAAATTCTAACGAAACTTCATTCACCTCTTATGATAATTACTGGTTCAGAAAACAGTGGAGGTGCTAAAGATATTAGATGCACAAACTGTCAGTCAGGACAAGAAAAGGCAAAGCAAGCCAAACTTTGGATTGACACACACTATAAACAAACAAAGCTGTTCAAATTTTATAGCAGTGAGAGGCACACATACAAGATTACAACTTGAACAACAGGAAGATGAAGACTCACACCTACAGTAATTATTCTGTGCCTAGTGGAAATATCATCCCTAAAGAACAGGGTGGGAGTTTCGGAACTCATTTCTCTCCTCATCCTGGGTTATGAACTAGGCTTCTGGGCAAAAGCCTGTGGAGGAAGCTGTTGCTTTCAGAAAGCAGAGTTCACTATGGGGTGAAGGATATAGCTGGGTTCTGACAATACTGGTAGTTGTGATGCTTGTAAAAAACATTTCTTTAGCACAATATCCAGAAAAATGATTGTCTTGGGCCTAGTTTTCCATAGTCCCCATCCTTCTCCCTTAACACATGTCTGACTTTCATCATAGCAAGGCTCATCTTTTCTTCTTAGGCACAGACTGGGAGGTTGACCACTGAGGTTGACTGAACGCTATTCCGACTAGCCCAGAGGTTTTTGGCCTTGGCTATTAGTAGGATTCAACTTTATGTTCTCAGGAAAGTTGATGAAATTTTAAAAGTTGTTATTGCACCTATTTCAGTTTCCATGGGAACACCAATAAAACATTTCACTTCTTCCATAATCTTTTCTCATTATCTTCCAGAAGATAAGTCATCTGGTACTTAATTTTCTGGGCATCTAAGCACTTATTTCAAGTAATATTTTGTTTGTTTGTTTTCTTTATTAGATAAAATTTGGGAGCTGCTTGTATGCCACTCATACAGTCTCACCGCAAATGACTTTGTAAGTCACTGGTTAGAACAAAGGGTAGACTGAAATCTTAGTTTGTGGTAGAAGTTGTGAGATAAGGAAAAGTGGGACAGAATTAGGAAATAGAATCATAGAATATTTTAGGTTGGAGAAGACTTAATAGCTTTAATAGATTGGTATTCCTTCTGCACTGGACTGGGAAGCACTTCCATCAGAGATATGGTATAAGCAACTGAAAGAAGGGGGTTGTTCATGCACTCAAAGGACAGAGAAGTAGTACCAAGGTCGTGGTATGTCTTGTCATGGTATGCCCTAGGATGCTATGGGACCTCCAAGATCCCAAGATTGATAAAGTATGAAATGTCACTGTTCCATTGCATTCAGACAACAATGGATCAATACTGTGTCTGAAGTTTTGTTTTATGCGACCATACAAGGTGTACCACAAAAGTTCTGCAATGGCAGTCCTGTATCTTAGGAGATAGTCGTCTTAATAAACTATTGTAAGTCAGGCAAGTATCTGAGAACCTTGATGTATTGGTATTTCTGTCTGAGAGTAGCACTGAACCAAAGAATGAGAATAGACAAAAGGAGAATAAGAATTTCTGAAAATACAAAGTGAGCTAAAGTAACTTTTATATAGCTTTATTTTTATTGTATTGTATAGCAAGGAATTTTTACATGAGAGTCTTTTCTTAGTTGTAACCAGCTAAACTTGGGTTTGACACTGGAGAAAAGTGTCTAAAGTTGACAACATGGGGAGAAACCTCAAAAGGGTATATTGGCTTTACATGGTGTATTGGGTCTGGATAAGATAGAGCTAACTTTCCCTTCAGCAGCCCTCATAGTGTTGTGCTCTGCATTGGTAGCTAGAAGGGTGTTGATAACACACCAGTGTTTTGGCTACTGCTGGGCAGAGCTCACACAGCATCAAGGCTGTCTCTCCAACATTCCCACTCACCAGTAGGCTGGGGGTGGGCAAGATCTCGAGAGGGGAC
The DNA here is from genome assembly GCA_026212715.1 of Elanus axillaris. Taxonomy (NCBI): domain Eukaryota; kingdom Metazoa; phylum Chordata; class Aves; order Accipitriformes; family Accipitridae; genus Elanus; species Elanus axillaris. The sequence continues at coordinate 24,959,517 of JANZLQ010000031.1, forward strand.
ATAGCCAGGACAGCTGAACCAAACTGACCAAAGGGATAGCCCATACCATATGACGTATGTTCACCAATAAAAGCTAAGAGAAAGGAGGAGGAAGGGAAGCACTTTTTTGTTACAACATTTATCTTCCAGAGCAACCTCTGTGCGTACTGAAGCTCTACTTCCCGGGAAGTGGCTAGACATCGCCTGCTGATGTGAAGTAGAGAATAAAACTTTTGTTTTCCTTTCCATGACGTCCTTTGCTTTATCAAACTGCTTTTATCTTGCCCACAAGTTTTTTTTTCCATCTTATTTTCTCTGCTCTCTGTCCTACTGAGGAAGGGAATGACAGAACAGCTTGGTGGGCACCTGGCTTCGAGCCAAGGTCAACCCACCACAGCCCGTTTCTGGCACCCAAAGTGGGGCATGAGGAATTTGAGATAAGGATAGTAATTGGGAGAGGTAATGGGCAAAAAATTGACTGAACAATGTCAGAGAGCAAAATGATCATGGGCAATTTTTGGTTGTTGTAATTGTGCTGAAGGGACAAGGTGTGTATTGTGTGTAAATTGTCCATTTTTGTTCAGTGTTGTGATGATGTTGTTTTGATTTTGGTGTGAGGAATTCTTTTTTTTGTTCATGTGAGTGAAGTTTGTGAAGATTGTGTGATGAATATGGATTTTAATGATAATTCTTAAATAAGTGATTCACAGAGGTGAGGAGTGGAATGTATTAGGATTGTGTGGCAAGGTTTTGGAAGTGGGGGGATTATAGGGGTGGCTTCTGTGAGAAGCTGCTGGAAGCTTCCCCCATGTCCAGTAGAGCCAATGCCAGACAGCTCCAAGACGGTCCCGCCACTGGCCAAGGCCAAGCCCATCAGTGATGGCACTAGTGCCTCTGGGATAACAGATTTAAGAAGGGGAAAAAGTTGCTGCACAACAGAAACTGCAGGCAGAGAGAAGAGTGAGACTATGTGAAACAACTTTGCAGACACCCAGGTCAGTGAAGAAGGAGGAGGAGGACATGCTGTAGGGAGCAGAGATTTCCCTGCAGCCCATGGAGAAGACCATGGTGAAATAGGTATTTCTGTACTGGAAAGATTCTCCTATACTGGAGCATTTCTTAAAGAACTGCAGCCTGTGGAAAGGACCCACACTGGAGAAGTTTGTGAAGGACTGTATCCTGTGGTAAGGACTCCATGCTGGAGCTGGGGAAAAGCATGAGGAGGAAGGAGCAACAGACATGAAGTGTTATGAACTGACTGCGGTTCCCATTTCCCATCCCCCTGAGTTGCTTGGGAGGCAGGAGGTAGAAGAGCTGGGAGTGCAGCTGAGCCTGGGAAGAAGGGGGTGGGGTGGGGAGAAGATGGTTTTAGTTTTGTTTTTGTTTCTTACTATCCTGTTCTGTTGTTAATTGGCCATAGATTAAATTGATTTCCCCAAAGTCAAGTCTGTTTTGCCCATGCCAGTAATTGGTAAGTGATGTCTCTGTCCTTATCTCGACCTTCAAGTTTTCCATTGTATTTTCTTCCTGAGCCCTGCTGAAGAACAGTGATAGAGCACTTGGCAGGCACCTGGTGGCCAACCAAGGTCAACCACCTCAATAGAGCACAAATTGATATATTGGGAGTGGAGACTTGTCTGCTGAAGAGTACAGAACTGTCAAAAGCTCTGGATGCTCTGTTCTGCTCTAGGACTAACATTGCATGATTGGCATTTTCAGCAAATAGAGAAAGCATTCAGAGTTTGAGGTCTTAGTCTCCAAATATCACCCCTGTCATATACATATATAGCTTATGTATGCCTTAATTTTATCTGTATTTAAATATCAGTAAACCAAACTCGTTTCCAGCTGACTTGCCCATAACAAAGGGCTACAGTCATCTTGGCTACCTGCTAACAGTCTCCCAGGTCCCACCTTAGGCAATGGTGAATGAAGGATCTGCCTAAGACACTGGGCCATACCAGTACCCACTCTCAGTGCTATCCTGCAGAAAGTAAAGTTCATTGATGGCCTCTGGAAAAAGGATGCTATATCCAGCTCCTCCCTATAGTGCAGCTAACTGGAGTGCTGTCAGAGTAAAATAAGAGAAAAGAAACCCAGAACATAAGTGTGTCTGAGATTCTTGCCATTGCTACGTTGAGTACAGTCTAGAGTGTGTACTTTTTTTCCAGATTTGCTGTCGTAGGCTTTTCTACTGTAGTGCCTGTTGTTATTCAAGTGTGTACTTTTCACTTCCCAGTGCATATTATGTTATTAAAGTACATGTCTCTTGGAAGGTGCAAAGGCAAATACTCCACAATAAGCTTTGTCCAGTCAACTCCAGAGCAGAAGAGTTACAATATAAAATGCTGGAATAACACAGACAATGCAGGAAAGGAGTTGGAAGACTGCCAAGCTAGTGAAAAACCTAGCCATGAACCTTACTCATACTGAAATAACAGAAAGAACTTAATTCATTTTAAAAGCCCATTTAAGAATTTGCATCAACTGGCCAGTTAACTCAAAGTAGGGATTGTGCTATATGATCACAGGGTATTATAATTTGGAAAAAAAAAAAAAAGAAAAACACCCAAGAGTTGATTAAAAATTAAATCTCTTACCTAGATAAGTTCTTAAAAATCCATGACATTCCAAACCTTGTCTTTACTTTGTAAGGAAAATATTGATAAATTAAATATAGAATAGGATATGTATTTTTTTATTAATGATAATATTCAACTCTGAAAGCATCTCTGAATATTTAAAAGCACAGACTCTTTTGCTATTCCTAATCTCATTTATTTATTTTTGTCATTAATCTTCAACAATTGTTTCTATTATATCTGTCATGGTTTAACGCCAGCGAGCAACTAACACCACGCAGCCGCTCACCCCTTCCCCCACCCCAAGTGGGATGGGGG
>JANZLQ010000031.1:24964056-24974723 GCA_026212715.1 Elanus axillaris
ATACTGAACTCAAAACACAGCACTGTACCAGCTACTAGGAAGACACTGAACTCTATCCCAGCTGAAACCAGGACAAAGGGGAGGATTACTAGTCAGAAGAAAGAGCTGGATTTTTAATTTCTTTTGTAGTGTCTGTACTGGCCAAAAATAAACTAATCTCTGGAGCTATGATTTGGAGGTAGGTGTTATTCCATTTTTTAAAAATCTTCAGGCATACCAGTAAAATCATGCAAGTTGAGGAAAAAAGAACTTCTACTACTAAGTGCAACCCTTAACCTTTGGATAAAAATTAAAGGCAAGCTCTTGTTGACTGCTGCTTTCTGAAAAAAATAGTTTTCATTTTGCCATCCTAACCTAGCTGCAGATAAAATATCTACATATGCTGTTGCCTGTTGAGATTCTTGTGAGTCATGGTTTAAGACAGACAGGAATTGAGCAGGAGATAACTCTGTGTTTCAGGAGTGAAACATCACAAGATGTTAAGTCACTCGCTAGCTGATGCATACAATTTGTGTCAGTTTTTATGCATGGAAACCCACAGGAGACCTACCCCTGGCCTTCCATGAATGAAAAGCAGGCCCCCTCAAGTGTCACCTCCTTTCCAAAGCATACAGGAGATGTGGGGCTCGCATAGGAATTGCTGTCAGAGCTTTGACTGCAGCAGCTTCGGCAAACCAAGACGCCCACTCATTCAGAGCCATTGTGCTAACATGTGGAGTGGCAATGCCACTGCTCTGACCAAAAAGGTCACTGCTTGACACCTGTAGGTGGTGCTCCTCATGCCCAGGTTGGAGGTGATAATAATGTAGCCAATCTTCTACTGGTGTTGCTCCACAGAGCCCAGAAAAGTCAGTGATCTCCCTGCACTGAAGATGTGCAAGGTCCCAAATGATGCAAATTCCCTTCATCTTTCGTGAGATAAGGCATAATGTGTGCAGAGAGCTGAACTCTGTTATTCTATCACATGCAATAAAACCAGGGATTTTTTTTTTTTAGACAGCATATTGAGTATGCAATGATTATTTAATCATAACATCATTCACTTCTGGCGTTAAAATTTATTTTTATGTATGCTTTTCTATTGGTTGAATGATAAAGTGGTAGTGAAATATTTCTATTTCAGCTGAGGAGCAAAATATCTGTGCTCTAAACAATTTACAGAACACACGACACTAGATCTACTACAACTTTATGAAAACAACAAGACTGATCTTTCTGGGTGAATGTGCTAGATTGCCTTCTTTGAGTGGATGTATTACTGTTATTATGGGGTATTTGATGCTGGAATGTTTCTAGAAGCTACTGCTGTTTATAAACAGGCTGTAATATGGGGTCAAAGATTTGCAAGTCTAACAAAATACGAAGATAAACTAATGAGATTTTAAACAGCAAACAGTTATCTGCAATGTAGACATACTGTTTCTAAATTGATACAGAAAATATTTTATAAAGGTATTGAAGCTCAACTATCAAACAGTAGATGCAACTACATATGCAGGAAAGATTTTCTCACTTATGCTGTGTAGCTTAACCTGAAGTCCAAAAGCTGCATACAGATCAGTCTTCCAAATTGCAACCGATTTCTTGGCATCTCTCCAAGGGTCCTATAGACATCAGCAGTCATTAACATGCATCACTCTCGTGAGTTTTAGCTGTCTTTCCTGAGGATTTGACACATAACTGGATGCGTCCTCCCCAGTCAATTGAGAGATTTATCTCTGTCTTATGACTAGAATGTCAGTTCACATGAAATACATACATCTTCTTTATGCTTGATTCAGTGATAGGAAGTGCCTGAGTTGGCTGGGCCTGAGCCCTACATGTCTTAATTGGTATAGTCAAATAGATTCATTGTATATAAGCCACCAGCATTATGGTCATGCAACTGAGTCAGTATCTGAATAAAAATACTTTGCTTTTTATTTTCAAATGTAAAAATTTCTTTTCTTTAATCACAGTTTTTAGAGCTGAAATATGCATTTTTATCTCCTAGCCTTCCCTTATGGATATAAAAAAGAAAAAGAATCATTTTGATAGAAGTGCTTGTAGTCTGATGAAGGGCAGATTTGGTAAAACATTCTTGGTAGATCATTTAAGCAAATGAAAAATTTTAAACAAGTATGATAGGTATATGCTTTGAATGTTCACAGACAAGTGCTAGAAAATGAATGCTTGTGGAATATGTAGGCATATAAAAATGCATAACTTTGCATTCAATACCATGCCAGGAGTATACCTGTATGGAAATTTATCCCATTTGTACTGGCAGGGGACCTGGATATAGAAATACATTTAGAAAAATACACATTTTTTGGTCTTTTTAAAAATAATGGCTTAAAAAAAAAGTTAGAGATAGAAAGATACTAGGGTAGCAGTTCATTCAAATTAAAGGGGTATTTCTAATAAGATTAAGATATTGTTATGAAACTTCGGCGTAGCTGATTTTTTTTTCTTTGGTACTAGTGATATTCTTAAGGTACTCCTATAATACATCATATGTTGTGACATTTTCTTTATATAATTATCCATGGACACTGAACAATCATAAAATTTCAGGAATATATTTCATCATTCTCAGCTCAGAAGAATAGCAGAAGGTGTTTGCTCTCGGATTACCCTAGAGAACTCTCCCCTCACCTCCCCCAAGCTTGAATTTATATTTGAATTTATATAAATTCCATTATTCAATTTATATTAGAGAGGAAGAAACATATAAGCATGCAAGGCATAAAAGTGCTAATAGAATTGACCTGTAAGTAACATGTCGCTTTAATAGCCTTAAATACTGTTATTCCAGTTGAGTTGTCCTGTATCAAAAGTAAAGAGTAGTAGTAAGGTGTGGAGTTAGGGGGCAATTAAGTGAAAAAGTTAGAAATAAAACTGAAAATGCAACTGAGGAAAATGTAGTTTGGATGCCAGATTGCAAGTGCTCCTAGGGGAAGTATGGAGGTAGTGCCTCTAGGTTCCAGCTGTCCCTTGCCCTGGCAGCACAGCAGAGACTAATGTCAGTACAGGCACCTGGAAGAAAGGCTCTATTTCCATGCTAGTTGTCTATTTCTTCATCCCTAGGGACCTTGTGATGATTAGTTTTAGGGCCAAAATGGTGTGGCTTACATCAGAGAGTGACAAATGCTTCAAGAGATGCCATCTCTTGTCCCATTATAAGGTTAATCCTCACAGTGCAAGGCTCTCTGGGGGAAGAATAACAGAGAACCCAGTTCTCAGCTACATTTCCTAGGGAAACTGTCATGGTTTAATAGTGGTTACGTTAATAATTCTAATATCATGGAAAATGAAAGGAATTGATTAATATCACAAGTAGTGGAGAAACAATTTTGAAAAAAAAAAATCTTTATTACCTTAGAAGCTATACAGAGAAGTACAAGTATATCTGAAATTTATCTTCAGATTATTATGGCTGTTAATTATTTTTTTTCTGATGCCTTTTTTACCTTTTTCCCATTGCCTGCTTTTTCTTTCCTTCTCTTTTTTCCTATCTCTTTATATAAAATAGGTAACACTTATCAGAATTGAATAGATATTTTTAAATAACTCTTAAATGGGAAAAAAGTCCATATTTAAAAATAAATTAAGCACAGTAGAATATCTGAGGCTTCTTTTTTTAACATGGGAAATAAATGTTGGTATTAACAAGTTAAACATGAATAAGATTAGTATCCTAGTTTAATCAGTATTTTGCCATTGGTAGTAAGGTATTTCTCCATTTATTTGTGAAAGAGATGTGTCAATGTGACACATCACCAGTCTTGAAGTTTGAATTAATGTAACTCCTTGCATATACAAGATATTAATGCATTGACTTATGCTGATTTACTCAGGTTTTGTTGTGGTTTTCTTTAAACTAAAAAGATCATAAAATTCTCAGGCATACTTGTTGGTATCTCCTTGTAACAACTGCCAATGACTCTATCCTGCTCTGTTTTAATTTTTCCTTGTGTTTTAATGTTTTCTTAGTCTACAGAGCAGATTATTAAGTATAACCTAAGTAGGAATGAACTTAGACTGGAATACATTATTACTGAAAATATACTGAAATTTTTTTTAATATTCTTTCAAATATTTGCTAGCATTTTAATTTGTGGACCATCCACCTGTTAGTAAACATCAGAAATTTTCATGAAACTTGCTTCTGCTTGCTTAATTTTTAACAAAATATAACCTAGCATGCAAATATTAAATAATTGAGGATCCAGGTCTGCTGTTTCTTACGTGTCACTGAAAAAAGCTGGTGAGTTGAGCAGCAGGTACTATAATGTATGCAATTAGCCTTCATCCTGTTTTGTGCCCATCTGATACAAAGCACCATGGTAAATGTGTGGTTCGTGCCTTCTCTCTGTGTCTCATGCACAAAAAGCAGTGTGGATCCCACTCACATACCAAGTTACTAATGAAAAATATCTCTTCTTTTGAGAGCATTTGGGAGTTTTTTGCCATCTGCAAGTTGTTCCTCCCTGAAACATACTGTAAAAAAAAAAGAAAACAAATTCTGGGAAAAGAAAGACAAACATCTCTGTATAGCTAGCTCTCAGTTCTGCGTACTCAGTTGATACGTTATGGTGGAAATGGATGACACCCACAAATTCCTCTAGTGTAGTCATATGTTTAAAAGAAAAGTGTAAGGTGAGTATACAAACTGAAAGGAAAAATAGTAGTATATGTTGAAGGGCAGAAAACAGTTTGGGATCTGAATTCTAGTTTTACATGTCTGAGAGAGCAGGTGTTAAAGATTAGTTCCTTCTCTTGGTATTTCCAGTTTGCCAATTTAGTTCTCCATTGGTCAGTTTTTATTTAGTTGGCTTTTTTCTTTTGTTTGGACTTGGGTTTTTTAGGGGTGTTTCCTGCTGGCTGTTCAAATTCTCTCCAAGAAATGAGGTAACGTGGCAATGTTTAACACTGCTATGAGTATGTGTGTATCTAGACTAAAAAACTTGCTTGGCTTGCTCTTAAAAATTAGCAAGTACAAAACTGGTATTTATTAGCTTGTTTAGCCTAGTGCCATTTGATAAACACTGAATTTTTTTTATTTATTTTTTTTTTTTGCTGCTTATGGATGAAAAAAAAGATGTATCTTAGGCAACAAAGGGCTAGCTCTCAAGTCCATGAAATCAAATTTACTGAATTGTTTAGAAGAATGTACTAGTTGAAGCATCTAAGAATGTACATTTTTCAAGACCCAACTAAAACTGTAAATATACTCTTGTTTATCTCATAGCATACACAAACACAGATGCAGGTGCTGGGATTTGAAAGGGGGGTTTTGGCAGTGGTCATCTAAATATGTCAATATGAAATAGAAGCTCCAACACAGCTAGTGGGAGGAGGTCCTAGTTTCCTCAGTTTGGTTGTCACCAATCCAAAATGCACTTCATGGGAAGTAGGTGTGGAAAGAGAGGGGAAACCATTCTTCTTCCTATTACTGACTGTGAACCTGTTTCATTTCATAACTCCACCAGTTTCCCCCAGAATGACCTTTGTGACCAGAATCAAGTCTGCGATAAAACAACATGACCCTGTGCACAGTCTGTCTTGGCTATAGTTAATTCTCATATGTTTTATTTCAACGTTCTTACAAACTTATATTGAAAACAGTTGTTCCTTGTGTTCACTTTTAGTTGAAAGAAAACTCTGGTGTTTGTATGTTACTTTTGTATGTTAAACACACAGGGTAACATGTCTAAAAATTGCATAAGGCTTCTGAAGAACTGTAAATACAATTAGCAACAAGAATCACAGAGTGACCTGTTTAGGTGACTCCATATATAAATAATGGGCTAAAGATAAAAGAAAGAAAATCACAACTAGATTATGCTTGAGAAGTAGAACTTATCAGAGGAAAGGAAGGGAAAGTTGTGTTAAGGCTGTTCAGTACCAGGCTTTTTACTGCCCATGCACTCTTGCCATGGCAGCACACAGCACAGTGAAAGCTGCCCTGCTTTCCTTCTCAGGTAATGTACCATGCTTTGAAATCATTTCAGAAGTTATTACACATCGTCTCAAAACGATGATGATGTGAAAACAATTTAAATCCAGACATCATCACAATGTATTGCTGCTATTTCCATTGCTTTTCATACCCTAACCTTGGTACAAAACCAGAGCTGGAATCTTTGGAAGCAGAAATACAGTATTTTGAACAAAAATATCTATCCAAATAAGACAAATGTAAAAATACTGTGTCTGCCAGTCTCTTTGTCTATCTGCCCTGTGTAAATAGTTTTGGATCACACTGAAAAACATATCCAAGCCTAGACACCTCGATTTTGTAGAGAATACAATTCTTTGCGTATACTTTCTCTGAAGTTATTTATCAGTTATTATTATAGCTTAATTTATCCTGAACTTAAATTTGCCAACAATTCACTCAGTTGTGTTAAATCTTACACTTATGTAAATGTCCATTCTGGCTAACACGATATACTTTTTCTCTCTCTGAGCCTATCTGAACCAGTAGTTCCTGGCATTTGGGTTGTACCTGGTATCCAAACCTGCATGTTGTGATGTACTGAAACCTACATTTTCTGTCTTGAGCCTGTGCAGTCTAAATCCTTGGAGGTTTTCAAGACCTGGCTGGCTAAAACCCTGAGCAGCCTGGTCTGACTCCAGAGCCGACACAGCAGCTCTGGGCAGGAGGTTGGACGAGGGACCTCCTGAGGGCCCTTCCAACCTGAATCTCATTATATAAGACAGCTTGAGAAGATGCAATTTCCTAACAGGCTGTGAACAAGTGTTATTGAAGATATTAACTTAGAGAATGAAAATGGGAAACATAAGTGTGCTAAACATTCTGCATTTCCAAAGGAACATGGAATGAAGTTGGTGGGAGGAGGGGAGGAGAGAAGCTACTTATATCTTTTTTATTTTTTTAAGCCTGTAGTAAAAGGACTTGGCTTGAACTGGGATACACTGCAATTTAATTGCAAAAATCCAAAACGTGGCCCTGAAATACCCTCTACAGCTTCTACTTAGCCCTTGAAATGACTTCATTAGGTTTACTAAGTCATGTAACACAATGGCTGTGTCTGTCAGTCACTTCTCTTAATATCCATGAACTCAAAGGAAAAAGAAGTATCACAAATATTCAATATCCAAAAATTTCATTTAAATAGAAAAAGTAAGTGTAGAAGAAAAGCCTTGTAAGTGGATGTTTTATCCCCTGACATGACATGGGAGTATCCTTCATTTGTTACTAGCGAATTCATCCACACCAAGTGCTTTTAGAATTGTTCTTCATTCAGAATAAGCTCTGATCATAACTTGGACAGTTGTTAAAATCAATTGACTGCAAGACATAAATCAAAAGGAATTATGATCTTTTTATTCTAGCACCCACTTAGAAGTTTATTTCATTGTTCCAATAAGATTTACAATGTCAGCTGTATTTGAACATTTTAAATGTTGCAAAAGCAGATTCCAATATACGAGATCCTGTTGTAGCAGAAGAGAAGGCAAAAAAAACCCTGCATGCAGAACTTCAATGGCAATTCTAATGCCAATAGTTTACAATTTTATGTTCTGTCCTGTGATTGCTACTATTTTTATTGTTCAGCTTTATAAACATGTCTTTTTCCACAATTACGGAATCTGTATTCTCCGTACAAAAGGTATCTATGTATATAAAATTTAAAGACAGGATTTATTTACTGTTCAAGGTGAATTGTCTGCAGAAAAAAGTTTTCTCTAGTTAGTCTGTACATTTCAAACAGAAGATGAACAGATTAGATCATCACAATTTTGCTTGGTGTTTGTAAAGAACAACTGATCCTTTTTGCAGTCTTTCTCCAGGAGTGGTAGCTGTCTTTCAAGGCATGATTATTTCCAAAGATTCCCAGATACAGAACAAATCAATAGCTAAAAGTAAAGTAGAGGTTATTCAGTGAGAAGACATAGCCTGAAAAACTGAAGAATTACATAAGTAGATCCTTCCATCACCTTTGTTTAGAAGTTTGGAGGAAAATAGTTGAGGTTGGATGTGGTAACATACAAAATTACTCTTGTCAACAGTAGTGCTACCCAGTATATAGGAATGTATTGCCAAAAGAAGGTTTTGAGATGGGAGTATGTTGCCTGAAGTTCTGAGATAAATGAGTTATTTTTATTCGTTACCAACTTACTGCTGCCCTTATTACATTGATATATACTTCTGTATACCACATATTGGGCTTAAGCCTACTTTTCCCAAATTCCCATCTCCTCTCCATTTCAACTGCATTGTAAAGATCCAGCCTATCTGGAAATCATGGCTGTAATTACTTCTATAGAGAAAACATAGATGCTGAAAGCTCTTACACAATAAGAATATCACTTTAACTGCAGCATCTAGCAGTCCTCAGTTACCCAATTATTTTCCCAACTCAGAAATCACAAAAGGGAAGGATACTTATTTTTTTCTTCTTATCTAGATATCAGTCAGGCATATCTCAGTCTAGCTGATTTTTGGAAGAGCCAAATCTAATCTAAATTCCGGATTATAGCAAACATTGGTCACCCCCTGCAAAAATGGGAAGACAGTAGACATCAATAATACCAAATTTACTATATGGCATGCTAAAGATGATGTTAGCATAAATGTCAGTAGGTTGTGGTTTTATATCACTTTGACAGTAAGAGGAAATGCTAAAAGCATTAACCATATACCATCACTCTTAATTCCTATAAGTTATATAGTTGTGACTTCAATAAAAAACTCGTAAAAAAATAAAGTGACAAATTGAAATAATGGAGCAATTTCTTTGGACTCTAAGTAAACAAGTGTAATTTTTTTTTCCAATCCTCTTGTTTCTTCTCCAGAATTGCAGTTACTTACAACACAGAAGAAGGCATTTTCTGCAAAAATCTATAAGCAGCAAATTTCTGGAAGCGGAAATAGGAGAACAGAAAGGAATTATTTATTATTTTGCCTAGTGCTGTGAGATGTTTTTCTATATCTGTTTGTTTTATATGCCACTCAAATACATTCTCAAGCAAACTTATTTGACACCCTGATAGTGACAAATGGAACTTGCTTTTTGCTTTTTTCATTCTTCTAAGTTGCAATAAAAATCTGCACTATAAATGACCTTTGAAATAAAACATCCACAGCAATGTTCCATAGCTCTCATAAAATGAAGTGTCTAATTAGCTGGATATTTTTGCTGGAGGAATGTGTAAAAGGGCACACTAAGTAGAATTGTACTGCTGTTCCTCATACCCATAAGTATCCAGTGTTTAATTTGGGAGCCTAAGTTTTCAAAACCACAGAAAGCAAAAAGAGGCAGAATGTGGCACTCTGTACATGCAGCTCAGCCCTGCCTGAGTTTCTTGTAAATACTCAGCTGGAAAGTATGTTCTACAGCTCTATTATAAGGTTTTAGGCCTTCACATGGCTGCTAAATACTGACAGGGAAAAAAGTCAGTCCCCTGCACCCGCCATTAAGATATATGGTAAAGGTTTGTTTGAAACCGCTTTCCTTCATTTACATCTTCTGGAACAGTATAGTCTGCAATATTTGTGATTAGGCAAAATATAAAACCTGTTGTATACCTCAAGGAAGAGCTGAAGTACATGAGGTGTGTGGTCTAAGCAGTTTTTTGTCCTTACTAACACATTGCTTTTCTGTAGCCCTGGGGCTACAGACTGCAATTGTGTAGCTGTTCGTTGCTGCCTTTTTGTCAGCAGAGCTTTCAAGGAAAGTGCAGACTGGGTCCAGTAGTACAAAAGGTGTAACGCACTGGTCTTGCTAGTCACTCTGAGGAAGCCAGGAACAGACATGCAGATTGGATTAGTACCCAATTCTCACCGGTGTAATTTTAGAAGTTATATTAATTCTAAAAGTTTGTATTATTATTGCTTTCATTATATCTGTTCTGTTCATAAATGTGGAGCTTTCTGACAAGGTTTTCATTCCTAAACCTTTAGTAAATATGGAAGAGGCAAAATAATACAGATGGGAATATGCAAAGATACACGTAAATGTTATATTTTACATAGACTACCAGCATATATTAGCAGCATTGGATTTCTAGCAGAATTTGGTTAGATGGTTCCAAGTTTCACGGGTTAGAGCTTCTTTGGGTTGATTTTGTATTTGGGTTTTGTGGCTTTGTTTTGTTTTGTCATGAGGTAATAAAAGAAATTTTATGCTTTGATGCATTTTTCCTAAAAAGATACTTTGTGTAAGAGGCTAGTGTAAACAGTAAATTGTTTGGGTGGTAAAGTACTTTTAACTTTACTTCTGTGTTACAAGAAAAAATATACTGAATGCCAGCCATCTCTGTTCTGGGAGGAGAGCTCCCAGCAACAGAACTCTCGTCACAACTTGCTGCCACCAGTGGTTGTGGGGCTACAAGTGTGTGGTGTCAATTAAATGTTCTGATGCACAGTGACCTGTGCAGCTACTAGGCAGTATTGGTATTTCTTCCTCTTTAAATTATACCTGTATTTCTTTATTTCAAAACTCCCTTTTTATGCAAACCAGAGTTTGTTTTCAAGCAAGGTGGAGGTACAAACATGCACAGGCAGTTTTGATATGGACATTCCCTAAATTCTCAGATACTGGCTTTACAAAACTGTTTTGGTTTGGTGTTTTTTTTTTTTTTTTGAGAGAGATATTATTTCTCAGCATTCCAGATATAAGCCACATAGTGAAGTTATCTTAAACTGCGGGGGG
>JANZLQ010000031.1:24999718-25018960 GCA_026212715.1 Elanus axillaris
CCGCTACCAAAACCTTGCCACAGAAACCAAATACAATACTGTCATATGGAATTTGTTCATATGAACAGGCATGTTGAGTTGTTGATTGATCCTTGAATAAAACAGACTGTAAAATTTTGGTTGTTTACAGACATCCCAACTACTTTCTGTAGGGAAGAATAAACTTGTTACGAAGCTAGGTAACTACATAACTTCTGAATTTCAGTTCCCCATTTTGTAAGCCAGCAAAATAACACTTCTTAAAGCTGTAGTGTGAAAATTTACTTGATATCTTTGTTTACTTAGATGAAGGTGATAGGTAAGTCTGAGTCTGTATGTTTCCTTGGTTTGATTTTTAAAAGATGGGTAGTTCTGACAAGTTCTCTCATGAGCTGTAGAACAAGGAGCTCCCAAAGGAGTCTAGTCCCCTGCTCTCTCACAGCTGCTTTTGTGGTTTATTCCCTCCTGAGAACCACAGGATATGACTGTAGACATTGCTGCTGTTGCACTCTCTTAGGGCCATGCATCATCAGAGAAGGGACCCTGTGACCACGCCTTCCTAACGTTTTCCTACTGAAAATCAATCAACTGTCTTCTAACTTTCACACTGTAAACTCTAGTACGAGTAGAATGACAGATGACTTCCCGTTACACAGACAATTAAATATTTTACCCTGAGGCAAATCTTCGTGTTGACATTCTTAGTACAATTCAAGGTGTTTTTGTGACCTTTAAAGCTCTGGATAGACCACAACCCTGTTACTGCAGCTGAGATAAGCTGGAAGAAAACTCATGTCTGTGTCTCAGTTTGAGCATGCCATTCAGAGGACTGCCTCTGGAATCTGCCTCCTTTGGCAGTTTATCAGAACTCAAGTCTAGTGACCTTCAGATTAAAAAGAATAAATCAAATGCTAAACATTAAAAAGAAAGCAAACCATATCTACTTTTTCTTCTGATCTTTTTAGCTCAACTCTTGACTGCCATAACAAAGGCCAGAGCTGATATTAATATAAATACAAAGGGCTTCCTCCCTTTGGATTATTTCTTTTGCATGTCTTTTCAAAACTGAACTTATTTCACAGAATAAGGTATCATAAAATATTTTCATTTCTCAACACAAGATAATGTTAATTAACTTGTTTTCTTAGTAACTTTGTATTTTTCTTCCAGTGGCTGAATATGTTTACTCTCCGTTTTTTCCAGTAGGACAGATGCACATATGTTTTAATATATTGTATTATTAGTGCCATTCAGAAAGTCTGTCTTAAATAGCACTAGAGAAGGCATTGTTCTTGTTTTCACAGGGAACTGGGTTAGTGAATATTGCATGCCAATAATTAATGAATAACCAAGTTACTTCATTTCTTCTGAGAATTTTTATAATTTCATTTGTATTTTTCACTCCAAGATTATCATGTTTGTTGCTAGAGTTTCAGTGGTCAAAACAGTTTAAACATCAGAGAAAGAAACATGAGACCACAATAACAAAGCTTATAGTAAATATTTGTAACATATGCTCTTTTGAAGACATACATCAAGCGCAGATAATACCATGTAAGTCTTAGGACCCAAAGGAGCTCTTATTCAAGCTGTTAAACTGTCAACTGCTTTGTGGCCCTCAGTTTGTATGCATGAAATGTTTTAGGGCTATTGGAAAAGGTCACAGTCCTTAAAAAAAAAACCCAACAAACCAAACAGCAGATTTATCTCCTTCTTAGAAGAGTAGAAGGATGATAAAGGAGAGTTGCTTCTGTCCTTGGGGTTTTGGAAAAACTCTAAGGATACAGCACATTTATAGTAATACGATCCTGAAGTTTTTTATACAGTCAAATCACCTCTTGCCTTTGACAATGGTCCCTCAAAAGCTACTTCAGCTTCCTCTGAGTCAGTGGAAAACCTTCTAGTGATTTCAAGAGAATTGGATAAGCTTTTAAATGCAGTTATCCAGCTGCACAATTAACAGCCAGAAAAGCACATTCTATAAATTATTTCGCTATTTAGGGATACATTTAGCATGTCGTAGCACTATCAATTAACTGGGAGAAGAATGACTCATGCAAGCCTTCTCCAAATCCATTAAGTCAATATCTGACTCACTTTTTGTGGTATGAAAAATGATCTATTTGCTAAATTCAGTCTGGATTTTTATCAGATCATCTAAACTGTATTAAACTGAACTGCTGATGAGGCAAAAAATTGTGGCCAAAAAGCGCCAAGTTACAGTAGAAAAACAACAGGGGTTAATCTACCATACTGCTAGGTTTTGCCATCTGGCTGAAGATGCCTTGGCCCTAAGCGGTGTGGGAGCTTTAGGAGGATCCCTAGGGGCCAGGTTGTGCAGTAGTGCCTGTGTGGCACCACTGCTGGAGATGCAGGATGCTTGTCCTCATAGCCAGGCCCCTCAGCCCCTCTCCGACAGCCAGAGTGGATTCCTTGCAGTGATGGGCTCACAGGCTATTTCCAAATCCCTGGCAGCAATGTTCTTGTGCTCCCTTTGAGGAATTTTTTTCCTTTCTTTTTTTTTTTTTCCTTTTTTTTGTAACCTGTAAGACCTGGGAGACATCCAGATGTCTTTTTCTGGCTATTTAGATGGATAAAGAACTGCTTGTTGTCTTATGCCTGGGGTCTTCTGGGGATGAGTTTAAGGAAGGAAGTGGTCAGGGAGAATGAACTCCCTGCAGCAAGGCTTCTGAAGAAGTCACAATAGTGGAGGACACACTGGAGGCAAGTGTTTAACATGTGGCTTAGGAAACAACTTTTAACACTGGTCTAAAAAATACAGTTGCTTAAAACCTGGAATGCTTTTAGTACAATCCTTATCCTCCCAGTTTCAGGTTATGCTTAGAGAATGTGATCATGGTTTGAATATATTTTACAGTTTCAGTTATTGAGTGCACAAACATCATTATGTTGATGTCAAAACATGCAGAGGCACTGTTTTGTTGGTCAGCTGAAAGGTGATCATTAAAGAGGTAGGTTTACATATAATAATTCACTGAAATGAATCTCTAAGGCAGCACTTTAATAAATTAAATGCATAGCCAAAGTGAAGTTCAGACTGTACAGTTATCCTAGTGGAGTTTTCTTGGGAAACTATCACAATTTCTTCCCCAAAGTATGCTGTGGTAATTCCTATGGTATCCCAGTTTAGCTAACTTTCCCCCTAAGACTATAAAGATGCTTATGCCTAAAAGCATACATTAAGGACTACGATAATGCTCAGATAAGAGTGCTAACCATTTTTTTATACTTTATCATGAAGTCTTTTCTAATTCTAACTTATTTCAAACAACAACATTTCTTCTTCGGTCCAAGAACAGATGTCTTGTTACATGGGAAAATAGTATCATACATGCTGTCATTTTCATTGTAGTTCTTTCTTCCAGAAAACTTTCCTACACTTTTATTATCTTCATTTCACTATGTAGAAGCTTTATCTTTTGTGATCATTTAGGTCTAATATTCTGTTTCAGCAACCGCCTTTTCACATATTCCTTAGAGAACTCTTTCCTTCCTATATGTGCTAGAAAAAAAATATATTATTCTCTACATTTGTGATTGTATGTGATCTTATTGAAGAATGTTTTTATTTTTCTGATTTGATAGAGCAAGCCCACAGTTCTTGGCAAAGGCTGCTTCGCCCCATTTGCAGATGTTTCTCTGGGCAATGATGTTTCTGTTTTCCTGTCTCTCTACTTACATCACTACTTATAGCACTTATATTTCCCTTCTATCAATAAGGGAAATGCGAGAGTGACTTAGAAGAACAACGGTCTGAATAGTCAGAAAAGGCCACGGGCTGGTTTTGCTTTGGTTTGTTTTGATTTACTTTTGGAAATAAATAATATCTTAAGAAAGGGACATGTCTAGATCATAGGAAATTGGAGACTAAGAACTCCAAAGGGACCCTTCCTGCTGCTGCAGCCCTTTCCTTCCTAGATAAGAAACAGAAGTTTATCCAGCCTCTTCAAGAAAATCTTCAATGATGTAGGGTTTTTACACTCTTTCTGGGCAAAAATTCAGTGCTTTATTATCTAATCTTTACAAAGATTTTTCTGATGTCTAGCATCTTTTTTGCTGTAATTTCTCCATTACGGCCATGAAGAACTGACTATTCCCTTCCTTGTGGAAGTAACCTTTGCACATCAGAAAACAGATATAATGTTTCCTCTCTGCTTTTTTTCTCCTTTTAGCTAAAGAACCCCACTTCAGTCATTATTTGTTAATAGTATCCTTATTGATTCCTCTGAATTAATTCTAATGGGTCCACTTTTTCTTGGCCTTTGGAGACCAAAAGCCTACAACATTTTAATATATTTCGTGCTCTGAGATCCTACCAATGCAAAATAAAGTAGTATTAATACAAGTTTACATATCTGATAGCCTATGCTCTTTTTTGTTGTCCCTAGTTTACCTTTTCCCAAGCAGCCTGAGATTGCTGATGATCAATTGCAACTACAAATCCTTAGCTTCTCTCCTAGAAGATGCCTCCTGACATCTTGTACTCAAGTACCATATCTTTTCAGCTGAACACTGAAACTTTTTTTTTATAGTTTCATTTTTTTTCTTTTCTTTACAGACCACTTCTTCAGTTTGCCAAATTCATCCTGAATTCTAATCCCAGTCCCCAAAAGTTTTCAATCCCTGTGATGTTGTGTGCTCTGAGGTCCATCAGAAGAGCAAGTATTTTGAAATTAAGTCCATTCTGTCTTGGTATGGAAAGCAGCATCCTCTCAAAATGCCACAGAATGCCCTGAAATTGAGGCCATAGTTTGTATACTATGAAGATGAGGAAATTCATTCTTTGCCTTTGAGCAGAGCAATTTGCAGCCTGTCTGTCTAGCAGCAGCAGCATTGTTCTCAGTCTGAGCATTAGCTGACCTATAATAATATGTAGTTCTGTATGCAGTTCATCTCCATCAGAAGCAGAACAGGTATGTGTGAAGCATTATATATTTTTATATGTGCTAATATATTTATACACATGTACCTGTGTGCATGTGTGTTAATACACAGATGGTCTCCTGCCACAGGTCAGACACTCCCAGTTCTCTTCAGCTCATTAAAACTCCATAGAAGCCTGCAGAGTAGTATTTTCCTGGGAGCCAGAATGAAGGTGGCACATGTCTCAGTCTGGCTGCCATTGTTTGGCAAGCAGAGAAAATATGAATGTAAGCCATAAATTGGTCTGCTAACATTTCTATGAAAATAACCTCCAGCTGCTTTGAAACAGATTCTGTTTGTAAACAGAACTTGCTACTCTTTGGATGCAGTCCATCCACTCTCACACTTTTTTTTCTGTTGTATTTCTTTGGTAAAGAACTGTGAGTGCTGAAAGTCACAGCCTACTTAAGCAACATTTAAATGCCAGCCTTTCTGTATGTGCTATATTTTTCCTTAATGCAAACTATGAACACAGAAAATTCAGTACTGCACCAGATATCTTGGCCTTTAGGTTTATCATAAAGTCAGTGAGTAATGCATCAAAACAAAACTAAATAATATTATTTCACTTCCTTTAATATATACATTCTATATTCACTAAAAAGACCACACTAGTTCCTGAACTATGAATATAAGTCATATTATAATAATTCTTATGTCTTGCTTTGCCTTGCCAGGATTAAAGTACTGGCACATTCGCACTCTGAATCAGTTTCAAAATTAAAAGAAAATTTTCAGGCTTAAATTGAGAACACTCTCATAATTTGATATTTTTAATAACAATCTAAATCTAAAATGCTTCCTCTTGAGAAAATATAGGGTAAGAAAAATAATCCTTTTTCTTTAATCACCTTACCAAAGGTTCCAAAATGGTGTTTTCAACATTTCTGGAAACTAATATACTACTTACTTTTTTTTTCTTTTTTTTTTCTTCTTTGTTGTTGTTGTTGTAATAGATTATAATTATTAGAGGAGGATGTAAAAACTACTTGGAAAAATGTCTCCAACAATGATGTTTTAATCCATCTGGAAAAGAAATCTGGTGCTATGCTTAGAGAATGAAACTTTTAAGTATCTTAAAAGAAAATAGAATTGGATTTATGTGATTAATGTTTGTTCTGCCCCCTTGTGGTTATGGAGTCCAGTAGGGCATAGATATGATTGTCTATTTTTTAAATATTTGTGACTATTTAAAAAATAAACCGTTTGTACAGTTCAAGCGATGTACTTTTTCCAGAATCTGTATAGACCACGAACACAAGTTTCAAAGTCCTGATAGATACCAGGCTTCACCTATGAAGAGTGGGTAGATTAATGTTTATAACTCAGTTTTCCAAAAGGATATGTTTTGAGGTTGTGAAAGGAACCTCAGAAACATTAAAGATAAGCAATAATTTACTCAGAAAGAAATACTAATGGAAACAAGATAGAAATAAAGAGTAATTTCAACTTTATGCATAGCTTTTCCACTGTAGTTTTAAAGATGCAACTCAGTAGCAGGGATGCTTTTCTTTCTCACAAGAAAAAAAAAATTACTTATGCAGTTTAACTCACCCAAAGCCAAAATTTGTAATGTAATTCTATTGTGTTTGTAAGAGTGCACATTTATATGCTAAGTTTTTATTTATAGAGACAAATTCTGGAAATATTTCACATAATTTTGGAAAGGTCCTAGAGTTAGTTTGTCAGAGATTAATTCTTAGATGGCAGGTCAGATTTTTAAATCAAGAGACAATGTAGTAGACAAAGTCAGTGGCTTTCCTGTCAGTGATGACTTACTGTCATTTAAAGACTAAGAATTATCTGGTCTAAAAGAGAAATTTTCTTAGCCTTTCTGGTTTCTGCTACACAGAAAAGATAATGTAATATTACTATTTAATTTCCCTACAAACTTTCACTAGAAAATATATTAAAATACTTTACATTTATAGGGTAATCATTGTTCAATTCTAGTGTAAAGAATTAATCATTAAATAGTATTCTTTAATTTTTATTTGAAGTAGTAAAGTAAATATTTTGATTAGTCTTCAATTTTTCCAAAAACTCTGCCCCATTGCCTCCCAAATCCACATTTTGCTTCAATGCATTTTCAAAATAACTTAGTTTTAATCTTTTTAATTATTATTTTAAATTTTTTTAATGGGATTGTAATTTCTATGATTCCATGTAAAAGGAGCTTCAATACATACAGAAAGTTAAGCCAAGTCTCTCTCATTTTTATGCACACATCCACGGGGCATATAATATTAAAGTATGTATAACTGATTTTTTTTTATGAGACTTATATGTCTTTGTATAGTTTTTAATCCATATCAAGTCCTGATCTGTACAACCATAAAAGGCACTGGGACAGCTGAAATATACAAAAAGCATTGGATGGATAGGTATCACACCATAGTCTTTAGCCTGACTAAGCTCAAACACCAGCACAGAGTCTGTGCAAGCCAATATGTTTTCAGCTTGATTGCCACAACAAACGTGTCCTCTAGGATCAAACTCTTTCCCTCTGGTGTCCCCTTCAACCCAAGTTATGAACCTATTGGCTTCATACAGTCACAGCTGTCTGGAGGAAAAAGTTTTGAAGATAATCAAATGTGTAAAAAATAGCCTGAAAAAAATGAGAGATTTCTGTCAGTGTCATAATTTTAAGAAAAGTTACAAAGTGATATAGCATGTCATTAGACTAGATAGTCAAAGTCTTGTTCAGTAGGGATCAAGAAGTGAGATGCTGAGCTTTAATCACAGAATATTCCTGTGGTCCTGTATATAGAATAGACCTCCTCAAGGTCCTTATTCCAGAAATGATTGCTCATGGTGACTGCATGTGTGAAAAGACTGATTTTCAAAAAAGTACCACTGTAATGGCCCTTGGAGGAAGCTTATGACATTGTGAGGCACCAAGGCTTTGGGGAGACATGGAAATGTGTTTCTGTATCTTCTACTAATAATTTTTAATACACTGTCTAATGTTAGTGAACCTTCATAAAGATAAGTAGTAGGCCTGTAAAGTAAACACAACTTGAAGAGTCACAAGTTCACTGCTAATAGCTTTTATTAGCCCAAATGCTAACAAGATATTTTGCATAACATCAAAGGAAGTCTGCTACTAATGGAAATAGCACTCATATTGGCACCAAAGTACTCTGTGGGAGATTATAAAGTACATGCAGCAACAGCAGAAGATGTTAGTCTGTCCCAGTTCAATAGTTAATCAATTAGGAAATGTGAATCTGTTGGAAATCAGACCTCAACAGTACTTTATCTCATGGAGACTCTAATTTCATATCTATCATTTGCATCTCAGATAATTTATGCCTGTTAACATAGTGTTCCTTGGAATAACTGCAGATAAATCACATTGTTGGGAGACTTGCAAAGAATTTGAAGTAGGGAGATCAGGGACTTTTGGAAAGAAGGGTTGTCTAGAGAAATTTGTGTAACATGAATGCATTTATAATAACTGCTGCTGAATTTGGGGGTGCAGGAAGTAATTTATGAGTTATACGTGTTACAAGATGGTACTTTTTCATCTTTCCCACAGAAAGTGAGTTGAGGTTAGGAAGTGTCATATCCACTGCAACTATTGGGCTGCTGTGAAGCTTATGAAGCAGCTGTACAGCTTTATCTCTTTTCTAACTGCTCATCTGCCACCATAGAGCATAACAGTGCTAGGCTTTTTACAAAGCATGTAGTTATTTGTACAGTTTTGTATTCATCTAATCTAATGAATTTCTAATGAACTTTTCACTGTGAAATTGGTGCTTTCTTGAATATGAAAAGACTAAATCCTTGGAATCCCTGCCTGCTTTTCAGACTAAACTGAGACCATGTCCATTAAACATTTGTATTCATGAATATTTAAGCCTATTTGTCCTTGTATTGATTTTGTACAATGCCTTTGGGCGTTCCCTAGCAGGACTCCCTATGTAAACCTGAGTGAGTGACTTGTGGGGAGGCAGGGCTTGAGAAATCCAGAAATATACACTTACATAAGTAAAGGATATAGTCAGTGTGTTAACATTTCATATCCTTGCTGTGCTTCCATTCTGTGTCAAAATCTTAATGTTAAACAAGCACCAGAGTTCTTCTTTTCATGTTCTTGAATAGTCTGATCTACTCATAAAGATATCTAATGTTGTACACTGCATAAAATACACATTCTTCTTACAATTTCAAAACCTCTCTTCCCAGGCTATCAGTGGTTTTTGCTTTTTTTTTTTCCTTGAATCATTCATCTGCTATTTTTATAGTGCATTAACCTTGTAAGATGTTTTAACAGATGTCTGTACAATAGCAAATACTATAGACTCCCAACTTGCTTGGCTAGAATGTGGGATTGGGGAGCAGCTTCTTCCACTCTAGTATCGAGATAAAGTTATGCAGCTAGTTCTGTGTTATGCTTCCCCTTACATTTGGAATAGATAGATTATATTCATCTCTTCATTATTATAAAGAATAACCTGATTACATTCCTATTCTTGAAAAGTTTTGCTGAAACATATACTATTATTTATAGGTGTGAGATCACAAGATATTCCAGGGCCTCTATGCTATGTGCATGTTTTAAGTGAACTAATTTACTAGCATTTCGTTTCCTTTGGTTAACACAGAGCCTATGTGTTAAATGATTCTATGATTCTAAAGTTTTAGTAAGCAGAATTTGATATTACAGTACCTTCTATTGAAGAAGTGTTACTTTTACTGAATTTCCTGGGCCTAGTGCTGTATTTATGTCTAACAGTTGATGATCCAACTGTAGAGAAGCTCAAATTTTCTTAGCCAGCCATGAGAATCATATCCCTTGTTTGAAATCAATATTTTCTGAGCTGTATTTGGAATGAGCTATCTTTGGAATACCGCTTCACACTATCCACATTATGCTGCCACTAGAAGGTTAAGCAAGACTCACAATTTATGGCTTACACCCACCAACTCTCTGTAGACTCAACTATGACCCTTGAACATCCAGTTCAACTCCTATTGAATTGTGATGATTCCGAAGTATGAGGCTGCCTAGTGCATAGCAGCTAAACTATCTGATGACTATTTTAATCCTATCTGCAGCTAAGAAAAAAATGGTCCTTACCTCCTTAGATGCACATCATCTCTACCACTTACGTAATGAAATTTCATTACAGAATTTGCATAATTCCTCTAATTTCTTCTCCTTTCTTAATTGTTTCTCTCATGATAGTGTGCTGTCTTACTCAGATCATAAACGTATTATTTACAACAGCACAACTGGATTTTTATGTTCAGCTTTCAATGTTCTAACTGTAAATAAAACTCCCCAGAAAAGCTGGGAAGAGTGTTTCTTAAGGACTACATGCAGCACTAAATCTAGTGGGTATAGGTTGTCATCAGCTGATATTAGTGAATGATTTAACTCAATACGTACAAACTGACTTAGTGTATTAATATTTGCAAAGTCAGGGCCTTTCATTTGAAAGGCTCCTGCAGATGTAGGTTTATGAAACTCTACTCCTTAGTTTCCTGAGAGCTTGAAACATGTTCACCTTTTATAATTTATTTTAAACTCCATTAAAACTGAAGTGTTGTGAGCAACAGTTTAGGAAATACTCCTGCTTTGTCAGGGAGACTAACAAAATAATCTAATAGACTTTCTTCATCTGTAATTTCTGTCATTCAGTTAACTGTGATAATGTGGCTAATTATATGATTTTAAACTAATTAAACCTGTAAACATTCCCTTCTCAAAGGCTTATGTGTTTATGTACTCTCTGACAAATTAAACAGGCTACTGATAATAGAAAATGAACCAATTACTTAAGTAACATCTATTCTCACATGTTTTGTTCCACCACTTTATCAGTAGTTCTTGGAATCAGTCAGAAATTTACATGAATATTTCAGGTTTTGAAAAGAAGGATACTTTTTTTGTTTCTGAAGTTTCAGAGGGTTTTGCTTTCAGGAGAGGTATTGATGCCATAAAGAAAAAAAAAATACATTTTTACGATAGATATTGGCACAGTATCTCAAAATCTAACACAGTATGTCATAATCTACTGAACTGAGTAGACTATTTCCCTTAGCATATATCAAATACTTCAGCATACAAAGACTAAGAAGTTTAATAATTACAACTGGATAGAAAGCACAGTTCCTTCCTAGAAAATTAATTGTAAATGAACTGCATCTGAGATAGATTTAGGTGGACTCTATCACCCAGAAAACTTCTATCTCTAGCCCCTCAGGAAGAAATAGCTGCCCATATCTGCCCATGACCCATAGTTTTCTTGTTTTTGAAAGAAACTGACAATAAATGGTGTGCTTTAAGAAGTCCACGCCATTTTCTTCACAATCTACACTACCTTCTAGACAGCTCTAATTTAGGATAAAATATGGTGAGAGTTAAAATCCAGATGGTTTGTAGGATGGTCAGTTTCCCAAAGCTGACTGTATTTTGGCTATTAGTTTATAACTAATGTTTTTGTTTGGTTGCTTATTTGTTGCTTGTCTTCTATTGATATTTATATTTAAGATTTTTTGATTAAAGGTGATTTTATCTTTTTAGTACTATCTAAAAGGATACTTTTTGTGTAAATATTATTTTAAATATTTCTAAGTTCTTTAAATTTAAGTAATCTATAAGATTTATGGTCAAAAGTTAATTTATTTTATTTTACAAGATAATTTTAAGCAAATTTATGTTCACTCTAACTTTGTGTTCACTCTAACATACTTCTTGATAATGAATATCACACATCTAATGATTTGAAAGCTTCAAAGGCTTTCACATAATATTTTTTTAAGTGAATTTACAATGATTGCCAGTACTGAACATTTTAAATACAGAATCACAGAATGGTTGAGGCAGGAAAGTATCACCTAGTCCAACCACATGCTCAAAGCAGGGTCAGCCAGAGCAAGTTGCTTAGGATCATGTCCAATCAGGTTGTGAACACCTAAGGACAGAGAGTCAAGAAATATTCTGGGCAACCTGCTACAGTGTTCAGCCACCCTCACAATAAAAGGTTGTTCTTAATTTTAAGTGGAATTTCCTGTATTTTAACTTGTGCCTATTGCCTTTTTCCTCTCACTGGGCACCACTGAGAACAGTCTGGTGGTACATGCACTAGGCTTGGGTCCTCCTGAGCTTTCTCTGTCCCAGGATGAACTGTTCCAGCTTTCCTAGCCTCTCCTTGTATGGCAGATGCTCCAAGTTCTTGATCATCTCTGTGTCACTTCACTGGACTTACTCCAGTAGATCTGTCTCTTTTACCGGAGAGCCCAGGAGTGAAAGGAGTATTCCAGATGAGTCTTACCAGGGCTGGGTAGAAGGGAAACACCTTCCTTAATTTGCTGGCAATGCTCTTCCTAATGCAGCCTGGGAGGCTGTTGGCTTGCTTTGCTGCACAGGAGCATTACTGGACCACTTGGTCCCAACCAGGACACCCTGGGTTTTCTCTGAAAAGCTGCTTTCCAGCCAGTGGACTACCAGCCTGTACTGGTTGTTCCTCCCCAGGTGCAGGACTTTGCGCTTTCCTTTGTTGAACACCACAATGTTCCCATCAGATCATTTCTCTAGCCTGTCAGGTCCCTCTGAATGGTAGCACAACCCTCTGTTGTATCAGCCACTCCTCCTAGTTTTATATGATCTCATGCACTCTGTTCCATCATTCAGGATAACAAATATGTTAAACAGGATTGGCTCCAGTCTTAACCCTTGGGGTATGTCACCAGGGACCATCTTCCAGCTTGACTTTGTGCTGCTCATCACAGCCAATTTTCAAACCACCTTGCTGTCCACTTCTCTAGCCCATACTTCATCAGCTTGTCTATGACAATATTATGGAAGACAGTGTCAAAAGACTTACTAAGGTGAAGATAAATAACATTCACTTCTCTCCCCACATCTACCAAACCGGTCATCTCATCAGAGAAACCTATCAGGTTTGTCATGCATGATTTTCCCATGGTAAATCCATGCTGACTACTCCCAGTCACCTTCTTGTCCTTCTTGTGTTTGGAAATGCTTACCAGGATTATTTACTCCATCACCTTCCTGTGGACTGAGGTGAGGTTGACTAGCCTGCAGTTCCCTGGCCCTGCCCTTCTTGAAGATATAGGTGATATTTGCTTTCTTCTGGTTTTCAGCAACTTCCCCAGATTACCAGTCTATCACAGGTAGTTGCGAGTCGTCTCACAGTGTCATTGGCTAGTTTCCTCAGCACTTGTAAGTGCATCCCAATAGGTCTGAGATACTTGGGTATGTTGAGTCAGTTTGTGTTCCCTAACTTGATCCTCCTCCACAGATGGTAGTTTTTCCTTGCTCCAGACTTTCCCATGAGTCTCAGGGCCTGGGATTCATCAAGAAATTACTGAGTACCTCAGCCTTCTCCATGTCCATTTTCACCAGGAGTCTGACCCATTCAGCAGTGGACACACACTGTCCCTAGTCTTCCTTATCCTGACAATGTACCTATAGAAGCCCTTCTTCTTTCTCTTTATTTTATTACCTGTGTCAGGAAGTTCAAGGCATCAGTGTACTCCAGAAACCCATTCAAGTTATCAATATGCTTCAGAAACCTCCTGGACTGCTCATGCTCTGCTGTGTTGCCCATCCAGCATGTATCAGGGTAGTTCAAAATCCCCTGTGAACATGAAGTTTCTTCTAATTGTCTGAAGAAGGCCTCAGCTGCTTCTTCCTGATCAGGCAGTCTGTAGCAGACACCCACCATATTGTCACCCATGTTGGTCTGCCCTCTAAACCTGACCCAACAGCTCTCAGCTGGCTCCTCACTCTTCCCAAGGCAGAGCTCAGTGCAACCCTGCTGCTCTCTCACATAAAAGGCAAATTCCTCACCTCACCTCCCTGGCCCATTCTTCTTAAAGAGCCTATATCCATCCATGGCAGCACTCCATTTGTGTGAGCTATTCCACCATATCGCTGCCGTGCCAATGACATGGTCTGCAGCTGCACATGCACCTCTAATTCCTCCTGTTTGTTCCCCACACTCCATCTGTGAGTGCACAGGCACTTCAGAGAGGTGCCCAATTGCACCAAGTTCCCAGAAAAGGCATGAGAGCTTTCACAGTCACGCTGTCTCCTCGGCACTTATTTATGTGCATATGCTTGGACAGGGTCCCTTTCAGTCCTCATTTCTTGTTTTCAAAGTCTCTCTTTTCCACATCATCTTGTTCCTTTTGCTTGTCAGTGAGGTCTACCACTTCCCTACTTGAATGTGGGTGCTCATCTCCCACCCTCATAATTTCTAGGTTAAAGTTCTCCTAAGCAAGTTAGCAAGCCTGTTGGTAATGATGCTTTACGCCACTTGGTCTTGTGGATCCCACCTCTCTCTCAGTCCTCCATTGCCAGAGAGGGTCCTTATGGTCATAAAGATGAAATCCCTGTCATCAAAACCATCTTCACACTGAAGCACTGACCTGCAAGATCTGTTCCCTCCTCCTCAAGCCCCTCTGCCTCACCAGCAGGATTGAAGATACACCACCTGTCACCCATACCCTAGACCCTCTGCCCAAGAGCTGTGCAGTTACATGTGATATACTCCAGGTCTCCCCTGGCCGTACTGCTGGTGCCCACATGGGAGAGCAGTGGGAGTAACGAGACAAGGGCTGGACAAGCCTCATCAGTCTCTCTGCAACATCCTGGCTCCAAGACCCTGGCAAGCAGCAAATCTCCCTGGACAGCCCACTAGGTTGGCAGGTGGAGGCCTCTGTCCCCTCCAGGAGGGAGTATCCTCTCCTATCACAGTCCCTTGGCACATCCCTGGTGCTGCCACTGTAGGCACTCTGCTGGACACAGCTCCCAGCCCCTCATCCGCAACCCAGGGAGGGTTGGAGAGGTCCTGGTGCTAAAGCCCTTCAGCTTCTGCAGTCAGGGGATCTCTCAACCCCATAAGCATAAGTGTACCCCATTCTGTGGGTACACTTGGGAGTTAAGGCTTACCTCACACTGGCATGTTCTCAAGGAAGCTGGACCTCAGATGGAGGTCTGTCTCCACTGTGCCGCCCCTGGTGCTGTGCAGGCTGCTGCCCTCCTGCAGCCCCTCCGCCAGGGAACACAGACCCTCTGCCAGCAACCACCTGTTGCAGGCAAGGATGGATCTCCTCCAGGTGCAGTGGGAGGTCCCTGCTCATCCCCACAGTCCCAAACCTGGAGAGCTGCATCCTCTCTCAGAGCTGGGCTGAGCCGAGTCCCCCAACACTCCAGGCAGCTGGGGTACAGGGGCACTGGGGGCTGCGCCCCACAGGGCCTCACCAGCAGTGCGGCATGCAGGGACATGGGGACACTGCCCTCAGAAGAGCTTCCTCCTCCTTTCTGTGCCCCCCTCCAGTGGGCCCTGCTCCACAAACTGCTGCGTCTTATGGCTGCCCCTGTTAGCAGTACAATGCATTTTAAAGAACTGTATGGTCCGCTTGGATGTGGTGTATAACGTGACTTCAGGTGTTAGCTCTTTTACACAAAACTTAAAAAAGTAGTTTACTTCTTCATACTAATTTAAGCTATCTTGGATTCTGAAAGTCTTAGTCATAATGCTACAAAGCTTCAGCAATGTGGCTTCACGAGTGCTTTTTGCTACATTTTCATTCTAGTTGTCCACTAACATGTTCTGTTAGAAATATTTCAAAAGTAGTAGCAGAAACAGGTCAGGATCTGGTATTTTTTCTATGGCAATGTAATGACAGAAAAGGATTCTGAGGGTCTCTTATTGAAGTGGAAAGTAAAACAAGAAATAAGGTAAAACAAAATCAGGACTAACTCCCAAGTGCCTCACAGAATTGGATATATATCCAATTTACAAATATTCCTAGAATAAAAAAAAAATATTTACCAAATGATTCAAACTTTTTAAAATTATGTCTGATTCCAAAAATAGTTAATAGAGAAAGACAAAACAAAAAGTAGAATGTCTGAAAAGAATGCTTACTATTCCTTTTTCATATGACAGTGGTTGAACATTATGATATACAACACTATACTTTTATAACTATAATTTGCAAAACTATATAACTAATATTTGCAAAACACAAACAATCTTATTAGGAAAAAATCTGCAAAGCCAATTTATTGCTGATAAGGGGAAAATACTTCCAAATGAATAGATTCTCCACGTCTTCATTTCTTCGTTTCACCTAAACAAATAAGTGTAACATTGCCATAATCACTTGTTATCGCAGATCAAGGAAATGCTTACTTTCTACATTTGCAAGATACCAGAAAAATGCAATAATGGTCAACTTACTGACTTGAGTTGGTGAAATGTCCACAATGTTTTGGACCAAAATACAGTCTTTATTACAAAAGTTAAATTATTCACCTGCTAATTCCCCATAAAATAACTCTTCCTTGTCCTTAAAGAAATTAGCTTTATATAATAATTTATTTTACTATGTAGATACTCAGTCCTCATTTGATCTTTTGATCATGCATGAAATTCCTCTGTCCTCACTACTAGAAAAGGCATGATTCCCAAACCATTGTAAACCTCAAAGTAGGTGCTAATTATTTTTCAAAAAATTTGGATTAAAAAATTTATTTTAATACTTATTTCTTCATTTTTTTTGGTGAACTATATTTTGGCAACATTTTCTGACTAGCTCTGGGCAAAAAAAAAAAGCATTTTAATTGCATTTAAGTTGGTTTACTACTCAGGCTATTTTAATTTTAATTGCTCTTCTTCTCTGCAGTTTTTTTAATTCCTGTCTTCCGCTGCTGTTTATTTTGCTTCCTTTTTGTATTTTGTGACTAAATAGAACATCCTTCTCCTGTCAAGCATAGTGAAAAGAGCAGGACCCAAAACTGATGTCTGCAGCATCGCACTTGTCACATATATCCATTTCTGCCTATTTCTTCTCACTCATGCTGTTTGTCTTTACTCCTCAAGATAGCTCTTTATCCTTATAAACTGAATATATCTCCTGCAATACCAGATGACCTTGCTGAAAGTCATCTTTGGGTGGTCATGTAATAGAGATTTCATAAAGTTTCTTTTAAGGCAGTACATTCTGTTCCAAATTTCTCTGACAAATCCAGTGTATTATTTGCTCATATGTAACTGTTATGTTTGTCACCAAGACCTTTTGTGAAACCATCCTGATAATCCTTAAACAATGTTGCTGCTAGTTCTTCTCTGTTTTATCTTTACTCAGCATTATCTTATTTGCTTTATATAACTCCAGACTTCGATGCTTGATTTGTTTTTTTTAATTATTACTTCTGATCGGGAAGGTTATCACTATCTCATTTATTGTTTTTCACTGTTTTATAATGGGTCCTGTTGATTTTAGTGTCTTTCTTAGATGTGTTTCTTTTTTCAAATTGTACTTTTTTCCCCCTCATGTAACGTTATGCTACTCCAGTTTTTCGCTCTTGTTCTGATTTGGTATAAGTATTTCCCTGCTGTTAGTTCTCTCCTCAGCCTTTTTTCCTCCTTTGAGAATGCTGAAGCAACAAGTTTGTGTAAATAGCCAGCGGTGGCAGTCACCTCTACCAATAAATTAGCCCTACTGTCTCTTAAAGGATTACCCATTCCAAGAGACTCCTTTTCTCCTTAATATTTCTGCAGTAACATTATTTCATTTTTGGCTTCACATTTCTTTAAAGTTGTTTTTCCATTCCTTTGTTCTCATTCTATAAAATTCCCATTCTTTTCTGTGCTTGAAGTGTTTTATGGTTTACACTTCATTTTTTTATACTATAATAATGCCCTTGCACTTCAGTAATACCTTTTATGTGAAGATCTGTATGCTTTATAATAACTAATGAGTTAAGCTCTGTTATAGAAATTACGCATGCCAGCCACCATAACAGGGTTTGACTCTAGGTTTCCACATAAGCTGAAAGATAGATTCCTTTCTGAAAATACTTTTTATTAATAGTGCTACAGCTTGATATGGGTGTCTCTGAAGAGGACCCCAAACAAAGAAATCCCTGGGCAGTTATTCCCTTACAATCTAAGTACCCCACCCCTTATGCAATTGGACCAACAGTAATAGTAAGGTCTGGGGTCTTCTTGTTTTTATTGGTTTGATTTCTTTGCTGTTTCATTACTAAGCAATTGCTAAGTGGTCATTTTCTTATACAATATCACATCCTTTTAGGTTGGTTTCAGCTGATTCTGTAGTAAGCTATTCGGCATGTTGTAATACCGTTGTTACAGTTCATACACCATGTCTTTGTCTACTATTAATGTTTAAGCTGCTAGCTTTGTCTACTCTAGCTGTTACTAATGTTTAAGCTGCTAGCTCTAAGTTTTGACTAACTTTTCTACAACAGTTCTCAGTACAGTGTAAGAAGTAATGTCTATTATTGCCATATTAGCAAAAGGAAACTGAGGCACTGGAGCAAGCCAACTGACTTCTTGGACATAAATACTAAGTCTCAGTCAAGCTGTAAGAAATGTAATCATGTTTCCTTGGGTTTCTTTGGGGTGGTGGTGGTTTCTCTGTGTTTTGGGTTTTTTTTTTACTGTTCTGTTCATCACAATGTGCTTCTCTCACAAATAAGGTATTTCTATAATTATCATTTCCTGTTCATTCCTTGATAGTAGTCCCTAGGACTACTATTTGGTTTGCTATTTAACTTTGAAACCTATCACAAAAGAAAATGAATGAAATTTTAAAAGCTTTTTCAAGCTCTTTATACTGTGAACTTTTTCATAATCAGCATAACAGCACCTCTAGTACAAGATACTCTTCTGAGTATTTATTGTGTTTGTATATTTTTGCATACTTCAAAACCTCAAAATCTAGAAAAAAAATAATTGGTATAGTATTCCTTTCTGTGCATGTATGAATTACATTTGAATTTTTAATTACATGATGATAATTACATTTCAAGGTTGTAACGTAGGCATATGCAGCACTGTTAGATTGACGTACAGCTAGTTACCTCTTAAATTGCTTGTTTTGATGTGTCTAATATAAATGTTTCTGAGTAGAGACCACCTTACTAAAACATTAATACAATTGACAGCTTTAAACTAATATGTATGTTTTAGCCTTGCAGTAATATATAGGGGTTTTTTGGTTTTAACTGTTTTTAAATTGCTGTGTTCGGTGTTGTGTAATGCTATTCTGTGCTTCTTATGCCATGTGTCTGTGCTGGTTTTGATTGGGATAGAATTAATTTTCTATATTAGTTTGTATGGGACTATGTTTTGGATCTATGCTGAAAACAGTGTTGGTAACACAGCGATGTTTTAGCTATTGCTGAGCAGTGCTTACACAGAGCCAAGGCCTTTTCTTTTTCTCACCCCACCCCACCCCCCCAGCGAGGAGGCTGGGGGTGCACAAGGAGTTGGGAGGGGACACAGCTGGGACAGCTGACCCCAA
>JANZLQ010000031.1:25028794-25039997 GCA_026212715.1 Elanus axillaris
CCAACCTGTCCTCTGGCGGGACCCCCTTTATACCCCTGCCGAGTCTGACCTGGGGTCACTAATCCCTCTTGGCCAAGGTGGTCACCTCCGTGTACCTGGAACATCTCGACTGGCCAGTTCAAATTTCAACCTGAGGCCTCCAGGGTTTAGGGTTTTTTTTTCTCCTTCCCCTTCTCCCTGCCTGGAGGAGTTTCATTTCCTGCTGGCAGGATGGGGCGGGGAGTGGGGGGGAATGTACCACCACAAGAACAGGAAGGAAGAAACTAATAATGATAATAATAGCAATAATGAAATGACAATTATAAAAGTAATAAAACGATTGGAATATGCAAAACAAGTGATGCACCATGCAATTGCTCGCCACTCACTGACCGATGCCCAGTTAGTTCCCAAGCAATACCCCCGAGGCCAACTACCCCCAGTTTATATACTGGGCATGATGTCCCATGGCATGGAATACACCTTTGGCCAGTTTGGGCCAGCTGCCCTGGCTCTGTCCTGTGCCAAATTCTTGTGCCCCTCCAGCCTTCTCGCTGGCTGGGCAGGAGAAGCTGAAACGTCCTTGACTTGGTCTAAACATTACTTAACAGCAACCGAAAACATCAGAGCGTTATCAACATTCTTCTCATACTGAACTCAAAACATAACACCGTACCAGCTACTAGGAAGACAACTAACTCTATCCCAGCTGAAACCAGGACAATCTATTAGCCCTTATCAAAGAATCACCTTGAGAAGAGTTTTATTGTGCAGTAGCATGTATAACACAGGATGAGGCTGATTGCCTTACCCCTAAACATGGGCTGAACTATTACTTTGGTTAAAGTCAACTCATGAGAGCAAACAAAAAGTATTGGATTGTGGTTCTGATATCTCATAATTCTCCATAAGACCCTCCCAAAATTATTTTACTACAGACAGCCTGAGCTGATAAGGGTAATTTTTTTTTCTTAAGTGACATTCCTAACATAGTATTATTTGCCTGAATCAGAGTCATTCCTTCTTCTTTACTACTTCTTTTTTTTTAATAATTGCCAGTTTTCCTGGAGCTTGTTAATAATTACTATTATTATTTAAATTCATCATACATATGAAATGCAACTTGAGTTCATACTGATCATTATTTACAACTGCTTGGAATTTCACAATGAGGATGCTACTAAGAAGATAAAAGGGAAGAAATACCTTCGTGTTTCTTGTGCCTATATGTTTTCAAGTGGTGATTTAGTTGGCAATTAATATAAATGAAAAAAACATGAACACCTCTTGACACCCTCTATGGCTGCTGTCTGTGGCATCACAGAAACCACTCAGTAGGAAGAAAGCTTCTTGAGTCAACCAGGATGCTAAGAGAAAGGTAAAGACTATAGAAGGATTTAAAGAATTCTTTCTCTTGCAGCTTGGGAATCATATGACAGAGTCACAGAATCACAGAAGGGCTGAGGCAGGAAGGTACCTCCTGAGATCTTCTAGTCCAACTCCCCTGATCAAGCAGGGTTAGCCAAAGAAGGCCGACACAAGACTGTGTCCAGTCAGGTTTTGAGTATCTTCAAGGATACAGACTCAACAACCTCTCTAGGAAGCCATGCTCAAAGTAAGAGTTTTGCCTTAATTTTAAATGGTACTTCCTGTATTTCAGTTTGTGCCCATTGTGCCCACTGAGAACAGTCCAGCTCCTTCCTATTCTCCATCATGTATTTTTACACACTGTTAAAATTCCCCCAAACTTTTTCTGTTCCAGGCTGAATACTCCGAGGTCCTTCAGCCTCCCATCATGTATCAGATGTTCTAAGCCCTTAATCATCCTCATAGCACTGCACTGGACTTACTCCAGTACATCTTTTTCTCTCTGGTACTGGGGAACCCAGCATGGCACCCAGCACTCCATGTGTCTCATTTATCATCCAATATGATCTCTTCTGCCAAAATGGATAGTCCCAAGTAAAAAAAAATACTTTTTACTTCAGTAAGTACCCTGGGTCCAAAGCAGGCAATGCCATGGAGGTACTACTCTTTTTTTTTTCCATACCCCTTCAATGGGTCTTGATCCCCTATATTTCTGCAAGTAGAGGGAAGAATCCAGTCCTAAAACAGTTTTGAATTCTTTCCACAGGTTTTGGTTATGTTCTGCTGAGTTGCTAAATTAAACAAACAAAAAGAAAATCCTCAAGAAAAATATTTTTAAAATATTTTAATTAAACCCTTATATAATATTTTCCTCTTTCTAACTCTGCTTCTGACAAATATTGATCCTTCCCAACCCTCCGCCCTTTCTTTTTCCTATGAAGTACAAGTCAGCACAGTAATATATACAGTACACTGACTCCTTTTGCTTGTCAAAAACATAACTGATGATTTCATCAGCATTATTGGCACAGTTGTTGCAAAAAAGGATTTCTTAGCTTGTTTTCCCTGACGATCTTGCTTCTTCTGCAGTAATGTAAATATTCTGCAGCATCATGCTTTATCTGTGGCAACTGTGAGTTTTTAAAATTTTCATTTTCAAAAAATGTATCTAGAACTCAGAGGCTTCTGCCTATGAAGTTGTGAGAGAGGTTTTTTATAATTTTTAAAATATTGTTAAATGCTGGGTCTAAATTAAAGCAAAAATTGCCAGAAGGATGACCTGAGCTTAATTCTGAGTACTGATCTCATTTACTGTGCTTCCAGCTGTTCTGGGGCACAAACAAACTATCACTGTTGAACAGTCCAAGTTTAAAGAGCCTGAATACATGCATAGGCATCATGTGTACCTGAAAACAGGCACTGAAACACCTGGAAACTAGATCTTTGTAGACCTCATTTTACAAGTATTTCAGTAGAAAGAGACCTTTATGCTTTCACAGGCCCAGTCAGGCTCTGAGAAGGTTGAGGTCTGCTCACATAAAACAGTCAGGAAAATTTAGGCCTTCATATATTTTGAAATTTATTTCCCAGATAGATTTTTCTCAAGTTTTCAGCTTGTTACACATAGATCTATGGAACAGGTTTCTCTGTATGATAAAACTCCCAAATACAACCCCTCCCAAACCAGCATATTAAATTAATTATTCATGTAATTTCAGAGATTCATTCAAATTTTAACTCTGTTAAAGTTGGTGTAAAAATTTTCTTTCAGAATTTATTTTTCACTCCTTGTTATTCAATTAACTACATCTACACAGAAGAAATGAATCATAAAAAGGCATAAGCAAATGCATTGTAAAACCAACCATTATTATTTTAGTTACATTTAATTTCAGTATGATTCTCACCAACATATCTATGTACTGCTGGTTGTTTACTCCCCTATTTTAAGTTAAATGTCTTTCCAAGTGAGTTCTCCCCTGCCCAGAGAATTTTTAGTGCCCTACAAGATTTACTGCTCCATAACTATTGTTCTTGATTTACCATACTGTTTTAATGTGGGCAAGAAAAAATAAATAATCTTGATCGGCTGAAAAAAAACTCTGGAAAATTATATAACTCCAAAGCAAAATCCTGTTTTATGTGTCTACGTACTTTGGGTAACATAGATTTGTTTAACAGTAAAAGATTTTCCTCCCCTTTTTAAGACAAATACCGTAATAGTCTGACATTTGCCAACTCAAATGGTTATTTATTGGAAAGCATTCATTATTTACATTGAAAGTCTGAACAAGAAAGAAAGGAGTTGCCTGTTCTACTTAAGGATCTTGGAAATTTATTTAAAATTTTTCTGTAAAGACAATTTTTTTTTCCAAATTATGGAAGATATGATGTGCAGTATTGCAATCTGGCTTTGAAATGAGTTGAAAGGTGACCAAGGCAGTTGCTGTCAAAAAGACACTATCTGCGGCTGTAAAAATAATTCACTATAAATCAGGAGTTCATTCTCATCTGTAGTACTGTGCTTAATTCCTTACCTTACTAAGAGTTATAGCAGACATTGAAGGATAATGAAAAACATATTAGAAAGATGGGAAGTAGGTGATATAATGAATAAATTGGGATCACCCCATTTAGAAAAGATATAGGAGGATGTTTATTCTTATACAGTGTCTAGTGAAACCAAACTGAGAACTCTTATCTTTCAAAACTCATAAAATTTAAAAATAATGAAAGAAAATATTGTGTAACCGACATGGCTAACCTTTGAAACTGCTTGCTGTATCAAGATGCTAGAAGATGTCAAAAGCTCAGAACATCTCAGTAAAGGAGCAGATGTCTCCTTATGAATAAGAACTTCAAAATCGTGGGTCTGAAATGAAATTACAGATAATTGTTGTTATAAACTATGGAGTTTAGATCACATGCCTTTATAAGAGTCTGGAGTTAAAATCCACATTCTTTTGAGTTTTCCATCATTGTTTAGTCAGTAATCTCTTCCTGAATTCACAGCTGAACACTTTTATCATGACCTTTCCTCCATGTTGAGGATTGGAGATGTGGACACAGTTCTTTTCTCACTTGGAGAAATCAATATACTCAAAATTATATGTGTTCCATTTTCCCCAATCTTATTTATGTATATAAATAAGGACTTAGAAATAAGTCCACCATAAATGTTTCACTGAGTGTTGATATCCCTCATATCAGCCACCATACCCCCTTGCTCACTTGTATCACATCTAAATCGGCAATTTCCCAGTTCCAATGAAAACTGGGACAGTGATGTGGATTGGGGTAGTTGGATGGCTCTGAATCGCAGATACTCTAACCTGGTCAGTGCTTAAAATGTGCAGCACATTTAGCATCACAATATAGAAACGTAACCCAAAGGTATCAATAAACTTTCTAATTTTCACTTTATGTCTAATTTTACATTCTATAGATAACTTTTCTTTCTTTGGTCTGGGGTTTTGTATGTTTTAGTCTTTGCTGTTAATGAAAGTCTGGATGGCTGAATAAGTGTGATTTACATTTTGTTCTGAATGTCTCTGAAATTCATCACAATTCAAAGCACTTCAGGGAACAAGTTTCACAGTCACAGAACAGCAGCTGAGAAAGGTCTACGTTTTGCACACACAACCACAACCACTTTAAAAACAACTTTTCTTCAAATTCTTATCATGTAGCAACCATTCTTTGCTATTCCGCATGCTGAAATAACTTCTGCACTTCTCGGCTAAGGCCAGTAAATCCTGTTGTCTCTTCTTCAGTGTTGCAGTAATAAAATATTCTTGAAGGTCCCTTCAATTAACTGATATTGCACCAAACCAGGTATTAGTACTTGCATGATCTGGTAATACAGTTCATAGAGGAATAGCATTTATCTATTTATCTAAGAGATGGTAATAAATGGCTGGTGGGACTTCAGTAACCAAAAGCTGATGTTTACAGTTGTCAGGCATGAAGGTGACAGTTCTGATGAGCTAAGGAAGTGTAGTAATCTATGAAACATTGTTTGGTAGCATCCATGATATTCCCAAATTAGAAAAAAAAGAAAAAAAAAGAAAAAAGAAAAAAAAGAATCTTTGCTCTGGAAATTATATGAAATAAACCACTGCTAACTAATAGAAAAGAAGGGTGCTAGCATGCAAAAAAGGTGTGTGAGGGTGTTCATAAACAGACCAGAAAAGAGGTAAAGTACAAAACTGTCATATTGCTGAATATGTAGGCAGTTATATTTTGAGCCAGCTAGAGCACCTTAGCACTGGTAGTTTCATTCTCGGGTAAAATAATCAATGTGTCCATAATCCCGCCCAAATATCTGAAGCTGATAGTGACAGGATAATAACTGTTGAGAGTTCATGTTTTTGAGTGACTGATCTGAGAAAAGGAATAGAGTCACACATCTAGGAATGCAGTAACCGGGAAGATATGAAAATCTGTCTCCAAATTTCAGATGAGTTACCTTGTTTCATCTCTCAAATGCTACTTTTGCTGCACTAGACAGAAGTGTACAATGCTTCCTTCAGACATATAAATTCAGCTTATTGATTTCTTTTGTCAGCACAATGTTTTATATTGTAACCAAATTAGCACATTGTACTTCAAGCAACCTTGCTCTCCTCAAAAATTAAGCAGTCATCTTTACCTGGACAAAATTATTTTACACATGCCCTTGTCATTATTCTGTTCCAGAAATGATACAGGAAATTATCCTCTCTACACAAAATCCACGAGTCTCTTCTTAGTATCTGAATAATTGCAAGATTGTTTTAAGTTTCTCTAACAGGAAGGGGAGTTCTGTATTTAAAGTGACTTGAAACAGAGTAGAAACAATGTTTTTGCTTCATTCTCATAAAATGGTAATCCAAAATGATAGTAATTTTAGATCTTTATGAAAGTCTCTATAAGACTTTAAGAACTTGAAACATAATAGTAGTACAAACGTTTATGAAACTCTTTTGTTTATTGCGCATCATTTCCTCACCACAATAATGTTGTTGTTCACTGTTGTATAATTTATCTTAGTGCCACTTTAATTGTGTGTTCATTGTTTAGAGGAAAGCATCCTATTTGGGATAATTACTCACTTTGGAGATGATCAGCAATTTGGTTCACGAGCACCTCTGAAAATTACCCTGTCTGCAGAAGGCATTTTCCTGCAAGTGCAACATACTGGGTTTGCAAGAAGGGGTATTTTGTCTTTTCTCTTTTCCTTTTCTCTTTCCTTTCCTGTCCCCCAAAACATTTGATCATCGCTCTAGGATATGCCAGTTTCCTTACATATGATCTCTCTGTGCTTTCATTGTAACCGTGTCATTACCATAAGTTCCCCTAAAATTCTCAGCTAATTTTAAGGTGCTTCCTTAACATTTCAGTTTATGTAAGACAAGTAAGCAAATCCAGCTGAATCTCTTGGCAACTTGAGCATCCACAGGGAAATATGTGTTTCAGTATAAATATCCATTAAGAAATCATCACCAAGATTTAAGTTTCTATATTTAATTACACTTGCATTCAACATGCAATCATCAATCAATTTAAAAATAAAGTAATCCTTGCAAAAAGACCATGGAGATGTTTCTTGACAAACATGATTAGTCACAGCGAGTTTACATATATCCTCAGTTCTTGTAAACTGACTTAAGTGCAGTGATGACAACTTAAAATGGTTTTGTTGCCAGGCTTAATTTTGCCACTTTCATTCATACTATCTGACAGGCTACTTGTTGTGGTTTAACCCCAGCCAGCAACTAAACACCACTCAGCCGCTCACTCACTCCCCCCGCACCCAGTGGGATGGGGGAGAAAATCGGGAAAAGAAGTAAAACTCATGGGTTGAGATAAGAACTGCTTAATAGAACAGAAAAGAAGAAACTAATAATGATAATGATAACACTAATAAAATTACAACAGTAATAATAAAAGGATTGGAATATACAGGTGATGCACAGTGCAATTGCTTGCCACCCGCCGATCGATGCCCAGTTAGTCCCTGAGCCGCAATCCCCCTGCCCCCACATCACCCAGTTTATATACTAGATGTGACATCCCATGGCATGGAATACCTCCTTGGCCAGTTTGGGTCAGCTGTCTTGGCTGTGTCCTGTGCCGACTTCTTGTGCCCCTCCAGCCTTCTCCCTGGCTGGGCAGGAGAAGCTGAAACATCCTTGACTTAGTATATAAATATTACTTTGCCGCAACTGAAAACATCAGAGTGTTATCAACATTCTTCTCATACTGAACTCAAAACACAGCACTGTACCAGCTACGAGGAAAACACTTAACTCTATCCCAGCTGATACCTGGGCACTACTTTATAAACAATCTCACTGAGTAAAACAAGTAAGTACATGGGGGAAAATTAATTGTTGCTGTCTTTTTGCTAATGCCACAGGTAGTAAAACTTTGTAGGAGAAAAGCTGCATGACAGCACAGTTGTGAAAGCTGGAGGCTATGGTGTGACAGATAAAAGACAGGGAATTTACAGACATATCCATTTAGATTATGAGTATGGTATCCTAAAATATCTAAGGTACTAATCAAACAATGATGTAATATTAGGTAATATTATCCCTTCTTTTCCCTGAGATTTTTCCGGCAAGTCTTTTCAGTCACCGCAGTTGTATTTTAATTGCTTGCAGAACATACCAAAGTTGATTTCCCCACCTTTGGAATAACTGCCCCAACAGAATGATGATTATATGTCTTAATGTTGCACCTGTTGGCCATTCACATGGGGTAATACTCACTGTAGTTTACTTCTGGTCTTATTTTTAAAACTTACATAGCATGAAAATGTGTTTGTTTTCTGCCAGCATATTTGTTATGCATGTGTTATTATCCAGAAATCATGTTTTCTAATTCCCTAGTCTAAGTACAGCCATTAAACTCCATGTCAGCCTTCCCCCCCAGTAAACAGCGCACTCAGCTTGTGTTCTATGCTATTTTTCTAATAGCATAGGAAAATGCTATTAGCCAAAGAATGGCAAATACTACAGATATGTTGTTATTGACACCAATTAGTGTTTTACAGCACTTCAGAATGCTCATCTTTTGGTTCATGTAATGTACAGTCAGAAACACCAAAAGTCACATAGATATGGATGGCAGAAAAGCTGAGGACTTTTTTCTACATCTTTCTAATCTCTCTTTGCACGACCTCAGTGTGATATGCTGTTGTGGTTCACTATGATACACTTTTTTGCAGATACTTCTTCTGTAAAAAATGAGTTGTTCCATAAGCAGCAGAAACAATGAAGCCCTGCATACTTCTGTACTTTGTCCCCTCCTCTCCTCTCCATCCCTCCACTGAATGGTCTCAGGAGCTGTGCATATACGTTTCAGGTGGTCTGTGTGACAGAGTACATGCAGCTACATGTCTGCTGATGGACAAACCAGCCACTGCCTCTTCCTTCAGCGAGGTCTCGGCGTTTTACAGTAGTGCTACAAGAATGTGATTAACTTTGAGATTTATATCCATCTTTTTTTGTTTTAGTCCGTTGCTTCAGAGAGGCGAAGAGCATGTTCCTCTCTTCCTTGAGAAGCTAGACTAAACCCAGGTTTCTCCTGATCCTGTATGGTGCTGACAGCGTACATGGTGGGCTGTGTTCACTGCTGCAGACAAGTAATTGGGCAGGCTTCTCAGGATGAGGAATCCTATCTGGAAGCAAAGCATCCTCGTGCCATTTCAAAGGAGCAAGAACTAGCCACTGAGATCTGACACTGGTGAACCTCTCATCATATGTACGATGTGAAATAAGCGAACTTGGGACAGTAGCATTCTTTCTATAAGGTTTATTTCTTGTGGGGCAAGAGACTTCCTGCTTGCTTCCATACTGTGTCTTGGTAGGGTGTCTGCTGTACATGGATCTCTGTCCTTGCACCTATGCACCTGTGCAGATCAAGGTGCTTCTGTATTACTTTTGGCCCTTAATTAAAACAGACTATAATAGATGTTATTAGATGTACAAGTTTTTGGGTTTCTTTATTAATACTGTTTCAATTTTCTCTATTTATTCCAATTTTGCTGGATAGTAATGCTCCAAACACGCTAAAACCAAAGATAAATTTGACAAATTTGGCATCCTCTCTACTTCATACTGAGGGTTTCTTGCTTTTTGCCCAGTAAGATTTATATTTCAAGGTTTTTATCTAATATTTGTTTTCATCGTCTTTGTGTATTAACCTATTAATGATGTCTATTTCTGTAGTTGGGTACTGGGGCTGACAGAACCTTCTTACCTGGGAAAACTCCTTCACAAAAATACTGCCTTTTGTTGTGCTTTCCTGAACCCACGCTAAAGGCCCCAGCTCAAAGTTTCTGCACTTAGGCATCTCTCCCGACATTTGGGAGCAGAACGGCTCCTAAATATAAATGCAGTTCTCACCTAAAAGGCTTTGCTGAAGTTGCCATATTTTGGATTTCCAAAATTGTATGAGGAATTACAGTTCCATTCCCACTTAAATATACATGAAAACGAATCTGTTAATCTCATACTAGGTTACAAAAATCTTTAGTTTCAAGAACAGGGCCATGTGGTGTGTGGTTGAGCAATAAGATTCTGATTTACGTGGTGCAGACTAACCACCCAGCAGCACAAAGCTCTTGCTCCCTCCTCTACCAGCACTTTCTGTACGTGTTCCCAAGTGTTCTAAAACATCATCTTCTGAAGAAAGACCTTCAGTTTTATCACCCATCTTGTTGATCCCTGCAAGATCTGAGTACGTAACTTCTTCCTCCTACATTTCCTAATTTTGTAAGAGTACTGTGTAGCAAGAGTCAAGCTGAAGATACCGATGGTGTCGTTTGTATTAGTTTTCTGCAAAGGGACTTCTTGTCTCCCTCCTCCTCCCCAAGCCCCAAATCCTGCTGAAATGGCAAAGAAAAGGTTGGAAAAATTATTAGGGATGCGTTAATTTGAATTAATCTTTTATTAACTACTGTCACCGCTGCTTCATATTAATATAAACCTACTTCTGTCTCTTTCCATGTACAATACAGGTAGCAAGGTGACAAATTTATAGAAGCTGCTTTGGAGACCATAATCTAATTAACAGCCCTCCTGCCCCCCCAATTACCTCTTTGAACTCCAGCTGGACAAAACCGCACCTCTTCTCATAAGGGCAGGTTTGTGGTTTGGGGGGGGGCAAGTTCTTGTCCCTTACAAAGCAAGATCCCCAGGGAGACAGCACTGAGGCATCACAAAGGTAAGCAATTTATTTTTTACCGGTTTTATTTCACCCAGTCGCACACAGCAGAGGTGTTTTTCCCCCCTGTACTAGTAACAAGTCACAACAAGTGAATTCCGAGGCAGCTAAACGCGCGCGAACAGCCCCGCGGCACCAGGTAACGACGCGCCCCTCTGCGGGGCCCGCAGCGCTCCCGCGTCCCGCCGACGCCGCAGCGCGTCGCCGCACGCGGGAGGAGCGCGGGAGCCGCCACGACCCCCCCCTCCCCCCCCCCCGGGCCGGCCGCTCCCGCAAGCGGGCGCCTGGCGGCAGCGGGCGGCACGCGCCCGCCACCCCCTAACGGAGGGCGGGCGGGCAGGCGTTGTGGGCGCGCCGCCGCCAGCCGGGTCACTGCGGGGGGCGGCGGGGGCGGGTGGGGGGAAGCGGGTGTCAGAGCCACGCCAGGCCCCCTGGGGCGCCGCTCTCGGCTCTCCCTGCTCGGGAGGCTGGCGGTAGCAGCCGCCGCCTCTCCCTTTAGGACGTCTTCCCTCAGGCGACGGCGGGGGGGAGCTGGCTCTGAGGGGCCGCGGCAGCAGAGCTGCCTCACACAACCCCCCACCCCGGGGCGGGGGCGAGCTGCCGGCGGGGGAGGAGGGGAAGGGGGTTCGAGCCTGCGGCCGCC
>JANZLQ010000031.1:25041977-25053165 GCA_026212715.1 Elanus axillaris
GGTGGGGGGCGGGGGGATCATGCCTTGAGGTATTAAGACTGTAGCTCTGAAGGTCTCCTTCAATGCGTTTATCGTTAAACGTCATGCCATACAGGCGTTTAGTCTCGGTGATGGGTAGCAAAGAGCCACTAGATGCGCTCAGTTTAGACAGAAATCCTGTGCTTCTGGCACCTCGGGATTGGCTCTGGAGGTCTCCCGATTAGCAGCGATTCAGAAACAGTTCGGAGGCTTTTCGGCATAGCCAGCACTGGGATGGCAAAGGAGGAGGAGGAGAACGGGAAAGCTTCCTTCTGGATTCGCGTTGATCAACCTGGGTGTAATGTGTATAGAGATGTGGTCTGTGCTTCCTCTAACGGAGGAATGGTAGAAAGCTAGTTTGTGAAGTGTGATTACTGCAGCGTAGGAGGATTACATAGTTTTGGTCTCTTACGAATGTCAGGAGATAAATAATGGAGTGAAATTCTAGATGCTATTAAGCTGAGTTTTAAAAATTATAGGGGATAGGCATGAGGGGGAGGTGGAAACAAGAGGAGGAAAGCTGAATAAATCTAGTATCGGTAGTAAGTTG
This sequence comes from Elanus axillaris, assembly GCA_026212715.1. Lineage (NCBI taxonomy): Eukaryota > Metazoa > Chordata > Aves > Accipitriformes > Accipitridae > Elanus > Elanus axillaris. The sequence continues at coordinate 25,042,546 of JANZLQ010000031.1, forward strand.
TTTAGTCTCAATTTAAAGAAAAACAGCTTTTTTCTTTTTTTTTAATAAGGGGAGTGAATTGTATTGATGGGGGGAAGAGTAAGATTTTTGAACTGGCTGTAGAAATAGCAGGAACATGCAGCCTCGTTCCACAGCAGGGGATAGTAAATGGGAGTGGGAAAATATCTGCATATGGAAAATATCCCCATTTAGGTTGCTAGGGGAGAGGAAAATTATACAGTGATTTTTTTTTATTAATTTTAATAAGCATCATTGTGGTGAGGGATTTATTGCGCATTTTTTTGACACCTCCTTGAAGTAATCTTGAGAATTTCTTGAAGTTTCAAATCATTTGAGAGGTTATTCCAAAAACTCTTGGGATTTATCTTCTTTTGGGAATGCAGTGACAGGGAACACTTTAGATCATCACCTGAAGCCTGTGGTGTTTGTGAGGTGGTTTATTTTTGTTTGTTTGTTTTTAAGAAAACTGGTGTTATCTGAGTAATAAATTATGATAATTACTTTTTTGATGTTGAATTAGCAATACAGAAGAGTGTGGATGGTTAAGAAAAACCCGGTGACTAGGTTTGGATCATTTGCTTTGGAAATATTGAAAGTCTTACGTTAAGGACTTGTATTTTTAAGAATATAGCTGCAGTAGATTTTATGAAGAATGACTGAAGCTTTTTTTTTCGGAAGTGCTGGTGTTTAAGACTGGGGAGAGGGAAATGTGATGCTTTTCTTCCATTTCAGAAGATCAAAGCAGTTTGAGAACAAGTAGCTGAAGGCAACCCCCTCCCCCAGCCCCTTAAGTTAAGAGCCTGTGAGTGTCATAATTATCTACCAGGGCCAAATATTCCCTCTCCTGATTTCATCACAAGGGAGGAGTTTAACTGGCAATGTTATTAGGCTAAAACAAAAGGATTCTTTCCTTAACCTTTCAAAGCTGTCCAGACAATTCATCCAGAGTGAAAGGCTCAAATTTAATTATCTTTGCTTTAATAAAAAATGAAACAACACACACAGACACCCCCACCCCACCCCAACAAACTAGCCTATTCCACTCTAAATCTGCTTTTTAACATAGGGGGTGATACAATGCTCAGAAGAGGAGGTCACTGTTTTTTTTACCAGTGTCTGGGACACCAGCTTAAAGTGGGTGAAATAGACATCTTCCCAGATTGCAAAATCCTGTTTCTTTTATCACTCTGCATAATACACATTTCTTTAGGTTAGTAAATTTTTAAGTTGCAGTAGAAAATGTTTTGCTTGTAGAATTTAATGTATTTTGTGCTCAGGAGTTTCATGGGAGTGAGTACTAGTTCAGTCATCGTGCTTTAAGTTCCTTCTTTTTACTGCTTTGATACTGAGTTTTGCTCTTGTTTTTCCTGAAGAGTTTCTCTTTACAAGTGCTTATAAAGGGACTGCTTATTAATAAGGAACACCTCCCCCAAAAGACATGCCAGCATCTATGTCTTAATCACCACAGTGCAGTCACTTTCTAGAATCCATCTTCTTTTGGCTTTTTGCATAGGGAATCCATGAAAATTGGAATTTTTGAAATCAATGAGTTTGTCTACTGGATTAAGTGGAACTAATATTCTGCTCTAGTTGTATACCAAAATCTGAAACATACCCTGAGACTCCAGCTACACTATTTTTTTTCTGCTACCAGTTGATTTATACAACTGCCTCAAGATTAGACTACATCTAATACCTTCTCTTCTCCTTTTCACTGTTAAAAAAAAAAAATCAGATAAAAAGTAGTGTTGGATTTGCTGTTTTAGCCTATGAACCCCTCTTCAGGTGAAGATGAGAATCAAAGTATCTGCCTGAAAACAAACCTCAACTGATGAGATCTAGAAGATTAACTTAAGAATGGATGGTTGAGAAGTACGTGGAGAATTTTGTTTCATACACTCCTATAAAAAATGGAGTTAGAGATATTTTTATTGTTTGCAGTGGCTTTAAATAATGAAGTGTGTGAAAGATAAAGTCATAGAATTAAAGCTTTAAAGTCTTTTCTAAGAGGTTGAATAGCATCATTTTGACTTTGTTTTTTCTCTTACAGTTCATGTATTATGCAGGTAACTAATTTTTATCTATGGGAATGTTATTGGAATGTTATGACTAATTTATGTATGTTTTGCCTTTCATGGCCACCTTTTTTCAGCAAGTATTTCTTGAGAACAAATACTGTATTTGTTTGCCCTTTTGTTGACCTTTTCTTTGAGGCACCTTTCCCAAGTGATTCCTGTTTACTTACTGATTTTCTTCCAATTTACTTCAGTAATTCTCTAGTTACATTCAGCACATGCTATTTGATTCCATCACAGTTGAGTCAAGTTAATATGACGTTTTGGGAAACATGTTTTAACTACACTTTAATTTGTGGCTGTGAGTTGAAAGTCCGTTTATTGAAAGAGTAAGACATAGCCCTCTCCAGATAAAGAATCTGGATGATAACTGGTATTCATATTTTAAACAGTTTATACCTACTAATTCATGCCAGATTATCTTATCTGGTTGGTTGGTTTGGTTTTTAGCATACACATTTGTTTTATAAAATAAGGGCAGTATACTTGATGAAGTGTATCCTGAAGTTATGAAGTTATGTTATGTCACAGGTAATTTGAATTTTATTTTCGATGGCTCTTGAAATTCAGAAGTGGGAGAGGTGTGAGAGAAAACTTAAGGATATCCTGATGTATTCAAATCTGAAGGCTCATTGGAGTCTAGATCCAGGCCTACTGGTATCTAATATATCTTATAATTAGTTTTTTGTTTTGACCTAATCCATTAATCATGACCTAATTCTGACCTAGTAATTAGTAATTATGTCTCATCCCTCTGCCCACCCTTAGTGTAACTGCTTTCTAGTTTAGGTATTTGACTACAATAATTCAATTTTTGGTGACTAGTTTAAAACTGAAAATAATTTTGAATATTAAGTAGATAATTCAGAGCACTACTTCCTGTTACTTCAAGAATCTGAGGATGTCCAGATTCAGTAAGGCAATTCTGCATTATTTCATAAAATTTTTTTTAATTGCTTTTGTACCTCAGATTCTCTTAGTACTGTGATTGTACAGATTTGGATATTTCTAAAGGATATCAGGAAAATGAAAATAATTAGTTTAAAATGGCAAGATACTCTTTGGATGTCTTGTATTATGCTATAACATTTTGAATGGGGTACCTTAAAAATAAAAATACCAAGCTTCTTATTTTTGTTATAGGTTTAGATTTTATATTGTTTTTTTATCATTTGAGTGATGACATTGTTAATTGGAGAAGATATTTTCTGATTTGCTTTGCTGTAGATGAGCTCAGAATCTACCTCTTAATTTATTGAATGGAAAGAATAAAAGAGTTAATGTAAACAGGGAGAGTCATTTATCTGGCTACAGCTATTTGTGGTGACAGTTTATTATATTAAAATCTTTTTGTACTGGAAAAGAAATCAATTTAAAAATTACTTTAAAATTATGTGGAAAGGAAATAAAGAATACCTGCATACACAAGTGTACTTTTCAGTAAATCCTGTTTAACAAGACCCCTAAGCGTTTGAATAACCTGCATTTGAGTAGCTCCATGGAAGCACTGTTAGTTGCATTAATCCAGAGGCTGTCACGCTGAGCAGGAGTCAGTTGACTTCAGTGGGTTTTGGAGCTGTGGAGTACGTGAAAGCATCACTTGAAATGGCAGGAGGTAAACAGCTTTCATTTTTGAAACAGCATGAGATGGGACAATACTATCCATTTATGCTGCTGTTATGATTTAGGAATGTCTGATTAACAGAAAATTTCTTTCTTTGCATCTGTGCATCGAGACCTAGATCATTAAATGACATGACATGGGCATAGTGGCTTGAGCTACAAATATAAAGTAAGAACTACTGCAAAATGAGACATTTATAATGTAGTTATTAAATATGAAGATGACTATGAGTATTGTGGCCAAACTCTATTGATTCTAGTCAGAGGAGAATTTCCATTGACTTAAGGTTGTGTTTGTGTGACAAACAGGACCAGTTCTTTAAAAGCAATTATTTTACTGTTTCAACTAAGTTAATTTGTGAAGGAGGTAGACAGTGAAGTGTATCAACTAAAAATTCATTACATGGTTTCTGCCTATTTAAGAACACAACCACCATTTAAAAAAACAAGACCAAACACCTTTTGAAATGTTTTACCTGTGTTCTGCTCCTTTTAGAAAAGAAAAACGTTTGATTTCCTCTGCTTAATACAATACGCAGGGAGCATTGCAAATAGGATGAAGAGATCAAGTCTTTTAAATACCTGTTTGAACAAATAATTTTGATAAGGCTGGAGATCTACTAACCAAGGCTGTCATTTGCCACCAGTTTCCATGACCTAAATATAATCTTGTCTGAAACAGCCCGTTTGTGGATGGACAATATCTGGATAAACTTGGGAAGCAACATCAAGTACCATTTAGCCATCTTCTTCATTGATCCTGCCTATTATTACTGAAATAAATTTCCTCTTACCCAAGTATTACATAAAGTCCATCAAGAACTAGCTTTACATAAAAAGCATAAAACATTGACATGTTTATTTAAAATGTAGTGGCACTTTCCAGGAGAAAAAAAAAAAATGAAGAGGGGAGTAGAAGTGGCTTTTTTTTTCTTTGCCTAGTTATATTTTTTTGCCTACCTACATTTTTATTTTGCCTTTAGAGGGGTACACTGTTTTTTATTTAGTGTTCTAATTACTTGAGTAGTATTGCTAAGCAGCAGACAAAGTTTGATGGATTTTGCTGAATTAGGAATTTATTCAAAGTGATAGGTAATACTACTGTAGCATATGAGTAATTTATGAGCATATGAATGAAAATTCCCTTTTCAAAATTACCTTTCCAGTTAGCTAATATTAAACTGATTATTTTCATTGCAGTTGTAGCCTAAGTAACAATACCAGTTTGACTATGAGCTGAAATTCATACTTGGAATTCATATATGAAGTTCATACAAGAAGTTGCTGTCCTCATCACTTAGTCCAAGAGGTGCTCTTTGCAGCATACTATGAATGCAGTTTAAAACCAGAAGTCATTGCCATCAATTTTCTTGCTCCTAAAACACATTGTAACATATTCAGTCAGCTGCAAGCAATTTCAAACCCATTAACTTCATAGACATTTGTACCACAGCTGAATTTGGCGTGTATCAAGTCAGTCCTATACTTAAAATAATGAAGTATTTAAAAAGAGAGAGACTTAAAGCGGTGTATGGGGATCCTTGTGGCATGTATCACAGAGACATAAACACGTAGGGGGAGGTAATTCTGTCTCTTACTATGAATAGTTCTTTGTACTGACCATACAAAATCAATTTTATTCTTTATTATAACAGGAAATATGTAATCAAAACTGAAATGTTATTATGTCAATATTATGTTGTCTTATCTTGATTAGTCAAAGCAAAATAAACTGAAGATCTAGGGTTTGGGCGGGAGGGTAGAAAAGGTGGTGTTAAATGTACTGAAGACCAGATGACAGGAAGAACATAAAATAGCATTATTTTTTAAAGTTCTTGAACGTCCCATACTCATAAACTAATGCGCTTACTGGATCAGAACAAAGATCAATATACTCCAATGACCCTGATGTGACAGAGACTCAAGGCAAGATCATAAAGAAACAGAATAAGTACAGAACAAGTACAGTGTGATACTTCTGTAAGTGCACCCTACAACATGCAGGGATATGTCACGTTATATCTATGTGATCTTCCATAATCTTGGCAGACCTTTGTTGCATGAATTTGTTCTTAAACCTGTCGATACTTTGATCTACTTGGTATGCTGTGTCAACAACTTGAACAAGGGAAAAGCGATGAAAGAAATCTGAAAAAAAAGTTCAGTCCCTTAGTTGCAGTGCTGTAAGTAATGGAGTCATACTAATTCTGTGCTCAACTCTTCCATGACATTCATAGTTATACATACCACAGAGAAGCTGCCCAACTCTTGTGTGATGGGCTCAGAACTACATGTTACATTCATGAACTTCCCAGCAATTTAGTTACATTTTTTGTTTTGTTTGGTGTTTCTTTCCTACTTTTTTTTAGTATTTTATTTATTTTCCTAGCCTTTTGGTAGTGGTTATCTTAATTTAACAAATGGTAATGTGAAGTACTTGAATTTTAAGCTGATGTGCATCAGGCCAATTGTAAAAAAAACCCTCCTTGTTCATAAGTATCTCTTTTGCACTGTAATCAGTGTTGCAAGTTCCGCTTTACAAGGCGGTGGGTGCTAAAAGCATCTGAGCAGTTGCCCTGGTAAAATGAATAGTGAGAGAGATTTGATTGCAAGGAAGATGACTCCCAGCGATGAACACACAGAGAGTGCAGAGGTGCTTGCAAACACGATATATGAGTAAATGGATAGAAACTGGTGAAAAACCCCAACCAAACAAAAAAACCAAAACAAACCCCAAACAAACGAAAACCAACTTCAGGATGAAAATTAATTTGTGGCCAAACAAGTAGCAACTGTAGAGCATTATATGAGCAAGAGGGAAGATGTATGGTTATTCTTAAGATGGTTCTTTATTAATTTATGAAGGGATTACATTTAATGGATCCCTAGAATGTCCCAGGAGATCCCTTCAAGTTATGTGCTTCTAAAACATTCTTCATATAAAGATTCTCAAGACACAGGGGGGGGAAATAATTTCAAATTACTGAGTGATACTTTCTGGAAAATACAATTGAGTGTTTCTCATCCATTAATAGGTGTTACATAGCAGATATCGCTTCTTAATGCAGTAAGAATTGCCAGTTACTTTGGTAGCTATTGCAAATTCTGCTGGTGTCACCAGGTGTTATTTGTACATTTTAAAAAAATATTGCTCTGCATAGTTGTTTCTGGGAAAACTTCAAAAAAACAGATGCTTGGGTGTCAAACTTTTTTTCCATTTTTTAATGTCTGAAAATTTTTTATCACTTGCTTACATTTCTGAAGGTGGAAGAAAAGTGTTCTTAGGAAATGCAGCCTTAAATTATTTATTTGCATATATAACAATAATAGTTACAAAGATAAAATTGCACATCTTTGAAACATTGTGTTTTTTTGCTAATCACCTGAATGATTTTTTTTTTTTGTCAGAGTAGAAGGCTTGCTTTTGTTTCTCTCTGTTTGCTTTTTATTCCTGAATTCTAATTTTGTAAGTCATATCTGGGATTTGAAATTCAAGGTGAATTATACCCAATTATGCCATCAGTAATAAATAATGCAATAATTCATGTATTCCTGTGCTTTCTGTGTTGGGGAATAATACCCTAACTTTAGATTCATGAAAAAACAAATGTTGACTTTGTCTAATGAAAACTGTCCATGGTATAATACAAATGCTACATCTATCTCTAGCCTGTATAGTTTATTTTAAGAAAATCATGTTACGAGAGATGAGTTCTGCTGACAGAACTGTACACACCCTGCAGTCATGGAAATCCCACTGAAGTCGGTGGGAGACTTGTGTGCCAAGAGTACTGTTTCGGGGGTTGTACTGATTGCAGTTTTCAGGGTCTGATTGAAGCTTTCAGGAGTTGTATAACTCCCATGTGAGTATGTGGGAATTTTGATTTAGCAAAGAATAGAAAATCAAGCTCTAACTTTATGTATATTTAAGTAGTGGGCATGTTTATAAAGTAGTGCTGAGAAAGTGTGGGGCTAATCCAACAGCACAGAAGAACTAAGAATGAAGGGGATGTTCTGATGTGCTGTGTTCTGTTCAAGGTAGTACATGAGAGAAAAAAAGATATTTTTCTCTGTGTTTTTTTAGTAATAAACCCAAAGACAATTGTAAGTATTGTAAGCTACTGATTTAATTTCCTCTCTCTCAGAACGTATGAGAAAGCTGAGTTTTGTGCAGTTAATCTTTACGGTCACTTAGTTGTTGCAGCCCAGGTTGTAGCTGTATTGGAGTTTACCATTCAGTATAAAAATTCATCATTTGGTTTTGTTTGTGGTTTTGAGAGCTTTGATTTACTTGTTTTGGTCTGTGGCACTGTGATACTACTCAAAATTGTTTGTAAGATGTTCAGTATTCAGGTCATGCCTGTAGGTCTGTAAGCGTACTGTCTGAGTGATCAGATGTTAAATGGATTTGTGCCAGTTTATGGCAGTGCCACACATTGGGTTCAACAGCTTTTAACATTTAGTCGAAAAAATCCTCCACAGCACCTTTGCTGTGGCAGACTTTGGATTATGCAGCCTGTGTACATACAGAATTTACATTGCTGGGTTTGAGAACTCTCTCAAAGGTGATGTTTTCTATACAGTTCTCCTAAACTTGTGGTAGACTTATTCTGATTTTACCATTCTTAGAAGTAAATTTAGAGATGTTTGTTTTATGTCATGGTAGTAGGTTTCAGTTCTGAGTGCATGATATGCTTGCTTACAGGCTGCTAATTTTAAAATTAATTTTAATCTTCAGTTTTTCTGTATCATTTGCAAACATTAGTATAAATCAAAAGATACCTAGGTGTGTTCTAAAACCTCAGAAATTACCTGCTTCATTCTGTGCAACCCTTTGTGCCACACTGATAGCCTTTTTTTTTTTTTTTTTTCCTAGGTACATGAATGAACACTTTATCTGATATATGTAAGAACAGATCTGGCTGGGGAAATTATTGTTTCCTGTAACAATGTTGATGAAAATAAATACACTTTCCTATGAATCATGTATTTTGTGGTTTTAGCTACTCAGGATCTCATTTAAAAACAAACAAGCAAACAACCACAACTAAACAAAACCAAGAAATAGTCCTTTTTCAGGAGAAAAGGTCTTTCGCTGTTAGATGGAGTTCTGATATCTGTTCTTCTGTGCCCATTTTAAACCATGAAAAAAACCTGTAGCTGTTGTGTGGACTGAAAAATTAAAAGAAAGAGACCTTATTATCATGTAAATATTACAAAAGTTATTCTAAAGAAGTCTTACTTTTTTTTTAATTGTGATTAGTGAATGTTACTACTGCTTTAATGCACCTTAAATGTGTTTGTGACTATTTCCCAGACTGAAGACCACTGAATACAGTCCTGAAATGTTTCTAGATAATTTCTCTTTACACCCAAGTCAATGGAAGCTAGCCCTGCTGAAAACCTTTTCCTGTTTGTAATTGTATTGGATCTATTACGTGTGACCTGCAGGTGGTAAAGAAGTAACATCTCAATCTGTCAATTTATAGAACAGTCTGTTTCTGCAGTGATATTCTATTTTTACCTATGAAAATGGCATAATTAATTTTGTAACTACATTTGTGAACGTTTGATCAGAGAAAAGTGTTTTAATGGAGGGGAAAAAAGAGGGGAAACTCAAGCAGTAGGAAGGAAGGAACACCTAATATTTATTGAAGGTGCATGATTTCCTGAAAGAAAAGACACTTCTCTCCTTGCTCGTTGTTTGGGGTTTTTTCTTGATTTGGGTTTCTTTTTCAGTCTTTTTTGAAGTTGGAGCTGTTAAAAAATAAAAATCTGTGTTCATAGCCCAGGTTTGTTTTAAAGCATCACAGTTTCACATAAGGGCTCTGAAAGATTTTATTCTTAAGACTGGAAGACAAGCCTTAGAGGCATCTTCTGCATGACAGGCCTTTTGTGTTTAGCACTGAGTTGTGGTTTTTGTCATAAGAACACTGAAGATGAACAAAGGTCAATTGGACTGTTTCCAGGAGATAGAGTGAACATTAAGAGCCATGTTTGTAGAAATCGTGACACATTGTGTGGTGTCATTTTCTGTTAACATCTGATTGTATTCTTTTTACATACTGTTGACTCTTAGCAAACCTTGATGGCTTTTCTTGCAAATAGGGTATTGTGAGGTTTTTAAAATGTCAGGAAGAGGTAATCCAGGCATTCTCACTAGTGTTCATCAGGTTCCTAAAAACCTAGAATAGTTCTGCTGTTCATATTTCCATTTGAACATTTGCAAATACACATTCCAAGTTTATTTTGCTTGAGTTTTCAAATAAGTTTAAAAGCAATATCTTAAAATTCCGTTACCTGAGTTTTTTTCTGAAATTCAATCCTAAAAATAGCTGCACGTCTATGACAAAGAATTACTAAAACAGCAAAAATAAGACTATAAGGTTTTCTAAGCAGTTGTTGGGAAAAAAATGCACAGTGAAGCAAAAGCTACTTTTCACAGTAAACACTTTTAAACAAAACAAACATTTGTATTATTGGTCTGAGTTTAATTGTTCATGAAATGTCTTTGCATAAGGCTTAATTCCTAACTACATCAAGAACTTTCTATTATTATTATTATTATTATTATTATTATTATTATTATTATTATTATTTACATTGTAAAAATACTTTGCAGGTCCTGCTGTCTTACAAGAAGTAAAATGAGAGTGGAAACAGTTAAACTTTTCAGATTCATTGAGTTAACACTGAACTTTGCCTTACATCTGTTTGGCAGAATTTCTCTTCTGTAGCAATGTTTCCACTCACTTGCACTGTGCAGTATGACTGTATTATCTAAACTGAATTTTTGAGGTATGTTGTTAGGGAGGTAAAAATTTCTGTGGTATATTGTGGTTTAACCCCAGCCAGCAACAAAGTACCATACAGCTGCTCACCCAATTCCCCCCCATGTGGTAGGATGGAGGAGAGAATCCAG